>CM055955.1:32716476-33114688 GCA_029490685.1 Schizonepeta tenuifolia
GATATATCCAGGAATCCGAATCTCTGACTAGACAAGCAATTCATAGGTGAGACGGGTTGATTCACGATGACCACACCGTGCACTGAGATGTTTATTACATGGCGCTTGATGCTGCTGAGGTATGGCGTCTCAGGATTGGCGGTGGCGTTGCAGGTGATGGCGAAGGAGGAATTGGCACTGCATTCCGAGCCAATCCCAAAAGGGTATGGAATGGTGACATTTCCACACTTGTTGGGGCAGCTGGGCAATGACCAAGATATTTCTTGGGACATTGTTGTTGTTGAACATAGGATAATTAGGAATGAAATGAATCGGAGGATTGAGGGGGATATCCTTGTTTGTTAGGCACTCAGTCTGCAGATTTGATGAAGAGAGTTATTGAAAAAATAGTACTATATATATAATCAAGATCAAATAGTGTCGTACCTCATATAAGCAAGACTTAATAGGCTCGATATGAGTAAACAATAGAGATAAAGATAGTAATAACAGATATATATGGATATCAGAAATTATTATATTAATATAATAAGTAATATATGTATATTATGAATTAGAAATGTCAAAAATACGAGAATAAAGGAAATTCGGAATGGAGCACTATGGAGAGAGCACCGCTTATTTTCCTATTATTAATAAATAAGACTAGTATATAAGTAGCCCATCGAGACTCGACGGAAAATAATTTTATATTTTTATCTATATAAATATATGTAAAAATAGTTTTTTTTAGTAAATGATATTTATTTCATAAAAGAATAAAAGTGAGAAGGGGAACAAATGCAGACATCTTGCAAACAATAAAACAACCATCAACAAACCACACTATTATAACTGTGAAAAACTCGTCTTTCTCTCTCAATGCTTCCCCGTCACCATCTCTCTAAAATTTCTCTTCAAATACTAGCTTATATTTAAAAATTATTTTACATCTTATTTAGAATATGTTATATTGTTTGTGTTAATATTAAATCGGATACTCATTCAATATGAATTTTTTAAATCTAAATTTGTTTATAATTTTTCTACATCTCGATTAAAATAGTGACTTTATTGTATATACTCGTCGCAAATCTGTTGGGTAATAGTACTCGATAAAAATTTGAACACTACAAAGTTAATATTAATTGAAATTAGTAAAAAGTCTTGTTTATATGTCTATTTGAATCGTCTCATTAGTTTGGATCGTCTCGTTGGTTTATGTTAAATTGATATCTCTAATCTTAGCTAAAGGCCAAGAAAGATATATCATATATGTGCATTTTCATTATGTATTTTTCAAATGAAAATTTGTATATAATTTTTCTGTATCTCTATTAGAACTGTGTCTTGTAGATCTCGGGAAAACAACAACCCTAAGAATTCACTCAGAGCTCGGAAACCTTCCCATAAACTAACCGAATGAAATGAAAAGCTATGACTTTACTCTTCTTTTAAAAGTCAGTAGACTAAACTCGGATCTCGGGGAGAAACAACAACCCCGAGAATTCACTCACAGCTCGGAAACCTTTCCACAAACTAATCGAATGAAACGAAAAGCTATGACTTCACTCTTCTTTTAGAAGTCGGTAGACTAAATTGCTCCAATGCCAGGACTTATGTTTTACTGGCTCTAGTATTCACTGGCTTTCAAGGATTCTGTTTTTCCAAAGGATTTCCATGATAGACCAGGCATTCCATTCCAAGAAAGTTGGCTCGCCCTGTGGGTCCTTATATTGGCCTATCTCTCAGTTTGGTATGCCGGTAATCTTGGTAGGGCTTTCACCACTGGAAATTGTTCAGTTCCTGTGAACTATTGATTTACGTAATTGGAAGTAACCAATTAAGTTTATGACTTCAAGAAATTCTCTGGTGAAACTAAGAGAATCTGGAAGCTGGCTAGCTCCACCACAACGGCCGTAGCCCGAATTCAAAACTTACCAAATGCGGTATAGATTTATCTATGCAATAAGGAAATAACTATAAGTTATAAGTAAATAAATCTAATCCTGGACAGCGGTTTCACTCATTGCCTCAGACGTGAGCTTGCTCTCTAAACTCTTCAATTAGGTCTTCCACATAACATCGCCTTGAACAATTTACGTATATCCGTGTCGCAAACATGTTGGGTAGTAGTACTCGATAAAAATTTGAACACTACAAAGTTAATATTAACTAAAATTAACAAAAGATGTTCTTTTTATGTCTATTTAAATCGCCTCGTATCGTCTTTATGGATAATACTTTATAAAAATTTGAACACAACAAAGTTAATATTAATTGAAATTAGTATAACTCTTATTTTTGTCTATTTGAATCGCTTCATTAGTTTGTGCGAAATTATTTATTTGTAATAATTACTAACTATAAAAATATTTATGTTAGAAATGTAATCTTATTATAACTCTGGCTCCTAATATACGTCTAACATAAATTTGTTTAATACTTTCATGATTTAAAAGATTTGAATTGTATCACATCATTATATTATTAAAAGGAAAACGATTCTTGTTTTGAAAAAATCCTACGTGGCACCCCTCATATTCATCCATTCATATTTATCTAAATTCTCAAATTTTTAAATTTTTAAATGTAAAATAATATATTTTAAATATCTATACTAAAATCTTGTGTCCCACATCAGTTTCTCAATGAAACTTCACCTATTGAAAAGCCTATAAATACTTAGAATCAATGTGTATTTTCTCATCTATTGCTCCACCAGTTTTATTTGGTCAATTTATTGATTAATCGGTCAAATAAATAACTATATTTTATAGTTTAATTTAATTTAATTTGGTCAATTTATTAATTGGCCGAATAGATAATTATTTTTTGTAGGAGTTTTATTTGGTCAATTTTTTTATTAATCGGCCGAATAAATTGTTGGGAAATTTATTAGTAAGAGTTTTGATGAATTCCAAAACCAACTACCCCAACCGAGTAGATGTTGCCAGAACCTAATGTTAGTAGGTAGGCTCACTGTTTGAGCATTGTTAAGATTTTATCATTACAGGTCTCCAGCTGAAGATGGCAACAAGGCATCACTCGGACAGAATATCAGTTGTAAGGAAAACAACTGAGTGTTCATCTGATGAGAAGCAGTAAAGGGGAAGAGAACATCAGATGAAAGGAAGCCATCTGAGCGTTCGAACCCAACTGATCAGATACAAGGAAGACAACTCAGTGTTCAGTTTCAGAACATCAGTTGTAGAACTCAACCAAGAAGATCAACAGCTTGAAGATGAAGTCAGCTGAGAGTTCAACTGTTAGTTGTCAGATAGAACATCGGCTGAAGAACAAGTTAGTTGAAGATCGAAAGTCTTAACCGACCACTCCTTGTTGGAAGTCTGTTGTTAAGATTTGAATTTCAAAAAGGAAGTCACGTGAGGGTTTGACCGTTCAGTCATTACCCCATTTGGCCCAACACAAGGCTATCTCAGATCGAAAGCAGAAGAGCCCAGATGCCATATCGGAAAAGTCTGCAGAGATGAGAGACAAGCCATCGCTTTCAAAGAATAGAGATCAACAGCTCCTCTAACGGCTAATTGATACTCTCCGCCTATAAATAGAGGCCTTCATTCATTCGAAAAAGACACAAGACACACACGCGAGAAGAAACCAGAGAGCGAAAGAAAGAGCAATATTCTTCACGAGCCGAACTGAATTTAATCTCTTAGAACATCACTTGTTGAGAGTTCTAGAGTTAGTTAGTTTTTATGTCTTTAGATCGAACCTTGAGAACATCACTTAGTGAGAGTTCGTAGAGTGTTAGATCATAGCTCACTTCGTGTTTGAGCTTTTAGTTGGAACCCCATTTTCTTTCACTTGAAAAGGTTTAGGATCCTACTCTTCCTGCAACTGAGTAGTTAGGTTGTTTAGTACCCGAAAACTAAACTGTAAGGTTGATAAGTACCCGCAAACTTATCCTTAACGGTTGCTCAGCCCGCGTAAGCTGAGTGGTTTGTCCAGAAGAACTTGGACAGAGTTGTGTGGACTCACTACTCCCCGTGGATGTAGGAGGTTTCTCCGAACCACGTAAATCTCTGTGTGCTAGTTTTTATTTTGTTTATTTCTTGCATTCTCAATTGACTAACTAACCAGCATTCAATCTGCATCTGTGCATTCTCAACTGATTTGGTTTTTGACCAACAGTGCAAAAAGGCGTGAGTTGTTTTACGAGTTTAATTTCCACCACATTCCGCACAGCACTTCACTTCCAACTGAGTGTTCTTTACTCAGTTGTGATTCCAACTGAGCTGCCTTACTCAGTTGAAGTTATTTTTGGGGTAATTTTGAAAATCGTTACTGGTGTATCCCCCCCTCCCATACACCAGTAACTCATATCGGGACCATCAAGTGGTATCAGAGCAGTGGTTCGAAAGACTACTGACTCTGTTTCACAAGGTGTGAATTCGAGGTATTTTATTCAGTGGTCAACTGAATAGATCTATCTTTCACGCTAGTGCATATTTGCTTGCATATTTGTTCTGTTGTTGAGTGCAGATGGATGTCAAGGACAAGATCGTGGTCATGTTCTCGGTAGTAAATTATACATCCTGGAGGACGCGGATGAAGAAGATCCTACTGTCGAAGCATCATAGGATGCAACAAGTACTTTCATCCGGACCGATCGTCATCAAAGAAAGAATCGCTCGCACTCCTACAAATCCCAACGATGGGGATACAGTTGTGGAGTTTGTGGAGAAGCAGCCGGAAGACTACACTCCAGAGGAAGCCAAGGTGAGCCAGTTGGATATCTGGGCTCAAAGCACGATTATGTCCACTGTTGGACAAGATTATTTCCCTTGGATTGAAGAGTATGAGACTGCCAAAGAAATGTGGGATATCCTGGCATCGCTGAGTGAAGGAAGCGATGAGACGAAGGAGAACAAGTTCTCACATACATGCCAAGACTTCGACAACTTTTGTCTGAAGACAGATGAAACAATTGATCAGCTAGAGCTCCGGTTTATGGACATCCTCAGAAGAATCTAGTCCATCCGAAGAGGAAAATACACACTAAGAGAAATCAATCTCAAAGTGTTGCAAGCTTTACCGGCTGAGTGGGATACTTTCACCAATATTCACGAGAGCCGAGCTGACCTTGGTGAAATGGGAACTGAAAGATTGTTCTCAATCTTAAAGGGAAATGAGTATAAGGTGAATCGAAGAAGATCTCAGTCCTCGGTTCAGACGAGTCGACTTGAGGATGTTGGTTCAGCCTCAAAGTCAGTTGCTCTTCGAGCTGACTACTCCAAATCGAGAACATCGAGGCCAATCAGATCAGCTGACACAACTGCAAAGGAGCCAAGCAGAGAGGAACTGCAACAGAACATTGCAGCCCTATTAAAGAAACTAGCCGACATGGACACTCGGTTCGGGAAATACAAACGATTCTACAAATCAAACCGAACTCGAGACAGTTCAAAGCCTGTCACCAACGGTTGCTTTGAATGCGACAAGGAGGGACACTTCAAAACTGACTGTCCAGACCTCTCAAAGAAAGAGAGAGAGAAGCGATGAGGGCCAAGCAAGCTGGAAAGAACAAGGCCATGGTAGCAGAAGAAGCAGCTGACGACATGGACATCTTCACTGACACTAAAGATGAGGATGAGTTGACTTCTACCAACAACGCCATCAGTCAGGGTCAATGCCTCATGGCACTTGGAACCGACCAAGAGGATACTGAGGTACACTCTAATCCTGCTAAGTTAAATTCTTTCAATATCTCTAACATGCAGGAATCTCTGGACGGAGAGTTGGAACCCTTCTGGAGTGACTTTCAAGAACTCAGTGAGGAACTGCATCAGCAATCGGTTGAGTTTAAGAGTCTTCAAGCTCAGTTCACCAAACTTAAAGATTCCTTAATCGAAAAGGACGATCTGATCAAGAGCCAAACCGAGGAGATTGAGAATCTCAAGAGTCAACTGAATGAGGCAAAGGCTCCAACTGATGAGGAGTTGACGAAACAGATCAAGGAGCAGCAAGATCAGTTGAAAAATCAAGAGACTCAGATCGACCAGCTGATAAAGAAGTCAGATGGGCAAACCGAGCAGATAACTGTCCTCCTCAAGGAGTTGCAAACTGAGAAGGACAATCTAATCAAGCTGTATCAGTCATCCAAGATCATCGAGAATCTTATCAGTTACAGTAGACAGACGGATGACGTGTCAGAACTCGGTTATGATGTAATTAAAGATCGTGGAATTCCTCCAGCAACCTTCGTCAAAGCTGTTGAGGTCAAGGTTGTCGAACCTAGCACAGTGGAACCTGAGTCACCACAAAGTAATTCAACCTCCACCTCTCAGCAAGCTCAACCGACCAAGGCAACCACAACTGAGAAGAGAAAAGGAGCAGTAGATGGAGGACAGAATGTTCCATCGGTTGGGACATCAACCGAGGGGGAATGCTCCAAAAGTCAGAAGAAGAATCAGAGGCGTCGAAGGCATAATCACAACCAAACTCAGAATCAGAACCGACCTCTACATCAACCTCAGAGTCAACATCAGAAAGAATGGAACCGACAGCAGAACCGACAAGGGTTCAATCATCTGAATCAACAGCGGTTCCAACATCAGTTCAACCAAAGGTTCCAACCGAGTCAACCAATGAGGAACAGGTCAAACAACTGGAGATATTCATGCCATAATATGAATCACCAACAGGGCATGAAGAGCTACAGACAACACTCAGGGAGTTGGAATCAGAATCAGCCACAAAGATTCCAACATGGCGTCCGACCTCACAGACAAATTCAATAGGATAAGAATCGCCATCAAAACAGGGGGAAAGCCTCTCCTCCGAAAGCTCAGAATGGGAGAAATCCAACTCCTCCCAAGGAACAGAACATCACTACTAACAACAAGGCTAAGGATAACCGAGGTATTGTTATAGTGGATAATGAAGGAAAAGTGATCAGGAATGATAAATCCATCCGAGTATACAGGGAATAGCGACGCACAGTTCCAGGGGGAACTGGTTCTAACCCTCCAGGACCCAACTGAAATTGGGGACCTAAGCGAGTTTCTCTTTGCAGGTACAGGAGAAACAGCTGAGGAAGAATAAAGCGTCTGCAACAATGTGGGTGATGGACAGTGGATGCTTGAAACACATGACGAATCTGAAGGATTTGCTTGGAAGTTTCGTGGAGAAAGAAAGTCCATCAGTTACCTTTGGTGACAACTCAAAAGGTTACACCAGAGGTTACGGTACACTTGAAACCAATCATGTTTCAATCTCTAATGTTTCTTATGTTGATGGATTGAAGCATAACTTGCTCTCCATCAGCCAGTTCTGTGATAATGGTTTTTCTGTCAAGTTTGATGCACAGGGTTGCAGGGTTAAAAATGTCGGATCAAAGCAGGTGATATTGTTGGGAAATCGATCACCAACCGGGAATGTCTACTACGCTGACTGGAACAGCAGCCTCCCTGACACCTGCCTGTTATCAAAAAGCAGTTCAGATGTGAGCTGGCTGTGGCACAAAAGGCTCAACCATTTGAACTTCAAGACTATGAACCGACTTGCCAGACAAGAACATGCAAGAGGCATACCAAACCGAGTGTTTTCAACAACACATATCTGCAGTGCATGCCAGTTGGGAAAGCTCGCTAGATCCTCCTTCCGGTTGAAGTCGACTCCCTCAACCGACCGAGTGTTACAGCTGATCCACATGGATCTCTTCGGGCCAGTTACACCAAAGAGTATAAATGGCAACGAGTACACCCTAGTTGTAACTGATGACTACTCAAGATATACGTGGACCATCTTCATGCGCCACAAGAGTGAAACCCGAGATGAGCTACCCAAGCTGATGGATCGGATATCAAACCAACAAGAGATGAAGATCATTTCTATCCGATCAGATCGAGGAACTGAGTTTCTAAATGAAACCATCATCGAGTACTGCGAGAAGCATGGAATTATCCATCAAACATCAGTCACGCGTACTCCGCAACAGAATGGAGTAGCTGAGCGAAGGAACCGAACGCTGAAGGATGCAGCTACATCCATGTTAACCAGCTCAGCTCTACCAAAAAGATTTTGGGCTGAGGCCATCAATACTGCTTGCTACACTCAGAACCGGTCTCTTCTGACCAAGCGGTTGGGAAAGACACCATACGAGCTATGGAGACGCAGGAAGCTAGATATTTCTTATTTTCGCGTTTTTGGTTCTAAGTGTTATATTCACAACAATGGGAAGACTCGGTTGAAAACTTTTGATGCCAAAGCTTCGAAAGGCATATTTCTCGGATATGCCGCTCGGATCAAGGCTTATAGAGTTTTCAACAATGGCTCTCATGTTGTGGAGATAACACCTCATGTTAGTTTTGATGAATCTACTTTTGAGTGCAGGGAACAGGCTAAAGGACAACAGGTTGACCCACAAGTCCCATCAGCCCTCACAAGATCTCAGATTCTAAGACAAAAGAATCTAGCTGAACCACTGGTTTGGGCAACTGAGGATGAGGATCCATACTCCTCTGAAGATGAATGCGAGGACCCCAGCTCATCTCAAGGGGGAACTCCAGCTGATACCCCTCCAAATGCATCAGCATCTAAAGCTCAACCAAGTCCGGTTCAAAATAATGTCAATGTTGAGGATCCAGACTCAACAGCTGATCAATCACAAGCTCTGAAGACTCCAACTCAGATCACGAAACAGCCACAGTTGGAAGAAGAAGGAAGACGCAACCGAAGATGGTATGAAGTTCATTCCACTGACAACATCATCGGAGATCCAACCGAAGGTGTGCGTACAAGAAGCAGAGTTGCGACACATGTTTCAACCGAGGAAGATTCCAACACTTATGCCCAATATGCTGAGGAGTTGGCAGTTCTAGAGGAGTTCGAGCAAGTTGGAGATGTTGCCATGATTTCTTGCTTTGTAGCTGATGTGCCAGAACCAAAGAATGTTGGGAAAGCTCTCAATTGTGTTCACTGGACAACAGCCATGCAAGAAGAACTGAATGAGTTTCTACACAACTGTGTATGGGAGTTGGTAGAAAGACCAAATGGTGTCAAGGTTATTGGATTGAAGTGGATTTTCAAAAATAAGAGAGACGCCATTGGATTCATAGTGAGGAATAAGGCAAGGTTGGTAGCTCAAGGATATTGCTAACAAGAAGGAATCGATTTCGAGGACTCCTTCGCGCCGGTTGCAAGGCTGGAAGCCATCCGAATCTTTCTAGCCTAAGCCGCACATCACAAGTTCAAGGTGTATCAGATGGATGTGAAGTGTGCATTCCTCAACGGAGATATCAAGGAAGATGTATATGTTGAACAACCTCCTGATTTTGAGACTGGAGATGGAAGAGTGTACAAGTTGAAGAAAGCTATCTATGGACTAAAGCAAGCACCAAGGGCTTAGTATGACACTCTTTGTGGTTTTCTTCTGAACTCGGGTTTCAAACGAGGGTCAGTTGACAAAACCCTGTTCACCATCAAAGTTGGAGATGACATTCTTGTTGTGCAAATCTATGTTGACGACATCATATTCGGTTCTAAGTCAGAGGAACTGTGTGAAAAATTTTCAAACCTCATGAAGGAGAAGTTCGAGATGTCAATGATGGGCGAGATGAATTATTTCCTTGGATTACAAGTGAAGCAGTCGCCAGAAGGGATTTTCATCAATCAATCCAAGTATACAAAGGAGTTCATCACCAAGTTCGGATTGCAGACAAGTAAGACCACAAGGATCCCAATGAATACTAACTGGAAGATTGAACCTGGAACTGAAGGAAAGTTCGTGGATGCCAGTAAGTATAGAGGGATCATTGGTTCTTTGCTATATCTGACTGCCAGTCGGCCAGACATATCATACGCAGTTGGAGTGTGTGCTCGGTTCCAAGTTCAACCAAGGGAAGCACACATGTTAGCAGCAAAGAACATTATCAAGTATCTGAAGGGAACTGTTAATGTTGGGTTGTGGTATCCAACCGACGACAAACATTCAGCTGACCGGATACTCAGATGCAGATCTAGCCGGAGATCGGTTGGACAGGAAGTCTACTTCTGGACACTGTCAGTTCATGGGAAGCAAGCTGGTTTCATGATTCTCCAAGAAACAAGCATGTGTTGCCACTTCTACAACCGAATCAGAGTATATGGCTGCCGGAAGCTGTTGCATGCAGGTGTTATGGCTCAAGCAACAGCTGAGAGATTATGAAGTTTTAACTGGACAGGTTCCCATTCATTGTGATAGCTCAAGTGCCATTGCTATCTCTCTGAATCCTGTTCACCACTCTCGGACAAAGCATATCGACATCTGTCATCATTTTATCCGAGATCATATTGAGAAGAAGGATGTATCCATGGAAAAGATTTCAACTGAGATTCAGAGAGCTGATATCTTCACCAAACCTCTAGCTGAAGCACAGTTCAAGATGCTATGTGACCTCCGTGGACTGTTGGATCCATCAGATGAGGAGTCAACTGGGGAAAAGAGATAGATATCCATCTGAGGGGGAAGCTCAGATGAAGGGGGAATCTCAGATGCGGATCGCCAATTGAAGACATCAAACGTCAGTTGAACAGACGAACTCGAGTCAGCTGATGGTATGCTGCAACATTGGATCAGACATCAGCTGAATAGACGAACTCGAGTCAGCTGATGGTATGCCGCAACATGGAAACACAGCTGATTTTGACATTAGCTGACAGGTAACATTTATGGCTGAAGGTGATATGTTCTTAAATGAGAATGTTTGAAATAAATTCAAACATTCCTGAACTAGTCAGTTACATTAAAAATAGCCATCATGTCGCATTAAATGTAAAGTACGGCTGAACATCCATAGCCTACTTCATAGTGCGACTGGGCTGACTAGATAAACTGTACACCTTCTCACGCGCTGGTTGGAACTCGGATCAAAATGTCAAGTCAAAAATAGTCAACAGTCGCGTAATCTCAGCCGTTGATGGATTCGCGCCATTTAACCCCAGCCGTCGATTTCATCCGAGTCAAAGACCTATATAAGGCGAAAAATCAGGAAGAAATATCCTACTTTCCTCATTCGTGTATATCTTATTTAACTGTTCATCATCTTTACAGTTTTTGCCTAACCCTTTTCTGCAAAAGATCTTCTTTCCTTTCCTCTATATATTCCCTTTGCAGTGATCATAAATGGCACCAAAAAGTAAGAGAATGGCATCATCTGGACCATCCCTAGTCCCTACCACATATGAAGAATCGTTCGATATGCTAGTATCGAAGATACACTTCGAGCAAATCCTCTCCGACGAGGATCTGGAGTCGCCGGTGTTGGCCCCCCTCGCCAATACTCTCCGTGAGAATGGCCTCTTGGAATGGGCCAAGCTCTGCCCATCCCATCTTCTCAGGCGACAAGTGGGGGAGTTTTACGTCAACTTGAAGGCCCCCCTTGAATCTACCAAAAGAGTATCTACGGAAGTCTCCTGCCGGCAAAGAGATGTTCCGGCCAGGACCATACGTCGTGTCACCTTCCCCATCGACGTTTCCGATGCCCTCCGATACATCATTCCCGTCAACCACACCGCCACAGAGTTCCTGGAGAATATTACCGATGAGCAGGCGGATGAGTTTCTGCAGAATGCTCTGATCGAGCCGGAGAGATTAAGGAGCAACATGCAACGGACGAAGCTGAAGACAAAACATCGCCTGTTGTTCGATGTTGTGTCGAAGGTGGTGTTCGGTTACAGTGGCGCATTCGGCGACATCAGCCGACCCAAATTGAAGCAGTTGGTGGCCTTGGAGCACCAACACCAGATCAACTGGTTCTAATATTTCTTGAACCAGTTGATGGTGGAGAAGTCGAAGATCACCGAGACGACATCCGAGTCGGGAGAAAAGCTGTTGAGTGTAAAGGGGACACTCAACTTCGGCTGCAAGATCTCTGCCCTCATCTTGCTCGCGACCAAGGACCGCAACATGGTCTGGGCAGACTACGAGGAGACGCCGCTGAAGAAGTTGATGTTGTTCCCGACAGCCAAGAAAGCACTGGAGGTGCTCAGGAGTGTCTACACTCCTAAAGAAAAGAAGGAGTCTGGAAAGACAGCTGAGTCAACAGCTGAGGGGGAACCAGCCGTTGCTCGCCCCGCCAAGTCCAAAGCTGCACGCCGACGAGCTGAGTCGGAGAAGGAGTCAGCTGAGGAGCCCTCCAAGAAAAGGTTGAGGGTGAAACTCAAGAAGAAGGTTGTTATTGAAGAACCAGCTGATGAACCAACTGAGGTGCCAGCTGTTGAGACAGCTGAGGAGCCAGTTGATGTACCAGCTAAGGAGCCAGCTGAGGCGCAAGCTCCAGCTGAGGAAGAGGCACAAGTCGAGTCTGCGCCAACTGAGGAGCAAGCTCCTGTTGAGAAAGATGCACCAATTGAGTCGGCACATGCTGAAGAGCCATCTGAGTCGAGCCACTCAACTGAAGCTGCCATCTATGAGATCGCCCCTCGAGCCCCCAGAGCTGATGAGGTTGAGGGAATGGATATAGAAGTGACGTCGGATGTGCCCTTCTCATCTGAGGACTTTGAAGATGTTCCCACCTCCCCCACGGCAGGAGATAATGCCGTACCGCCCCCAGAGCCTCTTGCTCTTTCTACCCCTTCTCAACCAGATATTCCGAGCACTCTACTCGATGCCAACATCGTGACTGCTCCTTCGGCCGATGTTGAGGAAACCATTGAAACCTCCCTCCCAATCGAATCCCAAATTCTGAGCTCTCAGCTCGATGCCGATGTTGCGACCGACTCTTTAGCCAACATCGATGAACCTCTTGAACCTCAGCCATATAATCTTACCCCCTCCCCAATAAATGAAGCGGAGGACCTTCAGGCAGTTGCGCTGGAGCACGAAGGAAGGGTGGCCTACTGCTTTCAAAAGCTGCTAGGCTTGTTCCCTGAGGCTCACAACATGCCCATCTTCGCCACTCTGGGAACCGAGCTCTTGTACCAGTTCCACCTGATCTTCAGCCATTGGTACGTTAAAGAAGATACGATCAGGATGCAGAGCTGGGACAAGCTGAAGTCTAATGAGTCCCGCATCCGAGCCTACTTCAACTACTCCAACCTCGAAGTCGCTTACAACAACCGGATTGCGCTGCTCACTCGTCGAATGGACCAGAGTAGGGCTGAATGGACGGACACCAGGGAAGCAGCTGGAAAGGAGTGCGTCGACTTTCTCGACAGCATGTTGGTTAAATCAGCTGATTTCCTTGAGGATGTCGATGCAGCCGCCGCAGCAGCGAAAGACAAAGAAGAAAAACTGAAACTGTACCTGGCCAACAGACAAGCCACGGTCACAGCTGAGCCTCTTGCTCTGATTACTCAAGCCCTTCCAGCTGATCAGCATGCTCTCTCAACTGAAGAAATCTATGAGCTGGTAGCTGAGAGGGTCAACCAGCTGAGGACTGAACTGTTTGCCAATCTCCAGCATCAAAAAGATGACCAGCTGAGGGCGTTGCAAGCACAAGAAGTCAAGAACCAACAACTGGTGGAGGAGAATGTTGAACTGAAAACCAAGCTGAATGATTTCTCCTTCTCCACCAGTCAAGAAGTGTCGGAGTTAAAGTCAACTCTGTTGGGATTGAAGTCGGAGCTCAACGTCTTCAAATCCTTGGCCGACTCAAATCTTGCCAAGTCCCAACAGACACAGGATGCAGAATGGGAGTCCAGATTCGAGTCGCGTTGGGCTGAGTTCGCTGCTTTTCAGACAGAGGTCATCGAAAATCTCTCTGTCTTGAAGAAGGCCGAACAAGAGCTCCAGGACTCCGAACTGGTGAAGAAGGTCGAGCTGGAGTGTGCGGTTGATGAACTCTTCAACCGTGTTCAACTAACCGAGGATAAACTCAACTCTCTGGATGGTTCAGTAGCAAGCCTTGTTGCTGATGCCAAAAAGGGGGAAGAGAAGGAGACGGAGGTTGAGGCGCAGGAAGAAGAAGAGACCCAAGAACAAGGAGTGCCAGCTGCTCAATCATCAAAATCTCAGCTGAGGAAGAGGAAGTCTGCTGCTCCCAAGTCAACTGAAGTCGGTGGAGCTGAGATGTCTAAAGACTTGGAGCAGGCAGAGAAGTTTGGAGTTTCCTACAGCTCCATAGCCGAGATCGCAGCCGAGCTGGATTCTGAACTCGACGGGATAACAACCGAAGAGTGCATTGCAGTGGCCAAGGCTATGGATGTAGAGGAGAAGGATTATATGAAGCCGAGCTGGATCAGGAAGTTTGCTGCCAGCCAGGCAAGGAGGGTGAACCAGTTCGAGGATGAGCTGAAAAAGGTTTCCCAGAACCTGGACTGCAACGTTGCCTCCCGCAGCCGACGCCGCATCAACAAACTTCAATCAAAGGCGGAAGCTCGGTTGAAGCAACAAAGGTTGCCAGCAAAGTCCAAGGTCGAGAGTCAGTTTAGGCATGTTGACAAGTGGATGCCGACCGAGTGGAATGAAGAGTGGGAGTTGTTCAAACAGGAGTTCGTGAACGACTTCTACTATAGGAAGGTTTACGCAACTGATGACCCGAGGAAAGCGTTCAAAGAAGCGCTGATCGAGTTGTACTCAGGAGACCCGGGCATGTTCAGTCAATTCAGGCAGGCTATGATTGACGCTAACCTGGACTTGAACACAGTTCCAGTTCCCAAGAGGGTTACTTATCGGCCTCCTCTTCTCCCAGACTCTAGCAACCCGAACCGCACGAAGATCGCAGCTGAGGCGAGGCAAGTTTTCAAAGAGCATGGAGTGGACATTTCTAAGGAGTCACCTGCTAAGAGAGAGATTTTTGTTAGGATCTTTAGTAAGTATGGGCTACAATTTTAGCTCAGTTAGTTTTCAAGCAACTGTTGTAATTTTTGGTTTTTGTGCCTATCTGTGTAATCATCAGTTGTAATGAAAACTTCAAGTATATATATTCGATTCACCTTGATGAACAATCCCTCAGTGTCCAAGCTCTGAATCGCAAAGTCTTTTAAATACCATGTTATAACTGTGCTAACCCTTTGATGTTTTATCTTATAGACTGTCTAGAATTTCAGCTGAGATTTTAGATAAGTTAGTAAGGTTTAGATCAGTAGCGGTTTAAAGTTGTAAGTGGTTTTGGCATCATCAAAAAGGGGGAAATTGTTGGGAAATTTATTAGTAAGAGTTTTGAGGAATTCCAAAACCAACTGACCCCAACCGAGTAGATGTTGCCAGAACCTAATGTTAGTAGGTAGGCTCGCTGTTTGAGCATTGTTAAGATTTTATCTTTAAAGGTCTCCAGCTGAAGATGGAAACAAGGCATCACTCGGACAGAACATCAGTTGTAAGGAAAACAACTGAGCGTTCATCAGATGAGAAGCAGTAAAGGGGAAGAGAACATCAGATGAAAGGAAGCCATCTGAGCGTTTGAACCCAACTGATCAGATACAAGGAAGACAACTCAGTGTTCAGTTTCAGAACATCAAGTGTAGAACTCAATCGAGAAGATCAACATCTTGAAGATGAAGTCAGCTGAGAGTTCAACTGTTAGTTGTCAGATAGAACATCGGCTGAAGAACAAGTTAGTTGAAGATCGAAAGTCTTAACCGACCACTCCTTGTTGGAAGTCTGTTGTTAAGATTTGAATTTCAAAAAGAAAGTCACGTGAGGGTTTGACCGTTCAGTCATTACCCCATTTGGCCCAACACAAGGCTATCTCAGATGGAAAGCAGAAGAGCACAGATGCCAAATCGGGAAAGTCTGCAGAGATGAGAGACAAGCCATTGCTTTCAAAGAACAGAGATCAACAGCTCCTCCAACGGCTAATTGATACTCTCCGCCTATAAATAGAGGCCTTCATTCATTTGAAAAAGACACAAGACACACACGCGAGAAGAAACTAGAGAGCGAAAGAAAGAGCAATATTCTTCACGAGCCGAACTGAATTTAATCTCTTAGAACATCACTTGTTGAGAGTTCTAGAGTTAGTTAGTTTTTGTGTCTTTAGATCGAACCTTGAGAACATCACTTAGTGAGAGTTCGTAGAGTGTTAGATCATAGCTCACTTCGTGTTTGAGCTTTTAGTTGGAACCCCATTTTCTTTCACCTGAAAAGGTTTAGGATCCTACTCTTCCTGCAACTGAGTAGTTAGGTTGTTTAGTACCCGAAAACTAAACTGTAAGGTTGATAAGTACCCACAAACTTATCCTTAACGGTTGCTCAGCTCACGTAAGCTGAGTGGTTTGTCCAGAAGAACTTGGACAGAGTTGTGTGGACTCACAACTCTCCGTGGACGTAGGAGGTTTCTCTGTGTGCTAGTGTTTATTTTGTTTATTTCTTTCATTCTCAACTGACTGACTAACCAGCATACAATCTGCATCTGTGCATTCTCAACTGATTTGGTTTTTGACCAACCGTGCTAAAAGGCGTGAGTTGTTTTACGAGTTTAATTTCCACCACATTCCGCACAGCACTTCACTTCCAACTGAGTGTTCTTTACTCAGTTGTGATTCCAACTGAGCTGCCTTACTCAGTTGAAGTTATTTTTGGGGGTTAAGTTTGAAAATCGTTACTGGTGTATTCCCCCCCCCCCCCCCATACACCAGTAACTCGTATCGGGACCATCATAAATGACTGCTATATTTTTATAGTTTAATTTAATTTAATTTGATCAATTTATTAATTGGAGCCGAATAGATAATTATTTTTATTAGGGAACCAATTTATTAGTTGACAGAATAAATGGTTCCAAAATAGTTTAGATAATTTATTGGTTGACCGAATTAAATTTAGAAATAGTCTAATATTTTTTTATTTAATTTGATAAAAATATAAGTAATTTCTAATTTGTCAATTAATTAGGTAGACAGCCAATTCCCAACTGACGAGTCCCTCAACTCGGGATCCCACGTGATACATTTTCATTCTTTATTCTTATTAATTTGAAAATTTTCATTTTATTCATTTTTTTCATGTATTTTCTAAAATCTAGAATCGTCATAAATTATGCATTCATAAATCAAAATCGTGGTCAGCGGGTCAATTTTGACGCGGAACCGTGGCGGTAGACGAGCCAATTCTCAACTGACACTCGAGAAAATTTTCATTTTATGCTTTTTTTCTCATGTATTATCTAAAATCTATAATCGTCATCCATGAAATAATTTTTACGTTATTTGTAGTTAGGTTTCCAGCTTTGCATAATTTATAATTTTAATTAACGAATATTACTATACGATTAAGGACGATAAAGAATAGTACAATCATTATTTTTATTAAAATTTTGGATCTATATAAATTCTAAATAAATTTTATAAATTACGCACTTATAAATCAGAGTCGTGGTCAACGAGCCAGTTTCGACGCAGAACTGTGGCTGTAGACTAATACAGAAAGGAACACAAATGACTAATTTTTTAATCGAATTTTAAACAAGTACAAGTATATAAATTTCAAACAAGTTTGAATAATCCTAAACACAACATCTCAAATTGTTTGATTAATCGTTTCCGTTGGAAAACGTAGAATATGTAGGAAAATTGACAGAAAAATTACTAACGATTTATCAACGAGTCAATTCTGACCAATAATCGTGCACGTAGATGGGCCAATTCAGTACTTGCGGGATAACTTTTTTTAATATATTATATAATTTTGAACTTATAAAATTAAGAATATTTATGGTCAACTTTTATCTTATATCATTGACTAAATAATTTTATGAATCACAATCATTCCACATAAAGTTTTGTAAAAAGGAAAAATTACCAAGTACATAGTGAAACAATTCTTGAAGCTTTATTCTCAGTTAAAAAAGTTATTCTCGAAACTGGTAAAAAAGAAAACGAATGTCATCATTTATTTTTTTATGAATATATTTGGAAGATGATTATTTATATAATACTACAATTTATAATTAAATTTTTATTTATTAAATATTGTGTGAATATTTTTGGAATATAGTTATTTATATAATTAAATATTAATTTCAGGTAAAAAGAAAACAAATGTCATCATTAATTTTTTTTGTGAATATATTTGGAAGTTGATTATTTATATAATTTAAAATCGGTATTGTAGTCAATAGGCCGATTCCAGGTCAGAACCGTCGGGGTAGATGAGATGATTGTGAAGCGGTGGTTTAACTTTTTTTTTTCTTAATCTTGTGTTGAATTCATAATTTGGGGTATTTAGGTCACTTTCATCTTATAGACAATCTTAACATATATAGTATTATTCGCTATCTATATATCTCTTCTCTCTCTCTCACTACCCGCTCCTTCACTTACCTCTTTTTCTTCATAAAAAGTAAAAAAATTCAGCTTAAGAGTCGTTTTCCTTTGAGAGAGAAATATACTTTTGCCCACATCGATTTTGTAAAAGAACATATCTTTAACAATTATCGAAAGTAATGAGAATATATTAATTATAATTTTTAATAGACATAACTTGATGGTCCCGATACGAGTTCTGGTGTATGGGGGGGGATACACCAGATAAATCTTTTTAAAAACAACCCCCTAAAAATAACACAACCGAGTAATGCAACTCAGTTGGAATCACAACCGAGTAAGAAACACTCAGCTGGAAGTGAAGTGCTGTGCAGAATGTGGTGGAAATTAACTCGTATAAAAATCAACTCACGCTTAAAGGCAGGGTCGGTCAAAAACCAAGACAATTGATATGGAAGAATGCAGTTTGTATGCAGGTTAGTTGGTCAGTTGAATATGCAATAAGATAACTGAAAAAATAAACACAACACACAAAGATTTACGTGGTTCGGAGATAACTCCTACGTCCACGGGGAGTTGTGAGTCCACATAACTCAGTCCAAGTTCTTCTGGACAAACCACAAAGCTTACGCGGGCTTTGCAACCGTTGAAATAAGTTTACGGGTACTTATCAACCTTACATATTAGTTTATGGGTACTAATCAACCTATCTACTCAGTTACGGGAAGAGTAGGGTCCTAATAACCTTTTCAGGTGTAAGAAAGGGTGGGGTTCCAACTAATAGCTCGAACAAGAAGTGAGCTATGATCTAACACTTTACGAACTCTCAACAAGTGATGTTCTCAAGGTTGGATCAAAAGACACTATGACAGAATCTATTACTTTAGAACTCTCAACTAATGATGTTCTAAGAGATTGAATGCAGCTCAGTTCGTGTGAAGTATTTGGTTCTTTCTTTCGCTCTTTGATCTCTTCTTGCTCTTGTCTATCTTGTATATGTTGAATGAATGACGACCTCTATATATAGGCGGAGAGAATCAACTAGCCGTTGGAAGAGCTGTTAATCTCTGTTCTTTGAAAGCGATGGCTTATCTCTCATCTCTGCAGACTTTCTGAATTTGGCAACTGCATGCTTCTGCTTTCCATCTGAGACAGCCTTGTGTTGGGCCAAATGAGGTAATGACAGAGAGTCAAACCTTCACGTGACTTCCTTGTTTGAAATTCAAATCTTAACCTTTGACCTCCAACATTTGACAGTCGGTTTAGTCGTTTGATCTTCATCTGATTGGTCTTCAGCTGATGTTCTATCTTAATGCTTCTGTCTGAGTAGGAACATGTGAACTGTCAGCTGACTTTGAACTTCAAGCTGTTGATCTAACTGATTTAGTCCTACAACTGATGTTCCATCTTTGAACGCTCAGTGGTCCTTCTTGTATCTGACTCTGATCAGTTGGCTTCGAACGCTCAATCGTCTTTCTTACAACTGATGTTCTCTTGTATCTTCCCCCTTTGAACTTAGCTGATGTTCTGAAACTTAAACGCTTAGTTGGCTCGAACGCTCAGATAACTTTCTTCCTCCCTTTTGAATTGCTCAACTGATGTTCTCTCCGAGTGATGCCTTGTTGTCGTCTTCAGCTGGAGACCTGTAAAGATAAAATCTCAACAATGCTCAAACAGCGAGCCTAACTATTAACAATAGGATCTGGCAATATCTACTCGGTTGGGGTTAGTTGGTTTTGGAATCAATCAAAAATTTAATAAATTACCCAACAATTTCCCCCTTTTTGATGATGCCAAAACCCTTATAAAGTTCTTACAAATCAAACTAATCTAAATCCTAGTGACCTATCCAAATTCTCAGCTGAAATTCTAGACAGTCTATAAGATTAAAACATCAAAGGGTTAGCACAGTTATAACATGGTATTGAGATAACTTTGCGATTCAGAGCTTGGACAATGAGAGATTGTACGTCGAGTTGAATTGAATAACTGAATAGTTTTTATTACAACTGATGGTTACAAAGATAAGCACAAAAGACAAAAGTTACATCAGTTGCTCAAAAACTAACTGAGCTAAAACTTAAGCCCATATTTGCTAAATATTCTAATAAAAATCTCTCTCTTCGCTTCTGACTCCTTTGCTATGTCAACCTCGTGCTCTTTACAAACCTGCCTTGCCTCAGCTGATATCTTTTGTCGGTTGGGGTTTCGGGAGTCTGGGAGGAAGGGAGGCCGATAAGTGACCCTTTTAGGGACCGGAACTGTGTTCATGTCCAGTTTTGCTTCTATCATGGCACGCCTGAACAAGTTGAACATGCCCGGGTCCCCTGAGTGCAACTCGGTCAGGGCTTCCTTGAAGGCTTTTCTTGGATCGCCAGTTGAGAAGACCTTTCTGTAATAGAAGTCATTCCCGAACTCTTGCTTGAATGACTCCCATTCTTCATTCCACTCAACTGGCATCCACTTGTCCATGTGCCTGAACCGACTTTGGACCTTGACCTTCCCTGGCAACCTCTGTTGTCTCAGCCGAGCTTCAGCCTTAACCTGATGTTTGTCAATGCGGCGACGGCTGCGGGAGGCGATGTTCTGGTCCAAGTTCTTTGTTATCTTTGTCAGCTCCTCTTCAAATTGGTTTACTCTTCTAGCCTGGCTGGCAGCAAACTTCTTGATCCAACTCGGATTCATATAATCTTTCTCAGCAACATCCATAGCCTTGGCAGCTGCAATACACTCTTCAGTTGTGATACCGTCGAGTTCCGAATCAAGTTCGGCTGCGATCTTGGCTATAGAGTTGTAAGAAACTCCAAACTGCTCCGCCTGCTCCAAGTTTTTTTCCATTTCAGCTCCGCCGACTTCGGTTGATTTGGGAGCGGACTTCTTCTTCTGAGTCTTCTTCTTCAGCTGGGATTTTGCAGCAGCTGGCATTTCTTCCTCAGCCTGGGTCTCTTCTTCCCCCTGCATCTCAATATCCGCCTCTTTATCTTCCCCCTTTTCGATATCAGCAACAAGGTTGGCTACTGATCCATCCAGAGAGGTGAGCTGTTGTTCGGCTTGTTAAATAGGGTTGAAGAGTTCATCGACCGCGCACTCTATTCCCACCTTCTTTGCCAGTTCGGAGTCATGGCGCTCTTGTTCGGCTTTCCTCATTCCAGCGAATGTTTCAGTTGCCTTGGTCTGGAAAGCAACGAACTCAGTCCATCTTGACTCAAACCGAGACTCCCATTCTTCATCTTGAGTCTGTTGAGATTTAGCGAGGTTGGAATCAGACAAGGATTAGAAGACATTCAGCTCAGACTTGATCCCAAGGATGGTTGTCTTCAGTTCAGAAATGTCTTAGCTGGTGGAGGAAGAGAATTCATCCGGCTTTATCTTTAGTGAAACATTCTCCTCCACCAGCTGCTTGTTCTTCTCCTCTTGTGCTTCCAACATCCTCAGCTGATCTTCTTTATTTTGCTGGAAGTTAGCAAGCATCTCCATCCTCAGCTGGTTCACCCTCTCAGCTATCAGTTCGCAAATGTCTTCAGATAAGGGCGTTGGCTGATCAGCTGGAGCTTGGTGTTCAATCAGAGCTGGTTGCTCAACTGTAACCATGGCTTGACGGTTGGCCATGTACAGTTCAAGCTCTTCTGCTTCATTTTGCTGCGGCGGCGGCTACGTCCAGATCATTGAGGAAGTCAGCTGACTTGATTAGCATATTGTCGAGGAATTCAATGCAATCTTGTCCAGTTGTTTCCCTGGTATCAGTGCCTTCTGCCTTGCTGAGGTCCAGACGACGTGTCAGCAGTGCCACCTTGTTGTTGTAGGCGACTTCCAGGTTGGCATAGTTGAAGTAGTCTCGGATGCGAGACTCGTCCGCCTTCAGCCAGTCCCAGCTGTGTACCCTGATTGTATCTTCCTTCACATACCAGTGACTGAAGATCAGGTTGAACTGGTAAAGTAGCTCGGTTCCAAGAGTAGCGAAGATTGGCATGTCGCGAGCTTCTGGGAACATCCCTATCAGCTTCTGGAAGCAGTAGGCCACCTTGCCTTCATGCTCCAGCACGACGGCCTGAAGATCAGCTTCGTCATCTATGGAGGAGGGAGATAGATTCTCATAAGGCAATGGTTCAAGGGTTTCATCAATGTTGGCCAAAGAAGTGGTCTCAACATTGGCATCGAGCTGGGAGCTCAGAATATCAGATTCTATGGGGAGGGGGGTATCAATAGGTTCCTCAACATTGGCCGAAGAAACGGTCTCAATGTTGCCATCGAGCAATGAGCTCGGAACATTTGGCTGTGATTCGGTTGAGAGAGCAAGAGGCTCTTGGGGCGGTACGACATCAACTCCTGCCGTGGAGGAGGTTGGAACGTCTTCAATTTCCTCTGAGGAGGAAGAAGCATCCGATGTCACGTCCGTCTCCATTCCTTCCGCCTCATCAATTCCAGCAACCTGAGGGACGATCTTGAAGGCAGCTGCCTCAGCTGAGTGGCTCGACTCGGATGGCTCCTCAGCTGGTGCTGTCTCAACTGGCGCCTCCTCCTCAGTTGGTGCATCAACAACTAGTTCCTCAGCTGGCTCCTCAGTTGGCACCTCAGCTGGCTCCTCAGCATGCTCCTCAGCCTGCATGTCCTCAGCTGGCACAGCAGTCGTCTTCTTGAACCTCACCCTCAGCTTCTTCTGGGCAGGCTCCTCCGCCTTCTCTTTCTCCGACTCAGCTATGCATCGGCGTGCAGCTTTCGATTTGGAGGGGCGAGTGACAGCTGGTGCCTCCTCAGCTGTGTCCTTGGGTTCAGTTGTCTTCCTAGCATCCTTCTTCTCCTTAGGAGTATAGACACTCCTAATCACCTCCTACGCCTTCTTTGTTGTTGGGAACAGCATCAATTTTTCACAGGGGTCTCCTCGCAGTCCTCCCATACCATGTTCTGACCCTTGGTTGCGAGCAAGATCAGAGCAGTTATTTTGCAACCGAAATTTAAAGTCCCCTTGACACTCAACAATCTCTCCCCTGAGTCGGTTGTGGTCTCGGAGATCTTCTGCTTCTCCAGGGTCAGCTGGTTCAGAAAATATTGGAACCAGTTGATCTCGTGTTTGTGCTCCAATGCCAGCAACTATTTAAGTTTCGGTCGGCTGATGTCTCCGAACGCTCCGCTGTAGCCGAACACGACCTTGGAGACAACATCGAACAGGAGTCGATGTTCTGGCTTTAATTTGGTCCTCTGCATATTGCTCTTTAACCTTTCCCGAGTGATCAGAGCATTCTCCAGAAACTCATCGGCTTGCTCATCAGTTATGTTTTCAACGAAGTCCGTGGCGGTGTGGTTTACAGGAATGATGTGGCGAAGAACGTCGGACACTGCAATGAGGACAGAAACACGGCGAATGGTTCTGGCCGGAACGTCGCGTTGCCGACAAGAGTTCTCTGTTGTGACTCCATCTCTGATGTCGATGGACAACTGCAGATTCACATAGAATTCTCCGACCTGGCGCCTGAGCAGGTGGGAGGGGAAGAGCTTTGCCCATTCCAGTAGGGCGTTCTCCCTGAGTATATTTGCAAGGGGAGCCAACACCGGCGACTCCAATTCATCGTCGGATAGGATCTGCTCGAAGTGAATCTTCGAAACCAGCAGGTTGAACGATTTTTCATACGATGTGGGGACTAGAGAGGGTCCGGAAGAAGCCATTTTCTTTCATTTGGGTGCCATTTAATATCACTGAGAAGATATATATAAGAAGGAAGGAAAATCTTGCAGAAAAAGGTTAGACAAAATCTAAGAAGATGATGAATAGTAACTACAGATAAACACGAATGAGGAAGGTAAGAGATCACTTCCTGATTTTCCGCCTTTTATAGGTTTTTGACTCGGTTGAAATCGACGGCTAGGGTTGAATGGCGCGAATCCATCCACGGCTGAGATCACGCGACTGTTGACTAGCTTTGACTTGACGTCATGAACCGAGTTCCAACCAGCGCGTGAGAAGGTGTACAGTTTTTCATGTCAGCCCAGTCGCACTATAAAGTAGGCTATTGATGTTCAGCTGTACTTTACATTAAATGCGGCATGATGGCTATTTTAATGTAACTGACATGCTCGGGAATGTTTGAATTTATTTCAAACATTCTCATTTAAGATCATAACACCTTCAGCCATAAATGTTACCTGCCAGCTGATGTCGTAATCAGCTGTGTTCCAATATTGCGGCATACCATCAGCTGACTCGAGTTCGTCTGTTCAGCTGATGTCTGATCCTATGTTGCAGCATACCATCAGCTGACTCGAGTTCGTCTGTTCAGCTGACGTTTGATGTCTTCGGTTGGCAATCCACATCTGATGTCTTCGGTTGGTGATCTGCATCTGAGATTCCCCCTTTATCTGAGCTTTCCCCTCAGATGGATATCTATCTCTTCACCTCAGTTGGTTCCTCATCTGATGGATCCAACAATCCAAGTAAATCACATAACATCTTGAACCGTGCTTCAGCTAGAGGTTTGGTGAAGATATCTGCTCTCTAAATCTCAATTGGAATCTTCTCCATGGATACATCCTTCTTCTCAATATGGTCTTGGATGAAATGATGTCGGATGTCAATGTGCTTCGTCTGAGAGTGGTGAACGGGATTCAAAGAGATAGCAATGGCACTTGAGCTATCACAATGAATGGGAACCTGTCCAGTTGCAACTTCATAGTCTCTCAGCTGTTGCTTGAGCCACAACACTTGCATGCAGCAGCTACCGGCAGCCATATACTCTAACTCGGTTGTAGAAGTGGCAACACATGCTTGTTTCTTGGAGAACCACGAAACTAGCTTGCTTCCCATGAACTGACAGTGTCCAGATGTGGACTTCCTGTCCAACCGATCTCCGGCTAGATCTGCATCTGAGTATCCGGTCAATTGGATGTTGTCGTCGGTTGGATACCACAACCCAACATTTACAGTTCCCTTCAGATACTTGATGATGTTCTTTGCTGCCAACATGTGAGCTTCCCTCGGTTGAACTTGGAACCGAGCATACACTCTAACCACGTAAGATATGTCTGGCCGACTGGCGGTTAGATATAGCAAAGAACCGATGATCCCTCTATACTTACTGGCATCCACGAGCTTTCCCTCAATTCCAGGTTCAATCTTCCAGTTAGTATTCATCGGGATCCTTGTGGTCTTACTTGTCTGCAATCCGAACTTGGTGATGAGCTCCTTTGTATACTTGGACTGATTGATAAAAATTCCTTTTGATGACTGCTTCACCTGAAGTCCAAGAAAATAATTCACCTCGTCCATCATCGACATCTCGAACTTCTCCTTCATGAGATTTGAGAATTTTTTACACAACTCCTCCGACTTGGAACCGAATATGATGTCGTCGACGTAGATTTGCACAACAAGTATATCTTCTCCAACTTTGATGGTGAACAGTGTTTTGTCAACTGACCCTCGTTTGAAACCCGAGTTCAGAAGAAAACCATAAAGAGTGTCATACCAAGCCTTGGGTGCTTGTTTTAATCCATAGATTGCTTTCTTCAACTTATACACTCTTCCATCTCCAGTTTCAAAACCGGGAGGTTGTTCAACATATACATCTTCCTTGATATCACCATTGAGGAAGGCACACTTCACATCCATCTGATAGACCTTGAACTTGTGAAATGCAGCATAGGCTAGAAAGATTCGGATGGCTTCCAACCTTGCAACTTGTGCGAAGGAGTCCTCAAAATCGATTCCTTCTTGTTGGCAATATCCCTGAGCTACCAACCTTGTTTTATTCCTCACGATGAATCCAATGGCGTCTCTCTTGTTCTTGAAAATCCATTTTAATCCAATGACTTTGACATCATTTGGACTTTCTACCAACTCCCATACACAGTTGCGTAGAAATTCATTTAGTTCTTCTTGCATGGCTATTGTCCAGTGAACACAATTGAGAGCTTCCACAACATTCTTCGGTTCTGGTACATCAGCTACGAAGCAAGAAATCATGGCAACATCTCCAGCTTGCTCGAACTCCTCAAGAACTGCCAATTCCTCAGCATATTGAGCGTAAGTGTTGGAATCTTCCTCAGTTGAATCTGGATTTCCAACTCTGCTCTTTGTACGCACACTTTCGGTTGGATCTCCGATGATGTTGTCAGTGGAATAATCTTCATACCATCTTCGGTTGCGTCTTCCTTCTTCTTCCAACAGTGGCTATTCCAGGATTTCAACTGATGGTGAATCCTGACCCGTAGGAGATGCTGGAATCTTCAGAACTGGTGATTGATTAGCTGTTGAGTTTGGATCCTCAACATTGACAATATTTTGAACCGGGCTTGGTTGGGCTTCGGATGTTGATGCAGTTGGAGTGACATCAGCTGGAGTTCCCCCTTGAGATGAGCTAGGGTCCTCGCATTCATCTTCAGAGGAGTATGGATCATCATCCTCGGTTGCCCATACCAATGGTTCAACTAGATTCTTTTCCCTTAGTGCTTGCAATCTGGTGAGAACCGGTGGAACATGTGGATCAGCCTGTTGTCCTTTAGCTTGTTCCCTGCACTCAAAAGTAGATTCATCAAAACTAACATGAGGTGTTATCTCCACAACACGAGAGCTATTGTTGAAAACTCTATAAGCCTTGATTCAAGCGGCATATCCGAGAAATATGCCTTTCGAAGCCTTGGCATCAAAAGTTTTCAACTGAGTCTTCCCATTGTTGTGAATATAACACTTAGAACCAAAAACGCGAAGATATGAAATATCAGGCTTCCTGCGTCTCCATAGCTCGTATGGAGTCTTTCCCAACCGCTTGGTTAGAAGAGACCGGTTCTGGGTATAGCAGGCTATGTTGATGGCCTCAGCCCAAAATCTCTTTGGCCGAGCTGAGCTTGTCAACATGGTTGTAGCTGCATCCTTCAGCATTCGGTTCCTTCGCTCGGCTACTCCATTCTGTTGCGGAGTACGCGCAGCTGATGTTTGGTGAGTAATTCCATGCTTCTCGCAGTACTCGATGATGGTTTTATTTAGAAACTCGGTTCCACGATCTGATCGGATGGAAATGATTTTCATCTCTTGTTGATTTGATATCCGATCCATCAACTTGGGTAGCTCATCTCGGGTTTTACTCTTGTGACGCATGAAAATGGTCCACGTGTATCTGAAATAGTCATCAGTTACAACAAGTGTATACTCGTTGCCATTCATGTTTTTTGGTGTAACTGGCCCGAAGAGATCCATGTGGATCAGCTGTAACACTCGGTCGGTTGAGGGAGTTGTCTTCAACCGGAAGGGGGATCTAGCGAGCTTTCCCAACTGGCATGCACTGCAGATATGTGTTGTTGAAAACACTCGGTTTGGTATGCCTTTTGCATATTCTTGTCTGGCAAGTCGGTTCATAGTCTTGAAGTTCAGATGGTTGAGCCTTTTGTGCCACAGCCAGCTCACATCTGAACTGCTCTTTGATAACAGGCAGGTGTCATAAGGACTACTGTTCCAGTCAGCATAGTAGACATTCCCGGTTGGGGATCGATTTCCCAACAATATGACCTGCTTTGATCCGACATTTTTAACCCTGCAACCCTGTGCATCAAACTTGACAGAGAAACCATTATCACAGAATTGACTGATGGAGAGCAAGTTATGCTTCAATCCATCAACATATGAAACATTAGAAATCGACACGTGATTGGTTTATAGGGTACCGTAGCCTCTGGTGTGACTTTTGAGTTGTCACCAAAGGTAACTGAAGGTCCTTCTTTCTCCACGAAACTCCCAAGCAAATCCTTCAGATTTGTCATGTGTTTCGAACATCCACTATCCATCACCCACATGGTTCGTGATGCTTTATTCTTCCTCAGCTATTTCTCCTGTACCTGCAAGGAGAAACTCGCTTAGGTCCCCAATTTCAGTTGGGTCCTGGAGGATTATAACCAGTTCCCCCTTGAACTGTGATTCGTTTTTTCCTGTATACTCGGATAGATTTATCATTCCAGATCACTTTTCCTTCATCATCAACTATAACAACACCTCGGTTATCCTTAGGCTTGTTGTTAGTAGTGATGTTCTGTTTCTTAGGAGGAGATGGATTTCTCCCATTGTGAGCTTTCGGAGGAGAGACTTTTCCCCTATTTTGATGGCGCTTTTTATCATGTTTGATTTGTCTATGAGGTTGGACGCCATGTTGGAATCTTTGTGGCTGATTCGGATTCCAACTCCCTGAATGTTGTCTATAGTTGTTCATGCCCTGTTGGTGGTTCATGTTGTGGCATGAATGTCTCCAGCTGTTCGACCTGTTCCTTATCAGTTGACTCGGTTGGAACCTCTAGTTGTACTGATGATGGAACTGCTGTTGATTCAGATGGTTGGATCCTTGTCGGTTCTGTGGTCGGTTCCATTCTTTCTGATGTTGACTCTGAGGTTGATTCAGAGGTCGGTTCTGAGTTCAGTTTCGATTGTGTCTCCGACGCCTCTGATTCCACTTCTGACTCTTGGAACATTCCCCCTTGGTTGATGTCCCAACCGATGGAACGTTCTGTTCTCCATCTACTGCTCCTTTTCCCTTCTCAGTTGTGGTTCCCTTGGTCGGTTGAGCTTGCTGAGAGGTGGAGGTTGGATTACTTTGGGGAGCTTCAGGTTCAACTGTGTTAGGTTCGACAACCTTGACTTCCACAGCTTTGATGAAGGTCGCTGGAGGGATTCCAGTATCCTTGATCACATCATAACCGAGTCCTGACACGTCATCTATCTGTCGGCTGTAACTGATGAGATTCTCGATGATCTTGGATGACTGATATAGCTTTATTAAGTTGTCCTTCTCAGTTTGCAACTCCTTGAGGAGGACAACTATATGCTCGGTTTGTCCGTCTGACTTCTTTATCAGCTGGTCGATCTGAGCCTTTTGCTTTTTCAACTGATCTTGCTGCTCCTTGATCTGCTTCGTCAACTCCTCGTCGGTTGGAACATTAGTTCGGTTGACCGCATTCAGTTGCCTTTTGAGATTATCTATCTCTTCAGTTTGACTCTTGATCAGATCGTTCTTTTCGGTTAAGGATTCTTCAAGTTTGGAGAACTGTTCTTGAAGACTCTTAAACTCAACCGATTGCTGATGCAGTTCCTCACTGAGTTCTTGAAAGTCACTCCAGGAGGGTTCCAACTCTTCATCCAGTGTTTCCTGCATGTTAGAAATATTGGAAGAATTTAAATTAGCAAGACTAGAGTGTACCTCAGTATCATCCTGGTCGGTTCCAAGTGCCATGAGGCATTGATCCTGACCGATAGCGTTGTTGGTGGAAGTCAGCTCATCCTCATCTTCAGTGTCAGTGAATATGTCCATGTCGTCAGCTGCTTCTTCTGCAACCATGGCCTTGTTCTTTCCAGTTTGCTTGGCCCTCAACGCTTCTCTCTCTTTCTTCGAGAGGTCTGGACAATCTGCTTTGAAATGTCCCTCCTTGCCGCATTCAAAGAAACCGTTGTTCACAGGCTTTGATTTATCTCAAGTTCGGTTAGATTTGTAGAACCTCTTGTATTTTCCGAACCGAGTGTCCATGTCGGCTAGCTTCTTTGACAGGGCGGCTATGTTCTGTTGCAGCTCTTCTCTGCTTGGCTCCTTAGTAGCTGTGTCCGCTGATCTTGTTGGCCTTGATGTTCGCGACTTTGAATAGTCAGCTCGGAGTGCTACTGACTTGGTGGCTGAACCAACATCCTCATGTCGACTCGTCTGAACCGAGGACTGAGTTGACCTTCGTCGGTTCACCTTGTACTCATTTCCCTTCAGAATTGAGAACAATCTTTCAGTTCCCATCTCACCAAGGTCAGCTCGGCTCTCATGGATGTTGGTGAAGGTATCCCACTCAACTGGTAGAGCTTGTAATACTTTGAGGTTGATTTCTCTCAAAGTATATTTTCCTCTTTGGATAGACTGGATCCTTCTGATGATGTCCATGAACCGGAGCTCTAACTGATCAATGGTTTCATCAATTCTCAGGCAGAAGTTGTCGAAATCTTGGCAGGCATGTGAGAACTTGTTCTTCTTTGTTTCGTCGCTTCCTTCACTCAGAGATGCCAGGATATCCCACATCTCTTTAGTGGTTTCACACTCTTCTATCCAAGGTAGATAGTCTTGTCCAACTGTGGACATGATAGTGCTCTGAGCCCAGATGTCCAACTGGCTCACTTTGGCTTCTTCTGGAGTGAAGTCTTCTGGCTTCTTCTCCACTAACTCCACAGTTGCATCCCCATCGTTGGGATTTGTAGGAGTGCGAGTGATTCTCTCTGATGATGATCGGTCTGGATGTGAGTACTTATTGCATTCGATGATGCTTTGACAGTAGGATCTTCTTCATCCGAGTTCTCCAGGATGTATAGTTCACAACCGAGAACATGACCATGATCTCGTCTTTAACATCCATCTGCACACAACAACAGAAGAAAAATGCAAACAAATATGCACTAGCGTGATAAAGAGATCTGTTCAGTTGACCACTGAAGAAAACACCTCGAATTCACACCTTGTGAAACAGAGTCAGTAGTCGTTTGAACCACTGCTCTGATACCACTTGATGGTCCCGATACGAGTTCTGGTGTATGGGAGGGGGAATACACCAGATAAATCTTTTTAAAAACAACCCCCTAAAAATAACACAACCGAGTAATGCAACTCAGTTGGAATCACAACCGAGTAAGAAACACTCAGCTGGAAGTGAAGTGATGTGCGGAATGTGGTGGAAATTAACTCGTATAAAAATCAACTCACGCTTAAAGGCAAGGTTGGTCAAAAACCAAGACAATTGATATGGAAGAATGCAGTTTGTATGCAGGTTAGTTGGTCAGTTGAATATGCAATAACATAACTGAAAAAATAAACACAACACACAAAGATTTACGTGGTTCGGAGATAACTCCTACGTCCACGGGGAGTTGTGAGTCCACACAACTCAGTCCAAGTTCTTCTGGACAAACCACAAAGCTTACGCGGGCTTTGCAACCGTTGAGATAAGTTTACGGGTACTTATCAACCTTACATATTAGTTTACGGATACTAATCAACCTATCTACTCAGTTACGGGAAGAGTAGGGTCCTAATAACCTTTTCAGGTGTAAGAAAGGGTGGGGTTCCAACTAATAGCTCGAACAAGAAGTGAGCTATGATCTAACACTTTACGAACTCTCAACAAGTGATGTTCTCAAGGTTGGATCAAAAGACACTATGACAGAATCTATTACTTTAGAACTCTCAACTAATGATGTTCTAAGAGATTGAATGCAGCTCAGTTCGTGTGAAGTATTTGGTTCTTTCTTTCGCTCTTTGATCTCTTCTTGCTCTTGTCTGTCTTGTATATGTTGAATGAATGACGGCCTCTATATATAGGCGGAGAGAATCAACTAGCCGTTGGAAGAGCTGTTAATCTCTGTTCTTTGAAAGCGATGGCTTATCTCTCATCTCTGCAGACTTTCTGAATTTGGCAACTGCATGCTTCTGCTTTCCATCTGAGACAGCCTTGTGTTGGGCCAAATGAGGTAATGACAGAGAGTCAAACCTTCACGTGACTTCCTTGTTTGAAATTCAAATCTTAACCTTTGACCTCCAACATTTGACAGTCGGTTTAGTCGTTTGATCTTCATCTGATTGGTCTTCAGTTGATGTTCTATCTGAATGCTTCTGTCTGAGTAGGAACATGTGAACTCTCAGCTGACTTTGAATTTCAAGCTGTTGATCTAACTGATTTAGTCCTACAACTGATGTTCCATCTTTGAACGCTCAGTGGTCCTTCTTGTATCTGACTCTGATCAGTTGGCTTCGAACACTCAGTCGTCTTTCTTACAACTGATGTTCTCTTGTATCTTCCCCCTTTGAACTTAGCTGATGTTCTGAAACTTGAACGCTTAGTTGGCTCGAACGCTCAGATAACTTTCTTCTTCCCTTTTGAATTGCTCAACTGATGTTCTCTCCGAGTGATGCCTTGTTGTCGTCTTCAGCTGGAGACCTGTAAAGATAAAATCTCAACAATGCTCAAACAGCGAGCCTAACTATTAACAATAGGATCTGGCAACATCTACTCGGTTGGGGTCAGTTGGTTTTGGAATCAATCAAAAATTTAATAAATTTCCCAACAATTTCCTGTCGATTTTCGACGGATTATATGCTAGTTATTCTTTATTAACGGAGCACCGTGCACGGAGTACTGTTTATTTTCCTATGTTTCTAGATGGTGTTGAGGATCTTTATTAATATCAATGAAGTTAATTGTGTGCGTTGGTGAAATATTAAAATACGAGATAAAACTCATAAACAACAAAAGTTATTGGTTTTTATTTTTATAATAATAAGCTCTGAAAAGTAGAAGTAATTAGGCTATTTAAACGACTTTTAATGTATTGGAAAACCTAAGTCATTCAGAAACAAGAAAAAGTCCACCTTGAAGGCTTTACTATTTGGTGGAAGAAGTTTGTCTGTGTTGATACTGCTACTGCTACTGCTGAAAAATAGTGTTGGAATTTTGGTTCTTTATAGTATTAAATTCGTGAGAAGTATGTGGAAACTAATGGTAGAAACGAAATCTACGTTTCGAGCACTATGATTTAATGTATTTATTTGTTCAATTCCATTAAAGAATGAATGAGCAATTAATACATAAACATGGCTACTTGGAACTAGAAATTGTGTGTATTCTACCTTATTTGTCCCACATCGAAAATTCAAGGATGTTTTGTGCTATATATAAGGAGAAACACTATAAGGGAGTATATCCAAGTGTGCTACCTATGGTGCATCTTAGTAGCTCAAGTGTTGGCACCTTTTGTGCTTAACCATGATTCCTACGAGGACGGGACGGCGATGGCGACGAGCACGTGCACGTCGCACTTGTCGCAATGGGCGCTTTGAGGCGCACTTTGCACTTGGACCGCACGTGGACCGCACGGAGAGGCGGTTACTAGCGGTTAGTACGGATAAGGGAACGTATGGTGCGGCTGATCACACGGTGCGGTTATCAGCGGTTGAATTCAGTTGAAACCAAATTTCCTCATCTGCCACGTGGCGGCACCAGGACAGCCACCCTTTTGCGAGTGACACGTGTCAGCGTCTGGTTGAATGGCGCCGATAACCACCTCGTACGCAACCGTTCGGAACGGGCGCCTTCCGCCTATAAATACCCACCGAATTCGACGTTTTAAAAATACTATTCGAACTCATAACAACGAGTTTGCATACATACATCTCATATTGGTCCCATTTTAAGGTAGTAAATATAATTTAAAGGTATTTAAAAATATAAAATAATAAGGGAATGTGTGGGACCTACGTCTATAAATAGAATTAGAAATGAAATTCGTGGACACATGAAATGGCAAATAAGGAATGAAATTCGTGAACGAAGGGAGTACAACACTATTAATCACAAAAACTTACAAAAAACGTAATAACTAACATAGTTATAAAAAAGAGAATATCATGTATCAACTAATATGAGCATTGAAATATAAATTATGGTCTATCTTGTTCACAATTATAAATTTTAGCCAACATTAACATCATGGGAGCTATTTACCCTTAATGTCTTGACGCGAATCTGACCTACCCAACCAGATTTGACCCACCCCCTGTTTCTGTTACCCAAATTCAACTCTCTCACCTCTCATTTCTTTCTTCTCTCTCTCTCAGCTAGACATATTCTTTATCTCCTCCAGTACTCTTTCTCTCTCTCTCTCTTCCATCCACACTCTCTCTCGTTCTTCCGCCACCATCGACCCCCTTTCGCCACCATGCCATCGCCTGTTATTCTTATTGTGCCTTTCTCCCTTGTACCTCTCTCTTTCTCTACTTCATCTATTTTGCAGTGGTGACAATTGAGAAAGGCATGGGAACGAGCTGCTCTAATGGAATCCGGCGAACCAGCCGCCAACACCACCACCGTCTCCGTCCCTGCCACTATTACAACAGTTGGCGTTCTTTCTCCCGTCTCTATCTCTCTCCAAAATACCTCCGAAAACCCCTAATTGAGAAACCCTACATTAAGAGTCACGCATTGCCACAACCTAAATTGGACTGCTAATACTATCTGCTACATTAAGGCTATCCACAACCCTTAGAGACACTTAGTGTTAGGTGTCTTTAAGGTGTCTCTAATTCCAAAATCCCCAAATAAAGACACTACATCTGCAACTCAAGTGTCTCTAACTATTTAATTTCTGAAAATTAATTTTTCATTAATTAAATTCTGAAAATTACATTAATTGAAATAAAATAAAACAGTACATTAATTAATATCTAAAAATACCTTAATTAAAATATAAGACTACTCTTGTAGAGGTCCAAATCAGTGTCAAATGTGCTCGATCAAATCATTGGTAAGCCGATTGTGCTTTCTTGTATCTCTCAAGTCGGCTTCCCGTTTGAGATATTCCTGAAAGGCGAACAGAGTGGGCTGCCTTGATACATCACTAGTGGACGGAGAATCCGCGTCGTCTCTCCAATTCTCAGCATCCTCTCTCTCATCCTCGATGATCATATTGTGCAAAATAATGCAAGTAAATATGATATCTCGGAGGTGCCTTTTATACCATGCCCGAGCCGGATTCCTAATTATTTCTCATCGGGCTTGGAGAACTTCAAAAGCCCGTTCGATGTCCTTCATCGCTGTCTCCTGTATTTTCTTGAACCTCGCCGTTTTCGGGTCAATTAGAATCTTAAGAGTCTTGATCAGTGTTGGCCAACAAGGGTAGATCCCGTCGGTTAAATAATATCCCTTGTCGTACTGCTGACCCATGACAGTGAAGTTGCACTCTGGAGCCTTATCCTCAAGCACGTCGGCGAACAAGGCGACTGGTTGAGGACGTTGATGTCGTTGTTGGAGCCGACAACCCCAAAAAAGGCATGCCAGATCCACAAATCTTGCGACACCACAGCCTCCAAAAAAGGCACGCCTTGATGAGTGTTGGCCAACAAGGGTAGAACCCGTCGGTCAAATAGTATCCCTTGTCGTACTGCCGACCCATGACGGTGAAGTTGCACTAGGGAGCCTTATCCTCAAGCACGTAGGTGAACAAAGGCGACTGGTTAAGGACATTAATGTCGTTGTTGGCCGGCAACCCCAACAAAGACATACTAGATCCACAAATCCTGCAACTGGTTGAGGATGTTGATGTCGTTGTTCATGAAAATTGTTGATTGAATGCTTAGTTGGATATTGAATGTTGCATGTATTAAATTATTAGAATTCAAACCATCTGAAATAGTTGCAGCTGTGGCAATGTGTGTTTAAGGGGAAATGCAAAATATTAAGAGTCGAGCGAGGGAGCCGAAGGCCTCGTTGTGAGTTAAAGAACATGAATGTTGCCATTATAATTATCTTTAGATTGAAATCGGAGCCGAAGGCGGAGCCAAAAAAAACAATTATACCTACATTTTGGAACGATTGGAACTAATTTGACCGTTCGTCCCAATTGTACCATGGTGAAACAAGTCATAATTTGGAACAATTGAAACAAATAGGAATATTCATCCCAATTACACCACATCCATAATTTGGTACAATTGGAACTAATTAGATCATTCGTCCCAATTGTACCAAATCTGGAATAGTTAGCACTAATAAGGCTAAATTTATACTATATGTACCAATAGTACCAGAAACCTGATTCCCGCCCGCGAACCGACCCTATCCGTCCGCATCTTGACCTAACCCACACGCCCTTTATTAAAGGCATTTTTATCCCAAATTACAAAGAATGGCCAAAATTTATAATTTTGAAGAAAATGAACCAAAATTTACATTTTAATGCTCATTTTGAATATTTCAAAATTTGTCTCTTTAAAAAAATGTGTTGCATCACTTGTGTTGATATATAGACAACTCATAAATTTTAATTAAATTCTTTTTCCAAAATTTAGGGCCTAAATCTCATATATCGAGAATTTGTTGGAGAGATGTTATTAGTCTATTAATTATATTAACAATTTTTTTTTACTTAAAGTAAGTAATGGAAAAAAACATACTCCATTCATTCCAGAACAGTATGACTATAATTTTTTTTGGATTATTCTTAAATATAGTATGACTATCTATTTTGGAACATACTTATTTATATTTCTCCATTCACAATTACCTAACTTTTATTAAAACACATGTCGCTCTCACATAATGATACTATTACGGGACAGGGAGAGTAACTGGTAAGAAAAAAAAATTAATTCTTTTCGTGCAATAACAAAATTTACTCCACTTAAATAATAAGTATTAAACATTTCGAAAAACTTCTTTACATAATATTTTCAGTAAGTGAGACCAATCTTTCTCTCTAACATACACTAAAATCTCCCAACTTTGAATTCAAAACTCTTAACACAATAAAGTTGATCATGAATAATGACAGAATTTTAGAAACAGTTCAATGTTTGAAAGAGACTGCCTTGACTCTGGGGAATTTGAAGCTGCATACCCATGCATATGCATACCATGCTTAAATCTGCCGACATGTGGAAATTCATAAAGTCAATTCTAAAGTAAATGCAAATAAACTTAAATAAAAGCAAACCATACCATAGTTGGCCCCAATCTTTAAGATTTGCTTCTCAACCTGCGGCTTTACAACTTGGCAGATTACTATTGTTACCATTTTCCTTTTAGTGTCATTCATTATGCTGTCATTCATTATCTTTTATTTATTAATTATATTTATTATGCGCTTATATACAATATAGTATAACATAGTATAGTGTCACAACAAAATGTTATTAATGGGTTGGTAACGTATATACAATAGTTTAACTATCTACACTTTAATATCACCCAGTAATATTGGCATATAGTATATATATTATAATGTCGAATCTTAGTACATTATGAATTTTCATTGCTTTATATACTTTATGGCCTCATCTTAATACTGCCGATTAACTTTTAGCTTATATACGTGTCACAACATACTAATATATTATAATTTTAATTTTTGACTAATTGAGACTTGTTATATAATATTATTTGATCATTTAGAGGTGATATGCTACACAAATTCACGAGTACATTTTGTAAGCATGACTCTTGATTTATACACATTATCATGGTTTTATTTGATTTTTGATATTATGTTTTATCCTAATACACCTTACAAATTGTTATTAGATTGTTAAATATACAAATTAACAAAAATCAAAGCTCATTTTTCCATTTTCTCGTTTACTTTAAAGAAATCTATATATAGAACTAATCAAAGCTCATTTGAAAGCACCACTCTTGATTCAAAAAAATGAATATAAAGAATAATGCTCACTATTAGTGTAAAGCACATCACTATTACTTAAAAATTGAAAATAGTTATATTATTAATTAAAAGTTTATAAGTGTATTACTATACAATATATTCATATACTTCCTTCCCACGTCTTCCCCTATTTACCCATTTTTTTTGTATGTGAAGTAATGCCCTATTTCACTTTATATACATTTTTACCCCTAAATAATCTCTCAAATCATGCACAACGGTAGAAAGATAGATCTGGGGTCTATTGCCAGGAAATATAATTTTTTTTTTTTTGAATTTATATTACAAATATTAATACTCACACACCCCACCTAGATTTTTTTGTGGCCGAGAATACTCGAACCTCTGACCTATTGGTCAACAGGCAACCACTCCACCACTAGGCCATCCCCACTGGGACGGAAATATAATTTTGGTGGGGTACTAATGATTGGATAGACCTCGGTAGAAAATTCTGAAATGGTGGGGTTGAGTAGACCCTATATCTACAATCATTGGTAAAGATTGAATGGAGAGAGTGAAAAAATTATAACCGTTTAATTTTTTGGAAAAATAAAAAATAAAAATTAAATCGGACCAATACCGTGGTGCCACGTGGACCGAGAGGATGGAAGCATGAGGTTAAGATCGGTGTCAATAAATCGACACCACTCTCGACCCTATTTGATTGACACCGCAGGGTCGATAGTCCACAATGGGATCGACACACCGGGGTCGAAGGAGAGTGGTGTCGAGCAGTCACTCGACCCCGGGTGCTCGACTTCCATTGAACATGCTCTCATATTTACATCCAATTGTCATTATTCGACCCACTCAATATAATTAGTTTCAAACACAAACTAAACTATTCCATTAACAATACTCCTACTATCTAACTTTTAACTCACTCAAAAAAACTTTAACAACTTTCTTAATCTACGCGTCAAGCCATCATTGGAGCATAACTTCACGTACGGAAAGAGTATAAATCAAAATTCTAAAATACAAAGATATCTCAAATAAGTCAATTATGATCTAAATTTACAAATGATAAATAATAAAATTGCTAATTATTAAGGTATGGACCAACAAAACCATTAATTATGAGAAACGAATCTCTTTTAAGTCAAAGATATTAGCTCCTATTAGATTAGGGCATGCACAACGGGATATAGTTAGACCCCGGGTCTATCGCTGAGAAGCGTAATTTTGGTGGGGTTCCAATGATTTGTGGAGTTGAGTATGACCCTGGTAAAAAATTCTAAAATGGTGGGGTTGAGTAAGACTCCGGGTCTATAATCATCGACAATGATTGAATATATTTTATTTTGTTATTTTTTTTGTACTTGTAATAAATAATATTAAAAATACTTAATTAAATATAAAAATTAAAAAATGACAATTGTATCGAATTAAAATAAAAAACATACAATAATTAAGGGAAAAAAGACACAATAATTAAGAAATAAAAAGAATACAAGAACTACTGGTGGAGTGGATCGAAATGTGTCCATATTTCTTCAATCATATCGTCCATAAGACGTTCGTGGGCATGCACATCCTAAATCTGAGCTTGTCTCTCAATATATTGGTTGAGTGACGTTGGCATACCTTGATTGATTAGTGCCGTGTTCACGTGTCTATCGCCCCGTGCGCTCGATTCAACATTGAATTTAGTTGCTATAGGTCTTTCATTTTAAATGATCATGTTGTGCAAAATGATGCAAGTATGACGTCACATAAATGTTCTCGAAGCCACTAGCGAGCAGGCCCTTTATAATTGCCTATAAGTGAAATCTCAATCTTCCGGTGGCATCCGGGAGTTGTTTAAAAAAATGCTCCCGAGCCTCAAGAGTTTCAGCTATTCTTTTGAACAGCCTCTTGCTCATTTGGAACCGCCGGCGGAAGACAACATCATCCCATATAGGGTTGTCATCAAAATAATCTCGTCGGAGGCGTTGTTCGACCTCCTCACGATTTCAAAGCACGTATGTCCTCGTCTCCGGTTCGTCATGCGACGAATCATCACCGTATGCTTGTTGGTAAAGCTGCATGGCTAGCTGACCCAACTCGATACGTCGGAGGTGTTGCTCCTCCTCCTCATCATGATTGAAAAATGCACTCGGCCAACTCATTTTTTTTATAGCTTGTAAAAGAAAGAGTGAATTTTTTAGGTGAAGAATTGAATTTTGGAGGTGTAGAATGAATTTTGGTGTGAAAGATAAATGGATTGAAGGGGTATTTATAGGAGATGAAAAAAATATAACTGTTTGATTTTTTTATATAATTTCTAAAAAAAAATCGGACCAATGCAACAACGCCACGTGTCACAGTTGTGGAATGAGGTCGAGACCACTCTCGATGTTGGCGATCGACACCCCGGGGTCGAAGAAGTCACAACGGGCTCGACACCTCGGGCTCTAGTGGTGGTGGTGTCGAGTAGCTTCGACCTCACTAAATCCAAACCGAAAAAAATCGAAATCTAATCACTAAATCCGATCCAATCCGAAAATCCAAAATTCTAAAAAGAAAGATTAAACAATTCAAAAATTCAAAATATATTAAATTTAAAATAATTAATAATTAATTGAACAAACATATTAAATTATTGATAATTCATAATAAAAAAATATTAATAATAAATTGAATATTATATTAAATTATTAATTAGGAATAATATTATAATAATATATTATTTATATAATTCGGATTTCGGATTTGTTCGGTTTTTTAAAGCACCAATCTGATTCAAATCCGAAATCCAAATTTTCCAAAAAATCCAAAATTCGAAAAAATTCAATCCAAATTTCATATTTCTATTTGAATTTTCGGATTTCAGTTTTTTGCTCACCCTAAAGCGGAGTTAGCCCAGTGTTCCTGAAGGGTTGTATACTGAAAGCAAGCCTTTTATGCTTGTATACATTTAATACCTTGTATCCACTGTTATTCTTCTATCTGAAATATTGTTATTGCATGATCATATTATAGTCCAATTATCTCATACCTAGATTATATGGTGTGTGGTTTATCACAGAAGATCTTATAATCGGTAAAGTTGAGATAGAAGTCGTGTTCACAGTTGAGACAACTTTGGACGAGTTGTCGGTTTAAACTGTAGCATAAATGGAAAATAGTTTGTCTTGGCTATTTATTTATGCTAGTACATTTTTGTATTGAATGGATCACAGTGAGATGTATTCTTATATTCTGACTGATTAAGCATCAAGATCTCGGAGACTTAAATGATCTTAACCTTAATTGAATTAATCGGTGTGAATGATTGATTGTCTATTGCTTTAATTTATCATGGGTGAGAGCTCTGTCTGCAGCTCAATATACTCGATATCTTGGGTGATAGCAATTGTTGTTTGGCACGCGATTGAATTGCAATAAGGATCCGTGTCCTGCTAATAACAGGCTGATAATATCCTCTCGAGGAACTTAATAAGTTTATCGTATTAAACCCTTCAGGTGGAATTAGTTCCGATACGATAATAAGTTGAAGTGGTAGCACTCGAGATGTCGTTTATTATTAAATGACTGATTAATTAATTAATGGACAATCAGAGGAATTAATTAATTAATAGATATTGAATATCTTAAACACAGAGATTAATTAAGTCAAATGCTAGCCCGACTCACCTAACGAATTTAGTGGTAATTCAGTATTAAGGCCCAATTAAGGCCTAGCTCTCTATGGGGCCAGCCGTCTATTATTGATCCATTCAAGCTTTTGGGCTTTTTTTGATGGATCTAGTTACTGGACTTATTATTTAGGTATTTAATTACCTAGTATAAATAATAATGAGTCCACTAATTCTCCTCACTTGTCACTTACGTAAAAACAAAAGAGACAGAAATCTGGAGAGGAGAGAGTGGCGGCTGTCACCCATAGGAAGAGAGAACTCGAAGCTTGTAGCCACCCTACATTGAGTACTGCTGTGGGAAACAAACGGAAGATCAACTCTGGAGTCATTAACCTCTCAGCTCACAGGTATCTCTCGTTTCCTACTTTTTTAGGAGCATGCTTAGGAAGAATTTTGTATGTACTTATTAGACATTCGAATGATTCGTGGGCACACGAACCGTATTTCAATATACGGTTTCTACAGTTGCTCACTCGTCGCCAGCCATAATTTGGATTTTTGGTCGTTTATAGGTTAGCTCTACCAGGGTTGAATAAAATAATACAAAAACAAGTATATTTATAAGAAATGATAAAAAGATAGTTAAATACACGTGTGCGGCGATTAAGTTATGAAGCATATGCAAGGATGTGTAGCATCAACCGACTCTTGTTTACAGTGATTGCATAAGTACTTTGTAATCCATGCTATACCTATTATTGAGACATGGAATTTTCTAGAGATCCACCTACAAAATAATAATTTCTAACTTGTTAGAGATGAAAGCATGATACAAATAAAAATCTATTTGAGCTAAAACTAGTAAGTAATCCATTGATAGACGATGGAAAATAATTTTATATTTTTATCGATATAAATATATTTTAAAAATAATTTTTTTTGTAAATAATATTTTATTTCATAAAAGTGAGCAAGAGAAGAAATATAAATATTTTAGAAATGGTAAAAACCAAATTATATTATTATAACTTTGAAAAATATTATTTTTATCTCTCAACGTTTCCCCCTCACTCTCTCTAGAATTTTTCTCCAAAGACTAATCACTTATATTTTATAAATAGTTTTATATCTTATATAAAAGTTGTTATGTTGGTTGAATTAATTGTAAATCAACATAGTAAATTATTTATATTTTATGTAGCTAAACTTATAATTATAAATGACAATAAACCAGATATTTATATTATGTATTTTTCAAATGTAAATTTGTTTAGAATTTTGCTCACTTTGGTATTGTCCAGTCATGCGATTAAAATAGTCATTTAATGTATATACTTATCGCATACCTATTGGGTAATAGTACTCGATAAAAATATGAACACTACAAAGTTAATATTAAGTAAAATTAGTAAAAAGTCTTCTTTTTATGTCTATTTCAATTGTCTCGTTGGTTTATGGTAAATTGATATCTCTGATCTTAGCTAAAGGCCGAGAAAGATATATTTGCATTTTCATTATGTATTTCCAAATTTAAATTTGTTTAGTATTTTTCTACAACTTGATTAGAATTATGACTTTATTATAAATACCCATTGCAAAGTTGTTGGATAATAGTACTCAATAAAAATTTGAATACTACAAAGTTACTACTAACTAAAATTAGTAAAAACTATTTTTTTATGTCTATTTGAATCGTTTCGTTGGTTTGAATCGTCTTGTTGGTTTATGATAAATTGATATCTCTAATCTTAGTCAAAGGCCGAAAAAGATATATTTGCATTTTTAATAATTTTTTTCTTTTCTTAGCTATCTATTCATACATTAGATTCAATGTGATATGAGTAGTATTTTCTAGCAGGCAATGATCGAAGATCTTAGAAAAATATGAATGAAAGATAAAGAGAATTCCATGTATATAAGCTGATTGAATATATTTATTAAGTTTTCGTAGAGATATTCGATTACAAAATCCTATTGGCATATTAAATGTTAATTTCCTTATTTTGTTGCTTTAAATTGAAATATTGACGCTACTTGCAGACTAATTAAAAAATAATTTCATTTTTCATAAGTATTCAAATATTATTAAGAATGAAAATGAGTTATATAATTTGTTTTTGGAAATTGAGAATATATATGTATTAGAATATTATATGAATATAATAAGTAATATAGGTGTATTATTATGAATTAATAATGTTAAAAATAGGAGAATAAAGAATTATCGGAATAGAGCACCGAGGGGGGCACCGTTTATTTTTATATTATTAATTGATTATATGTTAACACAGCGATAGAGATATTTCATTATTTAACCTTACCAAATATGTACTGAAACTGATACATAAGTATTCGATAAGAAATTAAGAAAAAAAATCCTACAACTATAATAAAAAAGCGCATTAATATTACAATTAGTAAATTCAACAGAATTTATTTATTGTAAGCATTTGAAGAAAATTTCATTAAAATTTCAAAATTTTCAATGAAATTTTTAATATTACAAAAATAATTTTTTTATCAAACTTTGTAATTAACCAAAGGTATACACGACATTATGATTTTATATTATAATTATAAGGGCAAACTCTTTTTAAATACCTTTAAATAAAAGATAGAAGTTTTTTGCACTCTTTGATAAGAGTATAAGTTTTCTATACCAAAATCACTTAAAAGACTAAAATATATTTATTTTTAACAAACAAATAAGAAAAGACAAAAAAAAAATTAAAAAACCCCATCTATTATCGGACCCCCACTACCCCACCCCACCAAACATCACTTTTTCTCTCTCTCTCTCCCTCCTTCTCAACCCTCGACGGTCTACACACACACGACGGCACACACACACACACACACACACACGCCGGATGAGCAACCAATCCGACCACGATGAGGAGTCAACGGCGTCGACATCTACCTCCGGCGAGGTGGAAGTACCACTCGTCGACAACGAACCACCGGTTAGTGCTAAAATTCCACACGAAATTGAATTTTGGGTTTGAAAAATGTATGTTTCTAAGTGTGTGTTTATGTTCGATTTATTGAATATGAGAACAATGTACATGATTTTATGAGCATTAGAAGTGTTATATCTAAGATTTGTTGATAAAAATTGAGGTTTGAAGGTGAGAAACGGGCTGCCCACAGTGGGTGTTTTTGTACCCACGATGGCACCCATCGTGGGTAGCCCCATCGTGGGCAACCCCGTCGTGGGTTGCCCCGTCGTGGGTTGACCCGAGACTGTTTTATAGGGTTTGTGTTTTGTGATTTTGTTGGTTTGAGCTATCGAACTTCTTTCCTTATGGTTTGTGTGTTTATATTGCAGCCCGGTTGTGATTGGATGAGACCTGGATTGCATCATCATAACAAATTAATAAATATATATGTTCATGAGCTCATATTTAAAGAAATATCGAAGGTATTTCGGCACTTTACGCGCAATCTAGTACGGTTTCAAGAAGTTTTTGATGAATTTACGGCGGGAATTGTTGGCCGTTACATTAAACATAAAAGAATTGGAAGTACAAACAGTGCCCTGCATCACTTATTGGCCCATCAAGTGACGGGTCCTGAGATCCCCCCGGATGAAACGTGGTTCCAAATTTTTGGGTGAACCCTCCGCTTCACCGCATGCAACTATGCGTGCATTACTGGATTGAATTTCGGAAGGACAAATTTCGATCCAAATGAGAGACATCTCCTCCGGCCTGACAGTCTTTTCCATAGAGTATTCAAAGGCCGCAAAACTAAAGTCGTAGAGATGTGGGATATGTTCAAAGATTTAAAGTTGGGAAACAACTTCGCAGACTATGTGAAGGTAGCCAAGCTCTTGGTTTACTACCTATTTCTCCTTTGTCGGGACCGTAATATGGAGGTCGAGGAATGTGCATAGGTATTAGTTGAGGATCCGGAACATTGGGAACAGTTTCACTGGGGTGATTACACATATCAGGCATTCACTTACTACATCAACAACACCGCCAAGAAACCCAACCAAGTTGACATATCAACTTATCACTTTTACGGACCGGTTTGGATTTTACAAATATTGTCTTATGAGTGTATTCCGCGGTTGGGAGAGTATTGTGGAACCCGAGCAGCCGCCGTTAGAGTTCCTCGATATTTTATGTGGACTACGAAACTCCTCAAAGCATATTTCAGCATGTTCTTCGAGAGAGAGGTACATGCCTTTATTTTTATAATATTTTATCATTTATATTACATGTTTAATTTGTGATCTAATAATAATTTTACATAACTTGTTTAGGGTCTTGTCATACATATCCCGATGCCTATTCTCGTGGAAGACACTATGGAGCTATATTGGTTCAGAGAAGAATACAGAAGAGGTTTCCCCGAAAAAGAAGGTGAAAAAGAAGGGAAAATTGGCAAAGGCTGCAGAGGTTGTGGGGAAGAAAATTAAACCGACCTCATCGGCACAGAAAATTCCAAAACGACGCCGACAGAGCACCCCACCACAAGTATATACAGCTGAAACAGCAGAGTCGGTCTATCAGGAGAGACCCGAAGACAGAGTGTGTTGTGTCCACGGACGTCCTTCTCTTGACCACGCGAAGGACGACATAGACGACTACATCGATCGCCGGCTGAGGGTGGTCTTGATGGACGAGTTTGACACGGGCTTCTTTGCTACCTTTTCCCGGAAGCTCTTTGCTCAAGTGAAGGAGTATTTCGGTCCGAGGCACAGGCGATCTAGGAGCCCTCCACAACAGTCTGTTGGGAGCTACAGGAAGAGCCCTGAGCCACACTGTCACTCAGCAGAGGTTTCTAGCAGACACAGGAGAATTCCGAACCCGCCTCGTCACTCTGCAGCTGTAGCTCTACAGGGACAACACAGTTGGCATTGTCACCACTCTCCTCACATTCCTGAGCGTACCGAGCAGCCGATGCACCACCTGTTAGGGCAGTCGTTTGACCTATACCCCACCAAAGCGAGCCACCAATGCAACCGTGGGGGTATCAGCCTGCCTACTAGCAGCAGCTGATGTTCTTCGGCTATAGCACTAGACCGCTGCATCAGTACGACCCTCCGACGTACCAGCCTTTGATGTTTCAACCTCCTATCTAGCAGCAACAGTCAGTGTTTCCATGCGACGACAGTAGCAGTCACTTTCAGTATGATCAGCAGATTCCTCCTACTTCATCTCCTACTGATGAGTACACCCCACATGAGCAGCAGATTCCCTACCAGCCTGAGTACTGGCAGGAGCAGCCGTTTTTTCCTATTGTTGAGGACACCACATACGAGCAGCTCAGACGGTCAGTGTAACCCGTGGGCATCCAGTGGTCGTCATCCCCTGAGGAGTCTCATGAGTTTGATTATGAATTGGCGGAGCAAGACGAGGTTCAAGGTCGTCGTAAGACGAAACCGCCTGCCACTTTGAAGGCGCTTTATGTGGCCATGACTCCAAAGAACGTGAAAAGGTTGAAATCTATGTACAAGAAGCATAGACAATCAGGAAGTGATGCTACAGTCACAATTCAGTCGATTGGCCACGAGGTTGTACAATCTGTTTTCAAGCGTCTGGAGGATGGTCGGCAAATGATGTGGGTAGAGGTACAATTCTATCTTTGTTACAATAATTTAAAACTTATTTGTAATGATAATATTTATTAACTAACAATATAAATAACACTACAGGAGGTGGATTTGTACCTTATCTACATGCGACACAAGGTGAATTTTTTTTATCGGTTGGCAGCTGATGAAGTATGTGAGGCAACCACTATTATAGTCGGCACTCACTTATTTGTAAGTATTTATCTTCGAGTAATGTGAATATTGATTATATTAATGTACTCTTCAATTTATGTCAATCTTTGTTGTATTACTAGAACCATTTGAACAATGAGTGGAATAAGTTGTACCCTCTTGATGCTACTACTGGGAGGAGAAAGAAACCTGGAAAAGGGATTAAAATGTATCATCATTGGCAAGTACCTGAGTATCTTATACAAATGGTTGATGGCAGAGAAAGCCCCGACGCCGTGGCTTGGTGGAATGCTAAATATGTAAGTTAATTACATTTTAAAGTAAATATTTTTATTTTCTAGTTTGCTATGTTTTTTTAACTACAGTTTAATTGGTTCTTCTCATGTACAGGTCATTACAGTATGCAATGTGAGGGCGAATCATTGGGTCACAATACGCATTTGTCTGAAGGATTGGACAATCGAATTGTATGATTCAACCATGATCCATCACAGGGAAACCAATGTGCGCGATGAGCAATTACAATGTGGCACATATTTTTTACCGCGACTGCTGCAGGTATCAGGTTTTTGGGAGCAAAATGGCTCCAGGGAGAAGCTCAGAAATCCTCTATTATTGATTAAGATGCTTGAGGAGGAGCAATTTATCCAGATTGTCGGGACAAATTGTAGCCCCTACAGTTGCATGTATGTCGATCGTCTCATCAATGCTTCAGCGACATATCGTAATGTGTCAATTGATGATACATACATTGCCAACTATAGGCGTTTTATTGCAATTAGAATTTTTTGGTTAGCAATAGAGGGTTCGTATTGGCGAAAAGAACATCGCTAAATACTTTTCTTTTGTAAATATTTGAACTTATTTTATGTGTTATTAACATTTGGACATGTGTTAATTTTTTTAAGATAAAGAGTGATATTGTTGAGTGTGGTTGAAAAAAGCAGGTGAAATTGTCACTCTCGGATTTGCTCACGGTGGCAATGCCCACAATGGTCACCATCGTGGGTTGCCCACCGTGGGTTGAAAATCTGGTACCCACGATAGAGGGCAACCCATGGTGGTGGGCTACCCACTGTGGTGCCCATCGTGTGTACACATGGTGGTGCCCATCGTGGGTTGCCACGGTGGTGCCCATCAATAATTCTCACATGAAATCAAGACCCAAATCCACAATAAAATAGGAGAATGTAATTAGAATTAGAAAGCTAAAATCTAAACCACCATTGAATCATCTCAAATCTCCAAAACTCACTAAAAGAAATTAGCTAGACATAAGAAAAGAAATAGCAGAAGAAAAGATAATTGAATGCATAAATAGAGATACTAAGAACCCAAATGGAAAAATCTTCAAATAAATCTTCAAAACAATCCAAATCCAACCTTATTACTTGATTACAATGATTAAAATCTAATTCAAACCCTAAATGGAAACTTTGGAAAGAGAGAACTAAGCTAGAATGAAAGATGCCATATTTTTTGGGCTAAATCCCCTTTATATATTGTACAAGAAGTGCTACTACATTGTAAAAACGCGAAAAGGGCATTTTTGGAAATTCTGGAATACAATTGGCCAAACTAGCGGTCTAGCCATCCAAACCGGCGGTTTGACAGCCGAACCAGCTGTCTGCTGGCAGGGCGCCGATCAGACCGCCGATCGGCATTAAAACTTCATCTGTCGTCCAGTAACTTTCGGTGGTTTGACCGGCGGTTCACCCCCGAACCACCGGTTTGGCACGAGAAACCGCCGATTCTTCTTTTGGGGCGCCGGTTTGGGTTTTCTCTTTCTTTCGTCTGATTTCTCACTTCTTCGTTCCGATTCTTCAATTTCGCTCTTCTTTGAACCTTTTCTTCCAGCTTAAAGGACCTCAGTTTACCTTCACACATGCACAAACTCCGCCAAACGTGATACAAATCCACGATAACGAATTTCATACAAAACAAATCACATTTAAACGCAAAAGATTAGCAAAAAGTGAAGATAAACAAGCTTAGTTACTATAAAAATGAGTGTTTATCAATGTAGATACGGAAGGACACTTCAAGATTGTTCCATTTTCGATCTTGGAACAAAGGACCATTGTTTGGAATGGAAAATAGATCTCTCAAGTTCCGATTTAGTGGGCTAATGGAGGTGATGATGCCCAGAGTTAGGATGATCTGAAGTTGTTTCGCCGCAAATTCCTCGACTTCGAAGATCCTTGAGGAAAATGATCTAAATCAGGGGAGTATTGTCATGGGAATGGTTGCAGATTCAGTTGAAATTGGGGATGGCGATGTTCATGTTAAAGAAGAGAGTATTTTAGGGCTTGCAGAAGAAAAGACGTTTGACTCTAAGAAGAGTTATGACTTGAAGAAAGAAGAAGAATAAGGCTTTGGTCCAGAGCGTACAAGTGGCTAAATCATGAAGAGAAAGAGAAGCAAAGGAAAAATGCATTTAGGATGTAAGTGTTATTTTCCAGCGTGGCTTTTCACCTATCTTTTCTTATTTACCGTATTTGTTTAATTCCAGTAATTTTCCAGATATGAGCTCGTACTTTTTATTTTGACCATAGTATTTATATGGGACATTTTTATTATTGAAACCCTAAGACTATCTGTAGTGGTAGTGTCTCTATGGGTTGTGATGGAGATAGAGACAGTGAGCTGCAGTGGGACTGTCTCTATGGGGTATCTCTATCTAATTTCTGAATATGTATTTTGCATTAATTTTAATTAGAAAATTCGAAAATTTCATTAATTTAAATAAATACTAGTACAATACATTAATCGGAAAAAAAAAAACTACATCAATTGAAATTTTAAAAATAAAATACATCCTACTCGGCAACAAGTCTAAATCGGCTCCAAACATGCTCAATCAAATTATTGGTGAGCCGGTGGTGCTTCTTTGTATCTCTCAAGTCTTCGTCGTGTTTGAGATAATTTCTCCAAGACAACGGAGTGGGGACCTGATGTACATCACTAGACGTCGTTGTTTTTGTGTCCTCCCTCCAGTTCACAACATTCTCTCTCACCTTCAATGATCATGTTGTGCAAAATAATGCACGTAAACATGATGTTGCGGAGGTGCTTCGTGTACCAGTTCCGCATCGGATTTATGATAATTCCCCATTGGGCTTGAAGAACACCGAATGTCTATTCGATATCCTTCCTCACAGCTTCCTACATCTTCTTGAATCGCGCCGACTTTTAGTCTGTTGCAAGCGGAGGAGCCTTGATCAGCATTGGCCAAGATGGGTAGATCCCATCGGATAAGTAGTAACCATTGTCGTAGTGCTTTCCGTTCACCACGAATTCACACGGCGGAGCCTTGTCTTCAAGCACGTTTTCGAATAAGGGTGACTGGTTGAGGACGTTGATATCGTTGTTGGAGCATGCTACTCCAAAATAGGCGTGTCAGATCCATAAATCTTGAGACGCCACTGCCTCAAGAATTAAGGAAGGCATGTCCACATCTTCTCGTGTGTAGGCAGCCGCCCACGCCTTAGGACAATTCTTCCATGCCCGGCGCATGCAGTCCAGGCTTCCGAGCAACATCGGAAGGCCGTGCCTCTTCTCGTGCATCCGTAGCAGCCAAATGGTGTCTTGAGCATTTGGCTTCCTTAAGTACACATCACCGAAGAGCTTGATAACAGCTTTGCAGAACATCCGGAGGCAAAGATGGCAGGTGTTATCTCCGATCTTCAGTATTCATCTAATGTATCTGGCGCTCCACCGGTGGCTAGTTGGTGAACGGCCATTGTGCATTTTTGCATCGACGTCAGACCCCATTTGCCGGTTGCATCTCGTTTCTGCTTGAAGTAGCGCACATTTTGCTACAACATGTCGCAAATCTTTAAGAACAGATGCTTGTGCATCCGAAAATGCCGACGGAAAAATGTAGGTTGTACACCAGGTTGTCGTCGAAGTAGCCGGCCATCAAATGCCGGAGGGCTGCCTCCCGATCGCGGTGTACCACGGTTCCCTTCCTTTTCTTTTTTTTTTTCTTGTCGGCGGCCAGTCGAGCGGCAGCAACTTGCAAGTTTGTGACAATCGAGAAAATCTCGTCGTCGGTGCCATGAGAAGAGTAGCCTGTTGAGGATTCCGACGAGGAAGACATTTTTTTGCAAAAAATAGAGAGAAAACTAGGTGAATAAGATGAATCTGGTGTGGAAAAAAGGGTGTGAAGAATGGGATATTTATAGGTGAAATTAAAAAAAAACTTAATCGGCCGAATGAGCCGTTTCCGAACGACTATTTTTTTAAAAAAAATTCGGTTAGGCGCGTGCAACGCCAGATTTTTTTTTTCAATCGAGCGAGTGTTCCGCACGCTCCGGATCGAAATCGTCTCAAGCGGAGGGGGGCTGCACCGGGCTGTCTCGTTGGTCGGCTGCTGGATCGTCTAAGTATTGAAATTCCATTTTCCTTCTATCTACTTATCTCTGTATCTTCCTCCTCTTCCCTATATCTCATCCCATCTCATCCCATCTCACCTTATTAAAAATCCTATCTTTAGCATCATATTACATCTAGAAATCAACTCAATATTTATAATACATTTGGGTCCATGACAGATAAATTAACTTTTTTAATGTGTACAATATATGGACAAAGTTGAGTTTATTAAAGTTTTTATTTTAGATTTACGCACCTTTGAAATGTGACAAAATGACCATTGAAAATTGGATGGTCGGAGTATCATGCATTTGGGAAGTAAAAGAATTTATCAAGTTGTGTGAAAAAAAACAAAAAAGTTATTTTTCCGCGTAATAAAGAAGGAAACGTCCGTGCTAATTTTTTTTGTCTTACTTTTTCAGTTAGATCTCAGAACAGTAATTTATTCTTTATTTTGTTTTATTTTATCAATAATTTCAGTCTTACTTTCTCAGTTATATCTCAGAACAGTAATTTATTCTTTATATTTTTGTATTTTGTATGTACCCGAAGTTTTTAAATTTTTTCTTACTGATTGTGGCTTGCGCTTCATTCAGATTTTAAGAATTCAATGAAAGTGTCAGTTCTCAATTTTATCATTTAATAATCTTACTCTAAGCAGTTTGTAATCTCTTCCGAAATTCTAAAGATGAAATAATCTTCTAATTAAAATAATTTTGTCCGTCAAGATCCTTCCACAAATAGCAATATTGCAACAAATTCAGCGACAAACATGAAAAATGAACTGAAACTCCATATCAATAGTTACAAGATTAACAATAAATACCCTCCAAAAAAGAAACAAACAACATATACCAAAAGGAAAAGGTTTTTACATACATTTCACCCCACATCTCCAGTACTGATTACAAACAAATTCAAACAATTTTTTTCTTCAAAAAGATGAGGAAAATTCTCACGTACTAGCTAGCTCCACAGTTAACATCTCACACATCACCTACTTCTCTTTGCTGTGCGCAATTGTCTCAAACCATTCACCACCGAGTTATGTGCAGCCAGATGCTAACACTGAAACATTTTCATGTCTTGTTCTGAGCGTAGATTGATGTTTGAACAGAATGCTGAGGTGGCAAGGCTTTTCCATTAACGAGCATTTGCTCCATGAAATCGACGCGGACTGATCTGAACTGGTAAGACTGACAGCCCAAAAGATGAAAAATGAATTATCAATCACGAATAGGAAAGAAGAGACAATAATACACTGTTGTTTCCTCTCAAATATGTGCACGGTGTCAGCAATTTATGTAACATTACATTAGCAGCAGTATCCATATTGAACTTTGTCAGAAAGATAATTGAACATCTGCTGCATACCTTTCCCTTCCATGAAAAATCAATATAATGGTAAGAAGGTTCTAGAATAGTGACTTGATCTCCTTCTTTAATCTGAAAGACAAACCAAGAAAAATGTGACAAGGTGAAAAATGTTCTCATCAAGACTATTTAAGAAACTGTTACAAGAGAACAATGCAATGCAATCGAACAAACTGCATAAGCACTTTACATAAGTACACTAAAACAAAGGGAGGGAGGATGAGGGCAAGAAAAGAAATTTCAGATCAAACCCATCTGAGCTTTGTGTCTGACAAGATGCTCAGCTGGTTTCAAATTTTGGAGCAACGAGGCAACACGGGATGCAATAATATGAACGCACTAAAAGCAACTCTTAATGAAGCATAATCTAGTATCCAAAACATGCTTGATATTCCTTAAGACGGTAATAGGGACCAAATACTAGCACATTTTCTCTCAATTGAACAAAGCAATTTGAAACTTCAAACTGTATGAAGGGTCATGATGCAAAAAAGCGTATTGACTCAATGCTTACCGCCTCATTACGTACTCCATATACAGACAGAACATAGCATATCTGAATTGGATCACACAACAAATAGTAACTGCAATGTTGTAGCAAGAAGATGTAAGAATAAGGTTAGAAGGTCTTTCACAAGAAAATGAACTAATATGAAAATAAAGAAATATTCCAATTGGCAGGATGTGATGTTTAAATCACCATATGAAAGCAGTCACATTTTGTGAGTGGAGAGGAAGCAAACTTACAATGGCGCCACATTTTCATGCTTAATGTAGAATATAACTTTTCCTATGATTCCAACTGCTTTGTTAAGACCTTCTGACAGACAATCTATCGTCTCCTTTCTGTAAGATGGATTCACTAGGAGGAAAGTAAAAACAATAAATAAAGCATTTCAAGTAATTGGGTTTTGCTCAAAACAGTGTCCACTTATATTTAAGGTAGTTCATATTGCTTACAGTTTACACTGGCGAGGGATGATGCCAAGGAAGCCAGTCGTTTAACCTTGGGCTGCCCCTGCATAAACACCGGCGTGTTATTTAACTGCAAATTTCCTAAAAAGGATAACCTAATTATAAGATCTGATTTCTTAAATACATGAACATAACAATTTAACTTTTCACTTAGCAAAAAAAACAGGGGCTATCATCCAAATCCTTGAATATAGATGATTCTACATACCAATCACAACATAAGAGAGCATAATTCTTGAGTGTTAATAAGATTCTTCAATAGAAAATATATATACAAAGTTATTCTGACCCAATTGATGATTTTCAATATTTCGCACAATCTTCTTTACCAGTCAAAATGATAGACATTTTATCATGTCCACTGATAATTCTTAGTGTTTGTGTGCATTTGTGTGTTGATTATCTGATAAAGTAGTAGACTAAGACAAGCATCTTACTCGAAGTGAACTATCTACTTTGTCGAGAAGGTGAATAATCTTCTGAACTTCCTCCATGGCATTTAGACCCGGATCCCTCAATGCAGCAGCTTCAAATCCACTCAGAGCTCTCTCATAGTTCTCTAGATACTTGTTCACCTATCGGTATGGAAAGAAAATGCTAAAGTGGAGATAAATATGCACACAATTGAGAAGAAGACTTTACTGGTATATATACTCATGAAACATGTAAATGGGAATGAAACAGGAAAAAGAGCCTTACTATGGCACAGTTGAAATAGAGGTCGGGATTGGACTTCATTCTTTCATCTTTTTCCTGACAAAACAAACATAAAAAGCTCGAGAAGGCTCAAAAGACTAGCACAAAAACTGCAGTAGAGAAGACGTACTTTCAAATCATAACACTCACAGCATGTTGGTACGACTTTAAAGATTGGAGAAGCTTTCCATGATCCCATGCTCCAGTGACAAAAAAAGACGTAAGACAAGCATTCCCTAGGTTATCTGTGCAAAATGAAGAAAACATTTGGAAATTCAGAATAAAAAAGAAAATAGAGTTTTCAGAATAAATAATCTTTGTTTACACTTACACCAGGAATTTCCATCCTTGACATCTAAAGAGATGGCTTCTTTTGCATGCTTTATGCTGTCATCAACAATTTTGACCTGGTCTTCAGATCCTGGAAAGCATACGTACATGGCAAACTATCAGCAAATCTACAGTAAATTCTTGATAGAGGTAACATAAAATCAACTCCTGATCTTACCTTGAGCCATTTTTCTCTCAAGCATCGATAATTGACAAAGAAGCCCTTTATGGGGACCCTGAAAGTTATCCATTTCAACAGCTATTTTAGAGAACTGTACAAACTGATTCTTGTCTGTCCAAATTACAGAATCAAACAAAACGACCTTGCTTAAGCCAAGTGTAAAACAATTCTTTGCTGAAACTAGATCACCTTTCTTCCATATGCAGTTACCTAAGCTTAACCAAGCATCCGCAAGTGAAGGATTCAGTTTCACCTATCCAAAGAATGTGACTAAAAGAATCAGCCAAAATTACGAAACAAAATCCACAAACAGTAAAACACTTTTTATAGGAACAAAACACCAGTTAACAATCACCATAAAGATGTCCAATGAAGCTAACGCGGCCATTCTAAAGGCTGCATTCGAATAATTGATCGTTTCTAGCAAATAAAGCTAAAACGAACTTTTTCTTTTCACAGTCAGTCAAATTAACACCATTTCTACGCATAGACTATTTTGTGGAGTTCAGCATTACTGTTAGCCTTACCTAGCTTCTCTTACCAGTTTTCCACAAATAAATGAATCCAGTTGCATCAACATTTCGAAAAGCCAAGACTTAGAAGTTAGAAACTAAATTGCGCAGCAAAATATCTCATCAAAAACGGCCCAATGCCAGGGGAAACCCCAAAAAATTACTCCTAGAAAATAGACAGCAACATTAATTCCTTAGGCGGTACTTACAGCCTTGGAGAGATGATCCTCTGCTTCTTTCTTATATTCGGGAAAAACATCCAACACTTTTCCTCTCAAATACTCATAATTGGCTCTTTGCCCCAGCATCTTCCGTTTCTCTGCACCTCAACAATCAATAAAGCATGCAGGTAAAGATTTAAACTCGAAATTTGGTATCTGAACTATTGGGTCCGTTCAAGATAAAACCTTGGGGAATTCTATCGAGCAGTTGGAGGGCGAGATTTGATTCTGTCGAGAGTTTCGAAGTTTTGTCATCTGGGTTCGCCGGAAAATACTTGTCTCGAATGCTGTAGAGCAAATCGACTGCCTTCGTAGCCTCCGCATACAGATCTTCTGTGTTTTCTCTTGTCTCACTGGTCATATTTCCCAGCTATTTAACTTCGAACTCCAAGAATTTCAGACGCAGTGAACTGTTCGTATCGTTGAAGAAGAATAGAGGAATTCTCGATGTCGGAAAGATATTGGGGAAAGAATTTCTCCGATTTTAGAGGTTTTTTTTATTTCTTTTTTTTTTTCTTTTTTTACATCGTTGCTTTTGTTTTAGCATTTGCTTTTTATTACTGGAACTAGGGATGGCAACAGGGTCGGATTTTTGTGGGTATCCGCACTTCCCAAACTCTGATGGGATGGATTTAACAAATATTAAATGGTTTTGGTACGGGTTTGGGTCGAAACATGCAAACCCGTCACGGGTTTGAGTTGGGTTTGAGCAATTACCTCCGGGTACCCGCTACCTAAACCCATTTATATATATAAGATAAAAGATATTATTATGTGTATAATTTATTATATAATTATAAATATTAGTAGATTTAGGGTTTTAGACCCACACACACATTCTATAAGAGTCAAGTCTTTAATGTTTCTCTTCTACTTTTGTAAATCTACTTCCGAAATATGACGACACAACGACAACATCAATAATTCATACTTCTAGTCATGTTTTAAGATTTTGTAAGTTCGTAGTACTTTGCTTTGAATTTTAGTGAAATTTTCTGCTGATGTTTATGTTTTAATCATATTTATAATATTTAGTTATTTGATGTTTACTTTTTAGTATGCGGGTTTTTAGCGGGTAATAAACGGGTATAATTCAATGGGTTCGGGTCGGGTAAGGGTTTTAAAATTATTTTTTAATCGGATTTGGGTGTTGGAAATTTTCATGGGTTTAGGTTTGGGAAATGCTTAATGGGTGGGTACCCGACCCATTATCATCCCTAACTAGAACTACTTTTAGATTTAACAGCAATAATCTATTCTTAGCCTCCTTAATTAGAATGACCTTATGGTGAAAGTGGGTGCCCCATAATACACCTTTATGAATCGAGTATGTCACACTTATACTTGAAAAATATGATTTACATAACCTGTGAAGATACAGATTTACCCAGTATGCACTGAAAGTAGTGGTTGCGACATTAAAAAAAATGTTGACACTCTTAAGTTACATTTTCTTTATCAAAATTTAATAAAAAATAATAAATTACCAACCTAGTTTGATCTAAAAGTGTCAGGCACTCTTAAGTTACATTTTCTTTATCAAAGTTTAAGCAAAAATAATAAATTACCAACTCATCTGTCAACCTATAAATACAGGCATTCAAGAGAATCAAAACCAAGACATATACAAATAATTAGCGCACAAATAAAGATCAAGAACACTCTCCAGCGAAACCTTCTCCACTTCCAGTACTCACACATTATATATCTCTATACTAGGTGCATCACCCCTCTCTTTTAGCTTAGATTAGCGAATAGACGCTTATTGCAAGTCTATTTGCTGTAAGAATCTCGAGACTTATTCCAAGTCGAGATTCATAGTTGGAAAAACCACAGACTTTATAATTTGTGTTCTAGAACTGACTAATTCCGTAACTTAGTCTCCTAGGTTGTTTAGAACCCGTAATCTAGGTGCTAGGTTTGATTGGAACCCGTAATCCAATCTCTAGGTCTTATAGGAACCCGTAATCCTATTGTAGGTTTCTTGGAACCCGCAATCCAATCATATATTTTCTCATCACATGTAAGTTGAGAGGATTGAATCCTAAGGTGAACTTGATTTGTTGGGTGGACTCCCAACCGAGGACGTAGGAGCATGGCTCTGAACATCGTTAAATTGCTCGTGTCTTTACATTTTGTTTGTTAATTAAAGTAACAACTAACTGACCATACAAGCACTTGCATAAAAACTGCATAAGTACTTTGGCAACTTGACCTTGCCCATGCACTCACTGAGTTTTCACACAAATGAGTTTAAAGAGAAAACCACCAACTTCCGCATTGCACTTGATACTCAGTAGGCTATACACTACTAACCTACTGCCCAAGTAGTTAGTTGAATACTCGTCTGAGTTAACACCTCCAACTAATTTCTCTAGTTGAGAGAAAACTTAAGAAGAAACAACTGAATAGGATAGGAAACAAAAGAATTTGTCTCCCATCGTGGCTGCGATCACGCCACCAACGAACACTCCAAGATGCCAGAGAGGCATCCCAAAGCGGGCCTCAGTAAAAACATCACGTTGGTAAATCCCCCTAGAGCAAACCACATGAGGGAAAAAGAGTCGCTCTCAGCAGTAGCTAGCATACTTCATGCTTGAACAACTTCTGCACATTGCCAACCTAGTTACAACTCCATGCCCCCAAGCCAGCACTGCCTTATGCAGCCCTTCATTAAGTAGCCGTGAAGCCACCACTCACACCTTCGAAGGACCACATATCACCACAACTCCACCCTTTCAACCCAACTCACTATGAGGATCAAACTTTTTACCTGTACAACAAAATAAGATGAATCTAGTATAGGTGGAACCACTGAATCCTCCCTTTGCCATTGTCATAGCCTCCACCCCACCCCTATCTCCATACACCTAAAACACGCTTCAGAACACATCAGTAGTATGGAGGGGGAATAAGCTCATTGACCTTTCTAGAAATGAGCTAACGGAAAGTATTCTCAAGGCATTTTCCGTTATAATGGAGGGGGAATTTACCCGTACTTTTTATATGTTGGGATGCTAGCAGGTACACCCCTTTTTCTCAAGGCTGTAATTGTGATAGGAGTTTCTATGTGAGGGTTGTTTATGCTACTTTTCCCAACAAATTTGTAATACCCAACTTAATCAGACCACGAGAGCATTTACAACGGCCATTCTCTCCACGGCCAACCGTAAGACGCGATCGCCTCCTGTTGGAGACCGCTAGCGGTCTTTCCTCCGATTGCAAATGAGACTGGTTGTAAGAATGTGGTCTCTCCTTTCTCTGCATATGTTGCATATTTACGTTGATTGGAATTTAGTTTTTTTGTTTTTCTAAAAGTGGAATTAAAAAAATAAAAGTGAAATATTTTTCAATCCTCTATTGCCATCGGCAGTTGCATGCATCAAATATTTTTTAATTTTTTTCTCAATTAAGTAATATTTAATTTTTTTCTTAAATAATTAATTGTATTGTAATTTTTCATTGTTTCAATAAAAAAAATTGGCCACAATGTGATTGACCACATAGTGGCATTTTTGTAATAAAATTATATAGTAATTTAATTTAATTATTTCAATAATTATAATGATTAGTGTTATACATAAATATTCTTTCCCTTCTTTTCTAGAGAGATAATACCTCGTTATTTATTCTCTCCCCTCACCACCCCAACTCTCTCCTTACTCCTCTCTCTCGGCCTTCTTTAATTTTTTTCTCGAAATCCAGACAGAGGCCACTTACACTTTGACTTCCTCAACACAGATCGCAATCGGTGTGTTAGAGGCTTCAACTGATTTATCATTTAATTAGTCTATCTCGAATCTTCAAACCGTCTAAAATTCTCAATTTTTATAATGAATCAAATTATGTGTGAACCCAATGAATTTTTTTTTATATCGGTAAATAAATTGCATTTAAGATAAAAAAGAATTACAGTGTACACACCAGACGGCAACAAACATGACTAGATATAAACATCAAGACATGAAAGTTAAAGAAAAGTCAACTACATCTAAAAGTACAATTGAATAGGATAGGAAACAAAAGAATTTGTCTCCCATCGTGGCTGCGATCACGCCACCAACGAACACTCCAAGATGCCAGAGAGGCATCCCAAAGCGGGCCTTAGTAAAAACATCACGTGGGTAAATCCCCCTAGAGCAAACCACATGAGGGAAAAAGAGTCGCTCTCAGCAGTAGCTAGCATACTCCATGCTTGAACAACTTCTGCACAGTGCCAACCTAGTTACAACTCCATGCCCCTAAGCCAGCACTGCCCTATGCAACCCTTCATTAAGTAGCCGTGAAGCCACCACTCACACCTTCGAAGGACCACATATCACCACAACTCCACCCTTTCAACCCAACTCACTATGAGGATCAGACTTTTTACCTGTACAATAAAATAAGATGAATCTAGTATAGGTGGAACCACTGAATCCTCCTTATGCCATTGTCATAGCCTCAATCACTAAAGACGACACGACTGAGGTGTCACTCGGGGTGCGAATTTCGAAGCGGGGAAGAAAAGGGGTAACAACATCTCAATAAAGAGAAGATAGAGGGTTCCATGAATTGCATTGTATAATATCGATAAGGGAATTAATTTCGAAGAAATGAGCAACTTACATAGCATGAATGGTCGAGAAATACTTAAAATAGTCACCCGGTATTTAGATAATAAGTCTTAACAAAACGACTAGGCAAAACAGAGTGTTTGCAGCGGAAAGACATAGTTTGATTACATATACGAAGATATATAATCGGGGCTTAACATTGTCTCATAAGACAAAAGCTTCCACTCAACACCCGCCATCGCATCATCGGCTCAACTTGCACAGTTTTAAAAGATATGCAAGGCTAAGTACGAGTTACTAAGTGAGCACGTGCCAAAATATAAAAACATATTTTCATATTTATTATCATGCATATAAAGCAGTAACACACATGGGTTTTAGGAAAAAACTTGTTCTTACTAAATCATTTTATCTCATATTGCGCAATGTCATAATCATAATAACCATATCTGAATACGCAGGGGAAGGTGGCCACCTTCCTCGAATGCTACTCCCTGAGATCGGTCACTTCAAAGGGACAGCTCACAATCTCGAGTACTGTGTACACTTGATGAACCCAAATTTGTGTCCATCTTTTCTTGTATTTTTCTTATTCTTTTTAGTCTTTATCGAGTCAAAGTGTGTCTGGGAGGACACAAAGTCGAGAGATGGTGTGCAGGGAAGAACAGGTGGGATCTTGGGCAAAACCTGTGAAAATCTGTTGTTGAGATGCTTAGATGGCGATACGATGTAAATGGGCATAAGGCTGGAAGCTTGTAGCTGGGCAACAACATTCTATTCAATCTTCAAGTTAGGAAGTACCTCCCCATATCCTTGAAGCCAACAGACAGAGTACCTGGAGGAGCCAGGATCTTGGTTAGCATAGGAAGTGATATAGGATGCAGACATCGAAGTCAAGATGTAAGTCGGAGCAACTGCAGATTTCTTTTTCTCCAAGGAAGAGGAAAAGGATCAAAGATTTCTTTCCTTATCTTAGCTAAACCTAATTAATGAAGATATCTACCACGAAAGGGAAGTAAAATCACAGCCGGATAGACAAGGAAAGAGGCGGATAAGGATGGAAAGAGTCCTTAACCAACAAGGATTCTAACCTAACCCTAATTCCATGGCCTATATATATAGCCGACTTCATATTGTAACATGTGCGAGTTTTAGTTTGAGTTTAGAGAGTTCTTTTAGCTTAGTTCTGCATTTTAGATCGAGTGAAAGTGAGGAAGAAACAAGTTCTACGGGCGAATTACTTTTATATTTCATTTCCAGTTTTTCTGCATTAGTTTTCAGTTGTTGACTTGAAGGCAAGACCTTAGTTGTTGACTTACGCTTTTGAGCAGCAACCGTTTCTAGTTCAATTTCAGTTATGATCCCTTATATGTTTTATGTTTTCGTTTAATATTATGTCTAACTAAATTTATTGTTTGGGTTGGATGTAGATGATGTGATCTTAGTTACTCGTTCTAAACTCGTGAGGTCAAATTGTGTGAGTTCGTTATTTGATTTTATTCCCTAAGCACTTAGGATTAATTCTAGACTTAATTGATATTGATATATGCTTGATCACCATCTAGATATTGAGATTAAGTCATTAACAGGATTTGGGATCAACTCGAGAGTGTCTCTCGTGCCCAAGAAGGTAAAGAGTGTTGGAGAGCAGTCGGTATTGACCTACCTCTTGGCTGTCTTGGGTCTGTTTATTCTTAATGCCTTTTGGGCAGCATCGTAACTGAAGTGTCTTCGTGACGTTGTTGATCAAAGGAGAAGATCTTGCCTTCTGGTCAAGATCTGTAAAATTGGATAGACATAGGCTTGGTGTGTTTATATCGTGACTTCGTGACCTTTAGGGTATAAACTAATCTTTGTCTTAAACCAAGTAATGAGATCAGGTAATTGAATATCTTTGCAACAATGAACGAGTAATGAGTAATTAGGATCATTGATTCGAAACCCTAACCCAAACTTCTTTGTTAGTTGATATTTTACTTGTTGAGTTACAGGAGATTGAGAAACATCTAGACCAAAACATCTTTTGTTGAGCACTACCTGAATAGCAAATCTACGCCAAGTCCCTTGGGTTCGACCCCACTTGCAATTAACTACTACCTTATTGGGCAAGAGATGTTTATAAATTTATTTGTGCGAAGAGTGTAACGACAGAGCTTCGTCAACACTAACCCCGGTTAGCGACCTTTGTCTAGCTTGGATCTGATCGTTTTTCATAAGTTGGCAAGCCAACGTGGATAGGTTCATAAGAGTCCACATAAAATATTTTATGCATGATAATCGTTTAAAAAATAGTTCACTTTTAAAGCATTTCAAATAACAAGTACGAGTTCGATTTATTTTCATTAGAAATCCCACCTGGTAGCAAAAGATCACAAAGCGATAACGTCCTCCGACTCTTTCTTAAGCTTCATTTCCTTGTTCCACCTTACATCGTAAACAACTAAACTTTAGAGGTCGATCGAGCCTAATGAAATCTAACGAACAATGAACTTGATAAACAAGCTTTGGACCTTAGGGCTTTGTATTCATTCTAAGTCTTTTAACAAAACCAAGGAATTAACAACTGAGAAGATGACATATTGTTGGGAAAATTATAAAGGTTTCGAAAGATGTCTAAAATCTAACTGACCCCAACTGAGTAGATGATTGCCTTTAGTCTGATAAGCTAGAGCTCACTGTTTGAGCGTAGGAATTTTATCTTTACCAGGGTCAAGCAGTAGAAGTCAGTCGGACTAAAAAAAGAGGTTCATGAAGAACTCAACTGAGGCTCAAACTCAGCTGAGACCCAGACTCAGCTGAGGGATCACACTCAGTTGAGAATCAAGGTCAGTTGAGATATCAACCCCAACTGAAGCACAAACTCAGTTGGACAGCAGCTCAGTTGACGCCACAACTGAACCGCACAGCTGAAGGCATACAGTTAGCGTGAAGAGAAGTTGTGTCAAAGTCAAGACGTCTCGAAGCGGAGAAGAGAAGATGCCGAAGACAGAGGAGCTGCAGTCCAGATTTTGAATATACTCAGGAGCACAAGTCAGCTGGAAAACTTTCCATAAATGGGCCGACAATAGTGACGTGCAAAAAAGCAAAGGTCGCAGTTGCCATTTTTGGAAAGTTACCAGTAAAGCATGTGCAGTGCCATGCTTTTGGCAGAGGTCAAAACGGCTCTTTCCAACAGTTAGTTTGATCTTCTTCTATAAATAGAGGTCTCCACATCAAGGCTAAGCGGGGGCGATACAAGCTGAGAAAAAGCACGCCGAAGTGCTGAGAGACAACATAGAGAGTGAAGCGGCGGAAGCAGCTTTTCACCTCTCTCTCTCTCTCCAAGCAAGAAGACTGGTAAAGAAGGAGTAGAGTGATTTCTCTTCTGTTCTTCCCCCTAGCCTCTCAATAGTTCCCCTTCCCGATTGAGGCTAGTGACTTGGTCCTTGCTTGTTTTGTATCACTTCTCACTTTTCAAGAGATTGATTTCTTAGCCTTGGGTCGAAGCCTCCACTCCCCTAAAGTGTTTAAGGCTTCCTTGTTGGATTCTCCCTCAAAATCCAAATCTCAGGTCTGACTTTGAACCCGGAATCTAAGTCATCAGGTCCATTGGAACCCGTAATCCAATACCAGGTCGCTTGGAACCCGTAATCCAAGAACAGGTTCCTTGGAACCCAGAATCCAAGAACAGGTCCCTTAAAACCCGAAATCTAAGACATGTTGAGCACTTGCCCAGAAAAAGTTTTGTAGGGTCTTGTTCGAACACGGAATCGAACTAGTTAGGTTTGCTTGGAACCCGAAATCCAAGTGGGGTATTTGGTAAGCATGCATAAAAAACTGTGTACTTACTCTCTATACTTTACATTCAGTATCTAACCAACTGACCCAGCATATGCACTGCACTAATTTGGGAACCCTTTCACAAAGGTTTCAGTTTTTGTAACGAGCTTATATTCCACCATCTTCTGCATTGCAAAACTGTTTGAAACCTCAGTTTGGGCATTCAGCTGAACTTGCATAGGAGTCAGCTAAGCTACCAACTGTGTGATTGTTCGTTAATTTCTTTCACACTGCAAGTGCACGGGTGTAATTGAAAACAGGGAAACAAGGTCGTATTCTACATGGATTTTATTAATTATAGCAAGTACTATTTTCAATCGTTTTTTCTCTATTTAGACTTCCGAGCTTTAATGATTTAATTAAACTAATGTTGGAAATAATTAAATAAAAATAACAAAAGTAAGGAAAAGTAATTTAGATTAGAATAAGAGAAATATTATCCCAAGGCTTTGATTTCAATGGACACTTGAATTCAAATTCAATTCAATCAAGCAATTGGTTTGTCAGACTCGACTCTTACTAAGACAATCACAAATTTAGTTTAAACCTACTCTCGTAGTGCTTAACTGTGGATTACTCACTATAGTTTTCGTCTCTGACAAATATTATAAGCAAGTAACTCCAAAAAGATCCTAAGATTAAAGCCCTCACACAAAGCATTTCCCTCTCGGTGATTTTGCAGTGTGTGTCCTATATTCCAGTTCATATGTTAATCCTCATCTCTCGACTATTGAATTAACACAACTAATTATGCTAAATTGGTGATCAATCAACTAGCATGCAAGACAAATCAAGAATATAGAAAGCAACAGAATGTCCCAATCAATTAATTAAACCGAAATTCAAATCCGAGTATTCATCTACTCTCTAACCCTAGGATAATAGGAAATTAGTTACTCATAGACATCATAGACAATATCCAATAAATAACATAAAAACCGTAGGCGAATCCGTAGTTCTTGATGCCTCTTATTCTTTTCTTCCAATCTTCAAAACTCCTTCAAGAAAATAAATCTAAACTAACCTAATCTAAAATAATAAAAGAAAAAGATAAGAGATTAAAAGATTAAAGGAGAGATGATAGATGTGTTTTGGAGGACATATATATATAGGTGTGGGATTACAAGGTTGTAGCCTAATAGGAGTAGGAAATAATCAAAAATAGGAGAAAATAACCAAAAATAGGAAAATTTTTGAAAATTCTTGCACTGTCCATGTGTCATTCCGGGCCAGCGCGCAATGTTTTTGTTTTGGCCCGTTCTCCTTCGTTATAACTCCGATTTTAGATCCATTTTTGCCTACGAACTCCTATCGAACTGTACTTTCATCCTATCATACTCAATTTGCATAAGATTAACTCTAAATTTCTGCAAAATCAAACAAAGTACGAATGAGCATTATATTTCACAAAATAACAATACTTAAGCACAAAACTCATTTCAAACATGAGTTTTCAATACAAATTAACATCAATTAAGCTTATATAGATGAGAAAAGCCATGTTTATCAATCTCCCAAACTTAAAGGGTTGTTTTGTCCTTGATCGCTAATTTCTTACCAAGCAATTATACCGCATTTTAACGGGTAATTGTAGTATAAAATAACGAGTATCGTATCCACGAGGACTAATATGCCGAGTTTTTAGTGAAAACTAAATTTATGCATCTTCCTACTATTCAAGCTTTGAAAACAACATGATGTGGGATTCATTCAAACACTTAAACATAAGATCAAAGCTAATTAAGCAAGTAAAAGACAAGATCATGCAAATTCAATGGAACAAACGATTAAGGAACGATTAAAGAACGAATTAGAACAAAGGTTGGTTCTAAGGATTCAATCCGATTCTAGATAGCTTGATCACAACTTCCTAATTCATGCAAACCAATTTAATCCTCCAATTAAGAAGCAATCTACCAAATTATTCACTAATCTCTCTCGACAATTAGCAAACGGGGATAATTCAATTGAATCTCTCTGCTAAGACTCGAGACGACCAAATAACTCCAAAAAGTACAAGGATTATACACTTCCATGCATTAGATCATCACCTACTAAGTCTCAAATTAATACAAGTTATGCAATTTGAAATCCATGCAAGTAAAAACCTATCAAGAATTTCTACAAGCACTTGGCATGCAAGAAAGGTGATCAACAATTCCCACAATTAATTAGAAGAAGGAAAGAGAAATCAACAAGCTATGATCAATCTACCATCAAATCTTCATAAATCCCCAAAACCAACAAGAAATTTAGCTAGACATAAATGAAATCAACACAACACAAAGGAAAAATGATTGCATAATTAAGAAACTAAGAACCCAATGATCAATTCTTTAACAAGTCTTCAAATCCAACCTTAATCCACTAATACAATAATTGAAATGTGTTTAGAACCCTAATTGGAAACTTTTTGAACAAGAATCTAAGCTAAGAAATGTAGAATACACGTTTCAGGGCTGTCCCATAGTATATATAGGGAGGAAAAAGTGTTAAATGAAGTTAAAATCGCGTCAGGGGCAAAATCGTCCAATTTTGGACAAAACAGTGAAAATTAGCGGTCGGAGAGCCAAAATCGGCGGTTCAGGTCCGAACCGCCGAGTGGACCGCCGATTTCAACTTTCTTCTTGACTCCCATTCCAGAGATTTCCGGCGGTTCACCTCTGAACCACCGGCTTTTGGCTCCAAACCACCGAAAACTCATGCTGAAGCGCCGGTTCTGATTTCTTCTCCTCTTCGCTTGGTTTTCCACTTTTCTGTCCCGTTTCTTCATCTCCGCTCTTCAACAACCCTTCCATTTCGACTTAGCATCCCATGCTTGACCTACACACATGCACAAACTCCACCAAAACATGAAAGCAATCCAATATAGTGAAAACCATCCAAAACAATTCACGTTTGGCGGAAAAATAAGGCAATTAATGCTATGAAAATGCATTTAGTTGCTACAAAATGGATGTTTATCAGTCCTCAAACAACGAGAAGAAAAGAATAACAAAATAAACATGGATTAAGGCAAGTGGCAACTTCAATGGCTTCAGAAATTTTCAAAAAAACAACAATGATGCGAGAATCCCAATCAAAATCAAGTACAAACCAACAAATAAATCATTATAGCCTCAATAAACATTTGAGTCCTCACGACATATGAAGTATTTAGGTAAACTCTCCACTCTCAAGTGTATAATGTGGAAAGTGTACACGCTCAAATCAAGACAATACATGCAACCTACCATAAGCTTGTCCATTATCTTACCTCGCCATCGTTCAAGTGTGTGCTTCAAATTAAGATCAAGAAGGACTTTATTTTGATTGTAATGTTGGCTCTTTGGTAAGGTAGGGAAATTTAGGCTAAGTGACTCAAACAATACCCTAACTTTCAAAAATAGCACAAGCCTTTTTCATCTTTACACAATCTTCTACCTCTTTTCCACAATCTCAACACAATATTCTTTTATATCACCATTCTTTCTTACGCCCTTTTATGCTTTTATTTTTTCCTTTTTCTCAACTTTTTTTTTCTTTTCTTTTTTTCTTTATTCAAATAATCACTTTTCTATTCTTGAGCTTATAAGGGCTAAAAATCAAACTAAATTTTTAAGCATATGTGCTTTTTCAAACCTTCCTTGCATCTATTCTTTTAAACACAACCAATTCCCTAAAGAGATCTACCCCAATTCACCATTATTTTATCAAAGAAAAGGATTAAAACCTCAAAGTGGCAAACTAGGATAAATTATCAATTTGGACAACAAAGATGGAAAAATTGGCTAACATGGATGACCTTAAATCATCTCCTAATTCTAGGCACACTAACACAATCTTGAGGAAGATTCATGGCAAATTCTAGAGATTAACATGCAAGCTTTACAAGTCACACAAGAATAAAATAGACTATGAAAATATAATAGTCAAGGCTCAAATCTCACATAGGCTAATTTTAAGTTAAAGAGGGCAAAATAATCAATCTATTAATTCATACTCAATCCATCATGAAAAACTCACAATCATCAATTTTCAATCCAACCAAAATCTACAATTTCATCACAAGCCAAGTCACATAATCGCCAAAAAATCATGCTTATCTCAAAACAACTTTAAGCACTTAAAAAACGAGGCAAATCAAGACTCATCACCAAAAATAATAAAGCATACAAAAAAAATAAAATAACAAAAAGAAAACTACCTAAAAAGCAAGAAAAGATAGAATTAACCCCCTTCTTCATCCCCCCAAACTTATTTAACGGTTAGGAAGAATAAGTTTACAAGTAGAATAGGAGGTTGATTGAAACAAACTCACCGAAGAGGTGGAGGCCACTTTTCATCGAATTTGAGTATTCCATCCATTGCATCCCAATGGTATAGTGGCATAACATCCTTGAAGAAATCTTGGAAATCATAGTAAATCTGCACATGATCTAGAACACTACCAAACTCAAATAATTCCACATTAGAAAATCCAGACATAAAATCAAAAGAGAGAGTTAAATAAAAGTGGATGAAGCGAGCCTTCGAAGTATCGCCCATGTCGAGATAAGAATTGACCAAATTAAGGACCTTACATTCTTCAACTCTTTTGAATTCTCCATCTTTATGGAATTGCAGAGGTTGATGGATAGAACAAATTTGGCTCTCTCTTGAGGGGATTTTGAGACTGACTCATTCAGACATTACTCTTGAAAGCATTGAGGAAGAAGCAGAAAAGTAGAAGTAGAACTAGAAGAACAAGGAGGAAACAATGCAGAATATGAAATTTCACTAACCTTTTCATTCTCAACTTCTTGTTCTTGATTGACTATTTGAGGCTCTTCACTTGGAATTGGTGGCTCCTCATGCAAAGCTTCATTGCACTTCTTCTCTTGAACTTGATTATTCAATATGGTAACAATTTGTTCCATTCGAACAACACAATTTAGCATGAGTGCTTCCACAGCTTCGATCCTAGCTCCGTAAGCTTCCATCCTAGCTCCGTATTCAATCACGTACTTCTCGAATATATCTTCAAAATATGGTTTTTCTGGCTTATCAACAACTTTATTCTTGTAAGAAAATTCGTCATAAAATTCATAGCCTCCTTGATAGACTTCTTGGTGAGAATAGAAGTTCCCATAATAACCATTGTTGAGATAATCCATATTCATCAATGACGGTTGATTCTCCATGGAATTAATCCACGGATCATATGCACCATCATAGACTGGCATCAGCATCTCTTGAAGAAGTTGCATGGTAGCTCCTCTCGGCTTTCGTTTCATCTATGAGAATTTGCAATTGCCGAATTATTTCTTGGGTTTGGTAAGCCATTCTTCCTCAGCTTCAATCATTCCCTTCGTAGAACAAAAGAAACAAAATTAGAAAAATAAACAATTTATATATGTCTAAACTAGTATCAAACAACCTAATCGTAATATCACTAGAAATAAAAACAATCCCCGGCAACAGTGCCAAAAACTTGTTCGCTAATTTCTTTCACACCGTAAGTACACGGGTGTAATTGAGCACAGAGAAGTAAGGTCGTGTTCCACAAGGATTGTATTAATTCTAGCAAGTACTACTTTCAATCGTTTTTCCTCTATTTAGACTTCCGAGCTTTAATGATTTAATTAAACTATAGTTGGAAATAATTAAATAAAAACAACAAAAACAAAAGTGAGGAAAAGTAATTTAGATTAGAATAAGAGAAAGATTATCCCAAGGCTTTGATTTCAATGAACACTTGAATTCAAATTCAATTCAATCAATCAATTGGTTTGTCAGACTCGACTCTTACTAAGACAATCACAAATTTAGTTTAAACCTACTCCCGTAGTGCTTAACCGTGGATAACTCACTAGGATTTTAGTCTCCAAAAAACATCATAAGCAAGTAACTCCAAAAAGATCCTAAGATTAAAGCCCTCACACAAAGCATTTCCCTCTTGGTGATTTCGCAGTGTGTGTCCTATATTCCAGTTCATATGTTAATCCTCATCTCTCGACTATTAAATTAACACAACTAATGATGCTAAATTGGTGATCAATTAACTAGCATGCAAGACAAATCAAGAATATATAAAGCAAGAGAAGGTCCCAATCAATTAATTAAACCAAAATTCAAATCCAAGTATTCATCTATTCTCTAACCCTAGGATAAAAGGAAATTAGTTACACATAGACATCATAGACAATATCCAATAAATAACATAAAAACCGAAGGCGACTCCGTAGTTCTTGATGCCTCTTATTCTCTTCTTCCAATCTTCAAAACTCCTCCAAGAAAATAAATCTAAACTAACCTAATCTAAAATGATAAAAGAAAAAGATAAGAGATTAAAACATTAAATGATAGATGATAGATGTGTTTTGGAGGGCATATAAATATATAGGTGTTGGGAGTACAAGGTTGTATCTTAATAGGTGTAGGAAATAACCAAAATAGGAGAAAATAACCAAAAATAGGAAAATTTCTGAAAATTTTCGCACTGTCCGGGTGTCATTCCGGACCAGCGCGCAATGTTTTTGTTTTGGCCCGTTCTCATTCGTTATGACTCCAATTTTGGATCCATTTTCACCTACGTACTCCTATTGAAAAAGTACTTTCATCCTATCATGCTCAATTTTCATAAGATTAATTCTAAATTTCTGCAAAATCAAACAAAGTACGAACGAGCATCATATTTCACAAAATAACAATACTTAATCACAAAACTCATTCCAAACATGATTTCTCAATAAAAATTAACATCAATTAAGCTTATAAAGATGAGAAAAACCATGTTTATCAGTGAATGGCTCCAACTGAGCAACTTAGTTGAAGAGCTACTCCAATTGTCTCTTCCAGTTGTGAGTAAACTGACCTGAGCAGTATATCTCAGTGAAAAGACGTTAAGCAAAATAAAAATTGCTACTGGTGTATTACCCCCCCTCCCCTTCCCTCATATACCAGTTACTCGTTACCGGGACCATCAAGTGGTATAAGAACAGTGAGTCGAGTATATCTTTCATTGGTCAAGTGAATAGATCTTTTCTGAAATCAATTAGTGCATTCTGCAACATATCTTTTTGTGTGTCTCTTATGGTGTACGGGAAAGATGAATCCAATATTGCTGGGAAGCTTGCCGGAGTTCTCCGTGGATGATTATCCCACGTGGAGATTTTGCCTAAAAATGGCTCTGACTGCTAGGCATCACAGGATGTGGAGAACCATTGAAAATGGTCCCATCCAAGTGACTCAGTCAGTGTTGGTGACTCCCATCACTCCAGGGGAAGGAGAGATGATGAAAGAGGAACTTAAAGGCTTCCACCAGTACAACAAGGAAGAAAGAGACATCGTCAAGAGCGTCATCTCTTCCACAGTCGGCAAAGCCTACTTGCCGAAGATTATCAATTGCCTCACGACAAAAGATATGTGGGAAGCCTTAGTTGCACTCTGTGAGGGCTCTGACGAGATTAAGGAGAACAAGTTCACCTTAGCTTGTCAGAAGTTCAAAAACTTCTTTCAGCTTTCTGGAGAATCCATCGACAAGATGGAATTGAGATTTACAGAGGTCCTTATGGACATTGAGAGTATTCGGAAGGAGAAATACTCTCAGCGAGAGATGAACCTCAAAGTTCTCTCCATGCTAGGTGAAGACTGGACAATCTATAAATTTATCCATCTGTAAACACAAATTTTAATGTATTTATAACAAACACAATAAATCGTGTACAAATAAATATTTGCGAATTTGAAGTAAAATGTGGGTTGCGTTCTCTATATTTCTCCTCTGATTCGCTTCTTCAACTTGTTCTTGAAGATCTTTAAACAACTTCCGGAATTTTCGGTGATTTAGCCTCCTTGATCTTGATCGGATTTGAAGTTTGGACTTATAACATTAATCCGGAGGCCGACATCTTGTTTCTGGATCAAACGCTGATTTGGGACGCTTTTGGTGAAGAACTCCTTAACTCCACAAAGAACGCCTTGAATATTGTAGAGAATTCTCCTATAACTCTTGAGCTCTTCAATATGATTTGTGGTGTGTCCTTTGACCTCTCTAATCACCCCTATTTATAGGTGAAAATATAGTGGACTTGGTGGGCTTTTGGAGTCCAAGACGGGCTTTAGGGTTGAGGTGGCACAATTCTATTGGCTCCTCAATTTTGGTAGATCCATGTCGGATATTTTACTTCCCTAATTGTAATACCCCAATCTTTCATAAGTCTTTAAGTTTGTCTTAATTCAGTTTATGCGCTTAATTGTACGCCCTTGTGTGATAAAATTTTCCAAGAAAATAAATTTTCTTGCAAAATTACCAAAATGCCCTTGAGAGTTGTTACACGATTTATCTTGTTTCGGTTATCTAAATTGAATGTGAGATGAATTGATTGAGCATGAGAATGTGAGTTTGAGTTTGAAGTTCAAATTTTGGAGAATTCTGAGAAAATTTATTTTTCAGTGAATAATAACTGACGACGAGAATCCACTATTCATCAATTGTTTTCGAATTTTGCCAAATTAATGTATTTTGAATCTATAATTTATTATAAGACCATTGGTGCATGTTTGAGAATTTTCTGAGTTTGTTTGAATCGAGTTTGAATTTTATTTCTTTGAAGAAACGAATATGAATAGTAACTTTTTACGTTTTCTTCGTTATTCGGAATTTTGATCCGAAACTTGGATTCCTAGTATCCTTGATTTACTTGGTGATGTTAGAGACGAAGTAGAGAGAATTTTGATGTCGAGAAAGAGTCGTGGTGAGTTTTAAATCGTTTGAGAGTTTAATGAGAAATTAGGGTTAAATTGCACCGGAATACTTTTTCTTCCGGAGAAAATTATATCACGTTTTTTACCACCAGGTGCAACTAAAATCCCAATAATTACTCTCTAATATGCCTCTCTCTGCCGACATCCCACTCTCTCTCAATTATCTCTCTCTCTCTCTCTCTCTCTCTTTTAATCATTTCTCTTTTGAAAATAAATCTCTCCAATATTCTCTACTCTCTCTCTTCCACCCATCTCTCTCTCATCTCTCCCTCTCGGATGAACACACACACACACACACACACTATTTCTCTCTTCTCCATTGAAGCACAAGCTTCAAGCTTCAAGAGCTCCAAGAAGATCACTTCCGAGCATCCATCGATTAATTCGTTAAGGTATTTATAATCCTCTTGTCATGATGATCGATTTAAGACTAGGATTTAACCATTTCTCCTTCCCTCAAAATCGGCAGCCATGAAGTGCATGATGAAGCTCAATTTTATCTTGTCTAAAGCTTAGAGTTGCGTGGTTTTCAAGTCTCCGATTGATCAAAGCTTCAAGTTCAAGTAAACCCCTTTTTCCCTCTCTCATTTGATCGATTATAATGATAATTTCTTCAAGGAAATTGAAACCCCTTGTTATAGTATGAATTTTGAAGTTCTTGAGAGTTCTTAGTACTTGAAAATGAAAAATAAAAATCGATTCCTCCCTCCCTCTTGAAAACCGAAAGTGAAGGGTATAGGGTTAGGGTTTTGATTTTTGATTTTGATTATAATATTCTTGATCATTGTGTGTTTATGTGTATGAAAATTGATGGAGAAAATTATAGATATACATATATATATATATGTTATACCGAAATTTTTTGAGAAGTTTAGGTATTTTTGTGTTAATGATTCAAGCATGATTTGAGTGATGGATTTGTGTTCTAAATTGAGATCTAAGAGTTTTGATGTATGAGATTGAATGAGAAAAATTATGAAGTGTACATATGTGTTTGGACCGAAAATTTTGGATGAAATATGAAGTTTTGAGTGTTGATGTTCTTGGCTAAATTTGAAGATGGGAATTGAGATAAATGATAGTAAGAAATAAAGAGAAGGAAGAAAGAAATTAATTGTTATGATTTTCTTAAGAAAACTGAAAATTTAGTAAGGATGAAGAAGATGATGTTCTTGATGATGTTCTTGATGTTCTTGATGAAAAAGATGATATTTTGATGATATATGGTTAGATGATGCATGATGGATTAAAAGTGTCAAAATAAAAAGAAATAGAAAAATAAATTTTAATGAATTTTTAGGAATTTTTATTAATTAAATTCAAATTAAAAGTGATGATCAAGTTTCATAGTTCTTGATGTTTCATGTTGGATTTGATGAATATGATGAATCGATGATAAAGATGAAGTTAAAACAATTAGAGTTTCTACTCGAAATTTTTGAATTTGAATAAAGATGAAGAAGTTGTCGAGAATCGAGATCGTTAATGGAAAATCGAGTTTAAATAATAAGAAGTGAGAAATAATGTAAAGAAAATGAAAATAAGAAGAATAATTGAGTTGATTAAAAGTAATTAGACATCATTAGAATCTTTTTATCGAGTTAATAAGTTTCCGAGCAATGACACGCTTTACTAGAAAAAGACGAAAACCTTATTTAGTAAAGTTAATTTTGAATTTTATTTTCCAATTAAATGATTAAAGTTATAAATTATTAAAAGAGAATGAAATTAATTTCGTAAGAGTTTAATAAATTATATTTTTTAGAAACCGAGCAGAGTCGAGTTAGCATAATTCAATAACCGAGTCTTGAATGAATAACCGAGTCTTGAATGATTAACTGAGTTTATAATTATGATTAAATAATTAATTTAATTTTCTAGAATTTTCTAGAATATTTTATTATTATATTTGGAAAATTTTTCTTTTTCTAAATAATTATCGAAGTTAACATTCGATTCTTGATCTGAAAGTTTATTTGTGAATGATTTGAGATGTTAGAAACTGAGAATTAATTTTGTAATTTTCTGAGTTCGTTTAACTCGAGAAATCGAGAAAAACGGGACGTGTGATGTGAATAGTAACTTTCTGTCTTATATGGATTATTTTATTGATAAAATATTTAGATATTTTTAAAGTTAAGTACTTGAGTTCAGAGTCTGTTGGTTTAGTACTTGAATAGAATCGAGAAGCCGAGAAAGATCGAGTTAGATAAGTCGAGATAAGTTGAGAAACCCTAGTCATGTAGAAGTCTTTCAGCCGAACGTTAGAACTGGTTTATCGTTTCCGAGAAATAGAACTCGTCCTCATAAGAATGTTAACCTTGAAGGAACAAGTGAAGTTCGATAGTAAGAAGCGAGTGGAGTCCAGAAGTAAGAAGCGAGACGAAACGAGGTATTCCGAGCAAAACCACAGGATGACATGTGGGCTTTCTGAACTGAAACTCAATGATGAATGCGCATTTTATTTTTATATGTGCGCTTTTATTTAAAGTTAATTGACTTGCCTGAGTTTTTATGTTTTGGTATGTAATCCTCTATTTGTTATTATTTGAGTATATCCTGTGGACGCACGGGATTAAGTCCTGCACAAGACAGGACATTGCATGCATTAGATTAGGTGACCGTGAGCCTTGTTATAGTCTAGCCGGTCGTAAAATAACTGTGAGCCTCGCTAGGCCGGTTATGTAAAGACTGTGAGCTTTGCTATGATTAGGCCGGTCACGGTGTTCGAGGAGAAGGCCTACTTCTAAACACCACAAGAAGACGAGATGCGTAGATGGATTCTTACCTGTGATAAAATGTCTGCAGACGATTTCAGAAAACAAACGAAAATGTTTTAAGCTGCCACAAGTTGCAAATTAATTTAAATAATTGTTTATCTAACACTTGTGGAGCAGCTAATGATGCAAGTTCAATTATATAGCTCTATCGAGCGATTTTTCAAAATATTTTGGCATGTGTTTACTGAGTATGAAGTACTCACGCCCTGCATGTTATTTCTAAAACTTGTCGAAATCATCTAACGATTCTTCAAAATCTACTCCACCACCACTTGATGATTAAAAGTTAAAGATTGGCCCACTTACTTTTTGAATGCAAACATTTATTGGTAACCAAACCTAATTCCATTTTGGATCGATATCCAAAAATCTGGACAAATGCTCGTTTCTTGAGAAATCATTAATTGATAATCTACATTATTTGTGAGCATGTTTGGTTGATGATGATATTCTTCAATTGTCGAGCATGTTTCCTTGAGTAAGAGTCAGTTGTTCCACTTCACTATCCCTTGCTTTCTAGTTGTCTTTATACATTAGAAGTCGGGCTGTGACACTAATGAATCCAACCTCAATGAGTTTGTTTACTTCAGCTTCAATCAACGGGATCAACTAGGGTCGAAATCGATGTTGGGATTGCTTGACAGGTCGTGCCTCCTTCTTAATAGCTAAGTTGTGAACAACTATCTTTGGATTCAATCCTGGCATCTCCTTATATGTCCATGCGAATATATCTTTAAATTCTTTCAAGAGCTCAACATATGCATGCTCCTCATCCGACATCAATGAAGCGCTGATGTAGGTAGGTCGTGGATCATCAACGGTACCCAAGTTAACTTCTTTCAACTCATCGATGGTGGACTTCACACCATCTTCAAATTGTGGGGTGCCATGTCTGCATCTTTTTCTTCAACACTCCCTTCTTCACAAAGAGTAATGTGATGTGATGAGGCGACCTCTTCAATGATCTCTTCACTCATTCGCACAGGGCTTTGAAAATCTATGCGCAGCCTCAATGTTCCATCTCTTTGCCTCATTATAATGACCTCTTTTATATCACTTACTATAATAGCGCCGCTTCTAAGCAGACGAGCGATCTCTTGATGTAAATTGATTTGAGCAGCTTGATTTTGAGCAGATTGACTTTGAGCACTCTCGATAGTGTAGTAAAACGATGCCACACTTTCTCTATCGTCTTCATCATCCTTTTCGGAGACTTGTGTATGAATGACTGTCTTCATTTTGGCCTTCAACACCTTTTCACACGACACAGTTAATATAGTACTTCTTTTCATGCGAGACGGGATGATACTTCTCAGCTTTTGAGTTGCTCCTTGCTTGGGTCTCTTGTCCTTGTCGAGTCTCTTGAAAACAGACACGCATTTTGACCATCCTTCTCCTAACCTCTTGAAGGCTGATACCCTTTCAACTTTCTTCTTTTTGGAGAGACTTGATGTAGATGACACCTCTCCTTCAAAGATATGGTTGGCAGTTGCCTATTTAATCGCAGTATGAATTGGACCTCGTGAGACAAATCCCAAGCCTGCCTTAGTTCCTTGGACCATATGACCATCTTTCTTTGATACTTTCGAGCTTGCCTTACGTTCAGGATCATGTTGGCTCGTAACCTTTGAATTCTCCTTGCGATCGTATCCGACTTTCACAAGTAGCTCATATGCCTTTGGTCCAAAGCACTTAGCAACTTCAGGGCTTGTAAGTTCGCCATGCTCCGTAGCACTATCTTGTTTTGGCCGAACAAATCCTCCAAATGATTGTTGAGTGAGTTTCGTAGCATCAATCTTTGTTAAAGGCATGGTGAGCCTGTCCAAAGACTCCTCCTTAGCGAATGACACCTCCTTCCCCTTTCTTTCAAGTCCCTCTTGGGATTCAACTTGTGCTTCTTTTGGAGACTTTGGCTTTACCATGTAATACTTTGCTTCGGCGAAGTATGATTCGGTTTCCGCAAAGGGCTTATGATCACCAATCACTGTCTTTACCGCACCATCTTAGTAATACTTGAAGCATTGATGCCATGTTGAGGGGATGACACTATATTCATGAAACCATGGTCTACCAAGGAGCATGTTGTACGAGGTTTTAGCATCAATTACTTGGAATAATGCGGTTGATCTCATATCATCAATTAGCAAGTCCAACCTTATTGTTCCATGAGATCTTTGTCCTTCGTAATTGAAACCATGAATCAGCAACCGACTACTTGCTAGCTCCTCAACTTGGATTCCTAACTCCTTCAAAGTTCTCAATGGTAATATGTTTACCGCAGATCCTCCATCTATGAGTACTCTATTTACCCTTTGCTCATTAGTATAACAACTCACGAACAGAGGTCGGTTGTGAGGCTCGGATCCAAGCTGCAACTCTTTATTGGAAAATGCCACCATCAACACATCTTCATTCTCTTGATTTACTACTCTACAAAAGGCTTCGTTATCTTCTTCTATGCTTTCAGCAGCTATGAGGTTTGCCTTAACATTGTCCTCTTCAAGCGTTATCTTTCCTTGTCTAGCCAGTTGCATAACCTTGTCCTTGAAGATGAAACAATCATATATGGGATGACCCACTAGCCGATGGTACTTGCAATATTTTGGATCATTAGTTTGCCCCGCTTCATTTCAGGCAGTTCAATAAGTCCCTCCTTGATTAAGCCATCAAATATGCCAGAGACATCCGAATCCAAGAAAGGATACTTCTTTTGTTGTTGCTCTTTCAGAGTCGGCCTCCTTTGCCCCATGTCTTGAAAAGCATTCGGCTTACCTTCCTTATTGGCTTTCTTTCTCGAGAACTTGACAGGCGTCGCTTTAACCGCCATTGATTCTTTCTTTGGATTCTTTTCAAAAGAACTGCCCCCTTTCTTAAATTCTTGCTTCTCTTTAAACCGACGAGGTTCTTGAACTGGCGGTCCTCCAACTCCATTTGATGCCATGCTCAACTCCATATCATGTGCTCTTGTGACCAACTCCTCGAACGACTTGGGTTGACTTCCCCGTAGAATATATTGCAGGCCCCAATGCATCCCTTGAATACATATTTCAATGGCAAATGAATCGGACAATCAATCTTTGCAGTTAAGGCAAATGTTCCTCCATCTATTGATGTAATCAATCACTGGCTCGTCTTTGAACTGCCGGGAACTTGTGAGCTCCACCATGCTGACCGTCCTTCTAGTGCTATATAATCGATTGAGAAACTCGTGTTCAAGCTGCTCCTAATGATCGATTGAGTTCGGCTCTAAATCCGTGTACTAATCAAAAGCATTCCCTTTAAGTGAGCGAACAAACTGCTTGACCAAATGATCTCCAAAGGTGCCGGCATTATTGCAAGTTTCGATGAAGTGAGCTATGTGCTGCTTCGGATTACCCTTTCCATCGAATTGCTGAAATTTGAGAGGCTGATAGCCGAGGGGCATCATTAAGTTATCGATTCTTTGAGTATATGGTTTTGAGTAAACCAATTAAGACTTGGAACTCCCATCAAATTTGTCTTTTATGGTTCCTTCAATGAGCTGTTTGACTTGTTCAATTGAGATGAGTGTGCCTGAAGCAGATTTAGACTCTTTATCATCCGACTGCTTCTCTTCATGTCTTTTGGACGCATCATCATCATCATCCTCATCTTCATCTTTCTCTTCATCTTCATCATCATGCTTGGATACCCCTTTTTCTTTTGCAAGCTTTAAGATCATGGCATCTTGTTTGATCATACGCTTGTCCATAGCCTCCATCATTGTCATTAGATTTGCTATTTGCTCCTCTAAATTCGTAGTACCGGTTGTCATAATAGACACCTCGGGTGAGTAATTATTCGTTAAACGGTTTTTGGGTGATTTGGAACCATCACTTACGTTGTCGTCATCTTCCTTGACGTGTGACTTCTTCTTCGTGGCGAAAGTTAACTTGGCAGCTTTGGCAGCTTCTCGCAACATCTTAGCTTTCCTTCGCATCATCATGCTGCCACCTTTCACAAGGTTCTTCGAAGTGAAGTCGTTAGCAACTTCCAAAGGCTTCTTCGAAGTAAAGTGACTAATATCCTTAGTTGTTGGAGACATTCTTCAAGATTTTTGGGGAAGAGTTGAAATGAGAGGTGGAGAGGTCCCACTGGGCGTGCCAAAATTTGTAAACACAAATTTTAATGTATTTATAACAAACACAATAAATCGTGTACAAATAAATATTTGCGGATTTGAAGTAAAATGTGGGTTACGTTCTCTATATTTCTCCTCTGATTCGCTTCTTCAATTTGTTCTTGATGATCTTCAAACAACTTTCGGAATTTTCAGAGATTTAGCCTCCTTGATCTTGCTCGAATTTGAAGTTTGGACTTATAACGTTAATCCGGAGGGCCGACGCCTTGTTTCTGGATCAAACGCTGATTTACAACGCTTTGGTGAATAACTCCTTAACTCCACGAAGAACGCCTTGAATATTGCGAAGAACGCCTTGAATATTGTCAAGAATTCTCCTGCAACTCTTGAGCTCTTCAATATAATTTGTGGTGTGTCATTTGACCTCTCTAATCACCCCTATTTATAGGTGAAAATGTAGTGGACTAGATGGGCTTTTGGACTCCAAGATGGGCTTTAGGGCTGAGGTGGCACAATTCTATTGGCTCATCAATTTTGGTAGTTATCTCCATCAAATGTTTGACTTAATGACCAAGAAATGTCACGTGTCAATTTCTAATTGGTCAAAAAATCTCCATCTTTTAAATAACAATTTATATTTATTTAATTTAAGAATTATCTTTAATTAAATTCTTAAAATATAAATAAAATTTAAAATTAATATTCTTTTACTAATTTTTATGCGTCTACACCATCAAAATTGGAGTGACCTCAGTTCGATGACAACTGAGAAGATGTTCTCCATGCTCATGGCAAATGAGTATGATATCCTCCAACTAAAGCCTTGCAAGCTTCAGAAATCAGAACAGACCGAGCAAGGCTCAACTGCCAAGTCCATGGTGCTTCGAGCTAAATCGGGCAGGTCCAAGTTTACCCGACCCTCACGGTCTGCTGATTCCTCAGCTAGGGATCGATTGAGCAGGTCGGAAGTCGAGAAGAAGGTCGAAGAGCTGACCAATCAACTCGAGAAGATGAACTACAGGATCGACAAATACAGGAGGATCGGTCGGAGCTGGTGGCACTCAACTGATCCATCCTCAAAGAATCAAAGCAAAGGTTGCTTTGAGTGAGGAAAGCCAGGACATTTTAGTGCCAACTGTCCTGACCTCTCCATGAAGGAGAAAGAAGCCCTCCGAGGAAAAGCCAAGGAGAAATCCAAGGCTATGATCGTTGACGAAGACCTCGAGGATACCGTCGTGTTCTCAGAGTCAGAAGGAGAAGAAACTGACTCGCCATCCAGTCCAGTTAGAACAGAGTAGTGCTTCATGGCTTTGCCTGAAGAGTCGACTAAAGAGGACTTGGATGAACTGAGAAAGAGAAGAGGTGCCAAATCCATTTGGGTGTTGGACAACGGATGTTCCAGACACATGACACCCCAGAGGAATCTTCTCACAGACATCAAGCTTCGAGAAGGATGTATTGTAACTAGGCATGACAATTTTTGACACGAAACGATAATCCGACATGAATCCGCACGAAATTAATGGGTTAGTGTCGAGTCTTATCGGATACAGGTCGTTATCGTATAACCCGTTAAGGACACGAAATTATCTGATTAGATTCGTATCAGATTCGTATAACCCGATAACATATACTTATTTATTTTTTATTTTTTATATTACTTATTAATTATATTTCCTAGGGTTTTAGGCTACTCTAGTATAACTACCCTCTCATATTTAGATGACATTAATCATGTCGTGTCATATCGTGTCATTATCGTATCGTGTCAACACGATATAAATCATGTTATTATCGTGTTCGTGTCGTGTACAGATGTGCATACTTCAGACCGGATTCGTGTCGTGTCGAGCAAATCCTTAATAGATCATGTTCAAATTTAAACTTAATAGGTCGGGTCGTTAGCAGGTCGACACGATAACGATCCGACACACACAATTTGCCAGGCCTAATTGTAACCTTTGGAGATAACTCTCAAGGGAAAACCAAAGGATCTGGTACATTCGAGACTCAGCTTGTGTCTATCAAAAATGTGTCGTTGGTAGATGGATTGAAGCATAACTTGCTCTCCGTAGGCCAATTATGCGATAATGGTTTTTTCGTGAAGTTTGATGCACATGTGTGCAGGATGAAAGACGTCAAGACCAAGAAAGTTCTTCTATTTGGTAGACGATTTTCATCAGGTGGAGTCTATTACACAGACTGGTCGAGTAGCTCACCAGAAACATGCCTTTTATCCAAGAGCAGCTCTGAGACAAACTGGCTATAGCACAATAGACTCAACCACCTCAACTTCAAAACCATGAACGCACTAGCTTGCCACCAGCACGCAGTTGGGATACAGGACTTGAAGTTCAGTTCGACGCACCATTGCAGTACCTATCAGCTCGGAAAGTTGGCTAGAGCATCATTTCATCCTAAATTATCGCCATCGACGGATCGAGTTCTGCAACTGATCCATATGGATCTGTTCGGTCCGGTCACCCTAGAGAGCCTGAGTGGAAATAAATACACTCTTGTAAATACTGATGACTACTCGAGATACACATGGGTGATCTTCATGGCGCACAAGAATGAGACGAGAGAAGAGTTGCCTAAACTGATGGATAGACTTGTAAATCAGCAAGGAAAATCTATCGTCTCCATCAGATCTGATCGCGGAACAGAGTTCCTCAATGGTCTGTCATTGAGTATTGCGAGAAGAAAGGCATAACTCACCAAACCTCAGCTGCAAGGACTCCACAGCAGAATGGAGTAGCTGAAAGGAGAAATCAAACGCTGAAGGATGCAGCAACTTGCATGCTCACCAGTTCAACTCTGCTAAAGAGATTTTGGGCAGAAGCGGTCAACACAGCGTGTTACACGTAGAACCGATCCCTCCTCATGAAACGGCAAAGAAAGATTCAATACGAGCTGTGGAGGAACATGAAACCAAATATTTCCTATTTTCGTGTGTTCGGTTCTAAATGTTACATCCGCAACAATGGGAAAGCTCAGTTGAAAACCTTCAAGCCAAAAGCTGTCAAGGGCATATTCTTAGGATATGCTGCGAAGATAAAAGCTTACAGAGTTTTCAACTGCAGCTCCAAAATTGTGGAGATAACACCCATGTATAGTTTAATGAATTTGCTTTTGAGTGCATGGAACAGACTAACTGGCCGACAACTGAAGGAAGCACACCGGCCCAGCCACCTGAGACAAGTTCTCAAGCTCAAAGATTGAAGAATCTAGTAGAGCCACTTATTCGGCATCACTTCATTCGTGATCATACCGAAAAGAAGGATGTCATTATTGAGAAAATTCACACTAACATTTAGAGAGTTGATATCTTCACAAAGCCGTTGGTGGAAGCTTGATTCAAGATGCTGTGTCAACTCCTTATATTGCTAAATTGGACCGAATAAGAAGCCATGAAGATGGAGATTACAAGTTGAGGGGGAATCTCAACTTGAGGGGGAACTGAGCGAATTCGCCTTCCCATTCAGTTCAGCTGAGTGATGGAGTCAAACCTCCACTGAACTGACGACTTGAGTCAGTTGAGAGCAAGCTGAGTAGAAGAGTAAGTCGAGGTCAACGCCGACTGAGTAAAGCTATGTTAACTTGTTTCTTTTCGTTAAAGAAGGTGTTTTGAATTTAATTCAAGCATCTATTACACGTTATTCGCATTGAATTAGCTAAGCGGTCACCTCATTGGAAAACTGGTCTAGTCCCTTAGACTATGCTTGTAGATCGCGATTGGGCTGACATAGTGTAACCTACTCTCCTCACGCGCTAGTGTTCTACACCGCTTCATGACGGGTTCCATCACCGTCATTCCTGGAGCAGTTTTTTCTGAAATGGTGCATTAAAATATGCCATTTATCCTGAAGAAGCTGCACGAGTTGATCTGATCTGTTGATTTGGATCTCAACCGAAGCAAGGCTCACGATTACTTACTGACCTGTTAAGCTGTAACAAGACTCACAGTCACCTAATCTAATGCATGCACTGTCCCGTCTTGCAGGACCTCAACCCGTGCGTCCACATGATTCATTCTCATAACAACAAGTAGATGATTCCATACCAAAATATCAAAACTCGGGCAAGTCAATCAATTTTAATAAAAAGCGCACATAGTATAATAAATTGCGCATTCATCATTTAGTTTTAGTTCAGAAAGCCCACCTGGATGTGGCGTTACTCTTCTATTCCTTTCACCTCGCTATTTCTAATTCTCGACTCCACCTGTTCCTTCAAAATAAGTTTTTAATAAGGACTTATTCGAAAAACAACGAATACTTGTCCCGTTTATTCGGACTTCTACTTGACTCGGGCTCAAAACTCTCGATTTCTATTTCTACCCAAGGTCTAATCGACGGTTGAAACTCTCGGATTTCTTAAGCTAAATATATAATCTAATTTCCAAAACTTATTGGAAATCAATAATTTATTACTTAGTAAACATAATCGATTACTTATTCTCCTTAGTTATCTCACTTATATAATTCTCAACATTATTCACACAACACTTTTTACTACAATATCAACTATACAACACTTAATCAGTCATACACAACACATAATTATTCATACACACTACATGTATGCACAAATAAATATTCAATATTTATATTCTATTATTTTGCTCGACTTTTTCACTCGGACTTTAGATTCTTATTTTCATATAAAATTAACTTCATTTCACTTAGAAAAATTTAAGGAATCTAATTATGAATTTTATTTTAGATTTCGAGACTTTTTACTAATTTTAACGAGTCGATGCTCGACACGTTTCTCGAGATATATATATATATATATATATATATATATATAGGGAGTGATTCCCATGCAAACTCCCCTTAAAGTGAGAAATAAGAATTAATCTCCACCATTGATCTTATCTACATGAAGGGTCAAGATTTAGCTTGGTCAAAGCGGGTCAACCCGGGTCAACCCGTTGACTTTTTTTTTTTCGGTTTTTTTTTAACTCTCATACAAGATGCACAAATTCACATATTCAGATGCACAAATTCACATATTCGGAGGCACAACTAAGTGTATTGAGATGCACAAGATTTTAAGTTTTTTTTTATGTTTTTTTTTTGTTTTTTTTAAGGTTAGGACATATGCACCACATCATGTATTCATATGCACCACACTATATAATGAGATGCACCACTAAGTACATTAAGATGCACTAGTTTTGTTTTCGTTTTTTTTATTTTCGTAAAACATTGTGCATCTAGTTACACTATGTGGTGCATCTAGTTACACTGTGTGGTGCATCTAGTTACGCATTGTGGTGCATCCAATTTTTTTTCAGTTTTTTTTTTACAAATTCGGTGCATCTCACTACACGTAGTGGTGCATCTCATTATGTATAGTGGTGCATCCGAATATGTGAAATGGTGCATCTTGGGTGACTGTTTTAAAAAAAAAAAATTGGAAAAAAAAAACTGAAAATCTTGTGCATCTAAATGCACTTACTGGTGCATCTAGTTATATAGAGTGGTGCATCCGAATATGTGAAGTTGTGCATCTTGGGTGACAGTTTATTAAAAAAAAAAATTGGAAAAAAAAACTTGAAAATCTTGTGCATCTAAATGCACTTAGTGGTGCATCTAGTTATGTAGAGTGGTGCATCCGAATATGTGAAGTTGTGCATCTTGGGTGACAGTTTAACCAAAAAAAAAAAAAAAATCGAAAAAAAAAGTCAACGGGTTGACCCGGGTTTGACCCGCTTTGACTTGGCCAAATCTTGACCCTCCATCACCAATAGATCTATGGTGGAGATCTATTCTCATTTCTTAGGATAATATTTATTCTCATATGATCTATCTCATATATATATATATATATATATATATATATATATATATAAACTTGCTCAGAATATTCTCAAATTTTTATAGCTTACTAGAAATAGTTTTAATTGAACGATTTCTTGCTCGATTATATTTTTGAACCCTAAAATCGAGAAAATACTATTTATACTTATTATTTCTCGTTATTTATTTAATTTATTCATAAGGACTCGTTTTTGCTCGATTCAACTTCTAACATACTTCAATTAATTATATAAACTCTTTTAACTCTTTAATTTATTTAATTTCACTTAATTTCTCGTTAGTCAACTTCTTATTACGTTTTGTTGACTTTTTCATAACTTAATCGTACGAATTCGGAATTGAGTGATTCAAGTGGCTATCGTACTTGTTTTTATCTCATCTTTATGTTAATAACATAATTTACATCTTTTACTTTGCCAAAATTAATCAATTTCTCATTTTATTTTTCTAACCTAAGTCATTTTTCTTATACTTAGTATTTTTCAATATTTTCAATTGCTAATATACTTAAAATTAACCCAATTGAACTCTTATAACATCAATTTATCCAACTCCTCTTAAAAACACAAGTTTCTAATTTTACTATTGAATTCTTTGAATTTTTATATAATTATTATTTCTTGCTTAGTTTTATTAATTTAAGTCTTATTATACTTATAAAAATTCTAATTATATAACTCCTTCATCAAATTCATCTTTTTAGCTACAAAAATGGAAAATCACTACTAACTCTTGATTTTCATCTATTATTTTAGGGTTTTTCTTAATAGATTTTTATTTCTTTCATTTGAATACTTATTTATATTCTAATAAATCCTAATCCCATTAATTCTCCATATTGAATTCAAGGACACTTAAAATCCTTATTCTCAGATATTCATAAAATTCGAATACTTAAGCTTTTTTTCTCCTTAATAATCAATTCTTGATTTTATCCTTCTTATTTTATTCTAAATAAATTTTTAATGTTATTTTTCTTAGCTTAACTCTTCCATTTAGACTTAAGAGATTTAAAAAGCACAATTTCTTATGCTTTTGTTTTATTCGAAATTTTCATCTCTTATGCTAGGGAGATTATTTCTTCAATTCTCTCATAACTTAATCTTATTTTACTTCTAATTCCTCTTTTAATACCTTAATTAAATCATATTACTTATAGGAATAAAATTCCTAATTATTTCTTCATACTCTTTGAAATTTTATACTCTTCAAACTTATTAATTTATTTCTTTTCATTGGTAGCAATTATATTCATAGAATACTCTTAACTTCATTTTTAATCCATCAAGCATAACAATTATCTCAAAAACTATAACTTATATTCTTAAACATCATTTTCGGTATTAACATGGATATCACAAATAAATTTTTATCTTCAAATTATTCATGTATTTATACTTTAGCATGCTTGGTTTATAGATTTTCTATCCTCAAATTAAACATACAAGTCATATATAATTTTTTCAATTCTACTATTCATCATCTTCCTCAAATAACCTTGTTCATACACATGCTTATTTCTTCAACCAAATCATCAATTCATGCTTAGATATCATTATCTATGTCAACAAGATCATAAATTCAACAAACGCATGCAAATCCTAATACCTTCATGATTTTCGGTTCTACTAGGGTTTTTAATTCATGGATTCTTCTTCATCATCTCATCATGCTATCATCTTCAACTCATGCATATGTTCATATCATCAAGATCATAATTTAAAATATGAAATTGCTCCATAACCCTAACATGCGGTTATAACACACATGCATGCGTAGTTTTGGATTTTCTTCATTCTTTCCTAGTGCATGGATAGCATGCAAGATCATAGATATAAACCTTGAAAATCTAAGCTTAGAACTCCATAAATATAGTGTGGAAAATTTGAAACTCCTAAGAAGAAAAATAACATAAGAAACGAGTGATAGAGGTGGAAACCTTGCTCCGATTCTTGCTCGATGATACTAGACTCTATTCCACGCAACTGATGAACTAAATTTTGTGTCCATTTTTAGTGTCTTTTTGTTGTGTCTTTTGTGTCTTTTTCGAGTCTTTAAATGTCTAGGAGGACACAAGTAGGAAGAAGTGCGTGCAGGGCAGAACAGGTGCGTTTATGGGCATAATCTGGTGGAAAACTGCTTTTCTGGCGTTGGGCAATGATACGATGCAATATGGGCATAGGGCTGAAGTCTGTAGCTGGGCATCAAGGAATATATCTTGAGAAAAGCTACAGATGAAGGAGTACCTCCCCATAATCTTATGGCCAAAGCAACAGAGTGCCCGGAGCAATGCACGTTGAGGGCAAGACTGAAGCTAATGTGACCATAGCGGATGAATGAAGCAGAGGGCAGCGGATTAGACTTGGGCGCCAAGGAAGATGATAAGGAAGGAAACTTCCATCCTTATCGAGAAGAGACCAATCGAAGTTGGACTCAACAAGGAAGGAAATCTAGTGCGCTGCTATTGAGCTAAAGAAGGAAACGAGGCCAAGGAGGGAAGGAGTCCAGCCCATGAAGGGATCGACTTAACCTAATCTTGACGCCTATAAATATGGCTGCATGTAATCTTGCAATAGATCATCGAGCATAGTTTAGTTCTTTAATTTCAGTCTTGAGAGTTTGGTGAGGAAGAAAAACAAGTCCTATGGGCAAAGCTTTAATTTCTGTTTATTTACTAATTTCAGTTTTCTGTTGGCATTCTGGCCAAGACACGTACTGTTTTTATTTAGGTTATGTAGTTCTTATTCGGTTTTCAATTATGTTTGCTTCAATTTATATAATTGTGTTTATGTTTATTATGTTTAGCTAATCCTTGAACTTAGAATGGATGAGATGATGTGATAATTGATACTTTAAATATCCGTGAGGCCAAAGTGTGTTAAATAAATCGTGTTCTTTTATTCTCGAAATACTTAGGTTTTAATATTAGATTTGGGAAAGATAACTAATTGATTGATCACCAATAAGTTAAGAAGTCTAGATCACTAATAGAGTCGAGGTCAAGACAATAGTGTCTCTTGTGCTCGAATAGATAATAAGTATTGGAGAGGAGTCGATGTCTTGGACATCTCTTGGCTGATTTGAATCTAATAGAAATTAATGCCTCTTGGGCAAACACCTGCTGAAGGGTCTTCGTAAGTGTATTGATCAAGAGAGGAGTTTTGACTAGAGTGTCTCTGGCATACTCGAATTTAAAAGGATAAATATAAGAGTAAAGTATTCATAGTTGTGACTTCGTGACCAAAGGGCATGAATTAATTTATATTTTAAATTGAGTAGTAAAAGTTTGCGGTTGAAAATCATTGGGCCCATGATCGAGTAAGTGTTGGGAAATTTATTAGTATAAGTTTTGATGAATTCCAAAACCGGCTGACCCCAACCGAGTAGATGTTGCCAGTACCTAATGTTAGAATTTAGGCTCGCTGTTTGAGCAAAGTTAAGATTTTATCTTTACAGGTCTCCAGCTGAAGATGGCAACAAGGCGTCACTCAGACAGAACATCAGTTGTGAAGAAAGACAACTGAGAGTTCATTTGTTTAGATGTAAACAAGGGGAAGTCTTCAGAACATCAGTTGAAGGAAACCAACTGAGCGTTCATCAAATGAGAAACAGTTGAAAGGAAGAGAAAATCAGATGAAAAAGAAATCATCTGAGGGTTCAAACCCAACTGAGTAAAGAAGTGGAAGACAACTGAGGGTTCAGTTTCAGAACCTCAGTTATAGAATCTGAACAAGGAGTTCAACTGTTTTGAAGTTCAAAGTCAGCTGAGAACTCGACAGATCGGAACATCAGCTGAAGATCACTCAGATGAAGGTCAAGACTTTCAACCGACAACCCGAAGTTGACTGTCAAAGATTTGAATTTCAAAAGGAAGTCACATGAGGGTTTGACCGTTCAGTCATTACCCCATCTGGCCCAATACAAGGCTGTCTAAGATGGAAAGCAGAGGAGCACAGATGCCATATCGGGAAAGTCTGCAGAGATGAGAGACAAGCCATCGCTTTCAACCGATCAGAGATCAACTGCTCCTCCAACGGCTAGTTGATTCTCTCCGCCTATAAATAGAGGCATCCTCTCATTCAAGAATGAGAGACATGCAGATAGACACATAGACGACAAAAAATTCAAAAGCTTTCTCGAGAGAAATCAAAGCAAATCTGCAACATCATCATCTAAGAGCATCAGCAGCTGAGAGTTCCAATTTGAGAGAACATTAGTAGCTGAGGGTTCCTAGAATTCAAAACTGTTTTTGATCTTAGGTTGAGTGTTTATTCGTTCAAGCCTTAGATCCAGCTCTCATTCTTGATCGAGCTGTAGTTGGAAATCCTACCCTTTCTCACACCCTAAAAAGTGTGCTAGGACCTTACTCTTCCTGTAATTGAGTAGTCAGGTCATCAAGTACCCGTAAATTTGACTTAGGCTGTTTAGTGCCCAGAAACTAAACTGTAACGGTTACTCAGCCCGCGTAAGCTGAGTGGTTCTGTCCAGAAGAACTTGGACTGAGGTGTGTGGACTCACATCTCCCCGTGGACGTAGGAGTTATCTCCGAACCACGTAAATCTTGTGTGTCGTGTTTATTTTTATTCAGTCCATATTGCATTTCTAACTGACCGAACTAACCAGCATTCAAACCTCTTTTGCACTTTTTCAACCGAGCTGGTTTGCGTAAGTTGTTTTTAACGAGTTTATTTTCCACCACATTCCGCACAGTACCGCTCTTCCAGCTGAGTTTGCTTACTCAGCTGTGAGATCCCACGTGAGTCCTTTTACTCAGTTGAAGTTGTTTTCAAGTGTTAAGTTTTTCGAAAGTTGAAAAATCCTAACTGGTGTATTCCCCCCCCCCCATACACCAGTAACTCATTTCGGGACCATCAAGTGGTATCAGAGCAGTGGTTCAAAAGACTGCTGACTCTGTTTCACGAGGTGTGAATTCGAGAATTTTCTTCAGTGGTCAACTGAACAGATCTTTTCACGCTAGTGCATTCTTGCTCGCATTTTTGTTGTCTTGTTGTTGTTTGTGCAGATGGACGTCAAGGACAAGATCACAGTCATGTTCTCTGTTGTCAACTATACATCATGGAGAACTCGAATGAAGAAGATTCTTTTGTCCAAGCATCATAGGATGCAACAAGTTCTCACATCTGGACAAATCGTCATACGAGACAGAATACTTCGCACTCCCACAAATCCCAACGATGGAGATGCAGTGGTGGAGTATGTGGAGAAACAGCCAGAGGACTACATTCCGGAGGAGGCCAAGGTGAGCCAGCTGGATATCTGGGCTCAGAGCACAATAATGTCCACGGTTGGACAAGATTATCTGCCCTGGATAGAGGAATGTGAGACCGCAAAAAAGATGTGGGACATCCTGGCCTCGCTAAGTGAAGGAAGCGACGAAACGAAAGAAAACAAGTTCTCGCATGCATGTCAAGATTTTGACAATTTCAGTCTGCAACCTGATGAGACTATCGATCAGCTAGAGCTCCGGTTTATGGACATCATCAGAAGAATCCAATCCATCCGGAAAGGAAAATACACTCTAAGAGAAATAAACCTCAAAGTGTTGCAAGCTCTACCGGCTGAGTGGGATACTTTTACAAATATCCACGAGAGTCGAGCTGACCTTGGTGAAATGGGAACTGAAAGATTGTTCTCAATCTTGAAAGGGAATGAGTATAAGGTCAACAAAAGGAGGTCGCAGCCCTCAAGTCAGACAAATAGAATTGAGGATGTCGGCTCAGCATCAAAGTCAGTTGCCCTCCGAGCTGACTACTCAAAGTCGAGATCGTCAAGGCCAACCAGGTCGGCTGACACGACTGCAAAGGAGCCGAGTAGAGAAGAACTGCAACAGAACATTGCAGCGTTGTCAAAGAAGTTAGCCGATATGGATACTCAGTTCGGCAAATATAAACGTTTCTATAAATCAAACCGAACTCGAGACAATTCGAAGCCAGTCACCAATGGTTGCTTCGAATGCGGCAAGGAAGGACACTTCAAAGCTGATTGTCCAGACCTCTCAAAGAAGGAAAGAGAAGCACTGAGGGCGAAGCAAACTGCAAAGAATAAGGCCATGGTAGCTGAAGAGGCAGCTGACGATATGGACATCTTCACAGACACTGAAGATGAGGATGATCTGACCTCTACCAACAAAGTCATCAGTCCGGATCAATGCCTCATGGCACTTGGAACCGACCAAGATGATATTGAGGTACAATCTAATCCTGCTCGCTTAAATTCTTCCAATACTTCTAACATGCAGAAATCTCTGAGCGATGAGTTGGAACCCTCCTGGAATGATTTTCAAGAACTCAGTGAGGAACTGCATCAGCAGTCGGTTGAGTTTAAGAGTCTTCAAGCCCAGTTCGCCAAGCTTGAAGATTCCTTAACCGAAAAGGACGATCTGACCAAGAGACAAGCTGAAGAAATTGACCAGCTGAAAAGTCAACTGAGTACAGCCAACCAAACTGAGGCTTCAACCGATGAACAGTTGAAGGAACAGATCAAGGCACAGAACGAACAGTTAAACAAGCAAAAGGCTCAGATCGACCAGCTGATGAAGACATCAGATGCCCAGACCAAGCATATAGCTGTTCTTCTCAAGGATCTACAAACTGAGAAGGACAACCTGACAAAGCTATATCAGTCATCCGAGATCATCGAGAATCTCATCAAATACAGACGGCAAACGGATGATGTGTCTGGACTCGGATACGACGTGGCAAAGGACACTGGAATTCCACCAGCTACCTTCACCAAGGCTGAGGAAGTCATGGTTGCCAAACCTAACACAGTTGAGTATGCAACTGAACAAACACCCTCACAACCGATAAAGGCAACTACGGCTGAGAAAGGCAAAGGAGCTGCAGATGGAGCACCAACGAAATAGTCCCTGGAGTCTATAACCGAGGGGGAATGTTCCAAGACTCAACGGAGGAACCGGAGACGTCGGAGTCGCAATCAGAACCGAGCTCAAAATCGACAACATATCCAAGCTCAGAACCGACGTGATAACCGACCAACAAATCAACCACAGCAGAGATGGAACCAACAGAACCGACCGAGCTTCAACCGACATAATCAACAACGGTTCCATCACCACAACAATCAGAGGTTCTAACAGATTCAATCTATATGGAACAGTTACGACAGCTATGGTTACTCTTGCCTCAACATGAATCAACATCCGGGCATGAACAACTATCGTCAACAGCCAAGGCAATGGAATCAGAATCAGCCAAGAAGATTCCACAATGGCGTCCAACCTCACAGACAAACTCAATAGGATAAGAATCGCCATCAAAACAGGGGGAAAGCCTCACCTCCTAAAGCCCAACATGGGAGAAATCCAACTCCTCCCAAGAAACAGAGCATCATTTCAAACAACAAGCCTAAGGATAACCGGGGTGTTGTTATAGTCGATGAAAATGGGCAGATCATTTGGAATGACAAGGCTATTCGAGTGTACAGAGAAAAGCGACGCACAGTTCCAGGGGGAACTGGTTCTAACCCTCCAGGACCCAACTGAAATTGGGGACCTAAGCGAGTTTCTCTTTGTAGGTACAAGAGAAACAGCTGAGGAAGAAGAAGGCGTCTACAACAATGTGGGTGATGGATAGTGGATGCTCGAAACACATGACAAATCTGAAGGATTTGCTTGGAAGTTTCGTGGAGAAAGAAGGTCCATCAGTTACTTTTGGTGATAACTCAAAAGGTTACACCAGAGGTTACGGTACCCTTGAAACCAATCATGTTTCAATTTCTAATATCTCTTATGTTGATGGATTGAAGCATAACATGCTCTCCATCAGCCAATTCTGTGATAATGGTTTCTCTGTCAAGTTTGATGCACAAGGTTGCAGAGTCAAAGATGTCGGATCAAAGCAGGTGATATTGTTGGGAAATCGATCTCCAACAGGGAATGTATACTACACTGACTGGAACAGCAGCCTCCCCGACACTTGCCTGTTGTCAAAGAGCAGTTCGGATGTGAGCTGGCTGTGGCACAAAAGGCTCAACCATCTGAACTTCAAGACGATGAACCGACTTGCCAGACAAGAACATGCAAGAGGCATACCTAACCGAGTGTTTTCAACAACACACATCTGCAGTGCATGCCAGCTGGGAAAGCTTGCTAGAACCTCCTTCCGGTTGAAGTCAACTCCCTCAACCGACCGAGTGTTGCAGCTGATCCATATGGATCTCTTCGGGCCAGTTACACCAAAAAGCATTAATGGAAACGAATATACTTTGGTTGTAACTGATGACTACTCAAGATATACGTGGACCATCTTCATGCGCCACAAGAGTGAAACTCGAGATGAGCTGCCCAAGCTAATGGATCGGATATCGAACCAACAAGAGATGAAGATCATATCTATCAGATCAGATCGTGGAACGGAGTTTCTAAATGAAACCATCATTGAGTATTGCGAAAGGAATGACATAACCCATCAGACATCAGCCGCACGCACTCCACAACAGAATGGCGTAGCTGAACGAAGAAATAGAACTCTGAAGGATGCAGCCACATCCATGTTAGCGAGCTCAGCACTACCTAAGAGATTTTGGGCTGAAGCGATCAACACATCATGCTACACACAGAATCGATCTCTTCTCACCAAGCGGTTGGGAAAGACGCCCTACGAGCTGTGGAGACGCAGAAAGCCAGATATTTCTTATTTTCGTGTTTTTGGATCTAAGTGTTATATTCACAACAATAGGAAGACTCAGTTGAAAACTTTTGATGCCAAAGCTTCGAAGGGCATATTTCTTGGATATGCAGCTCGGATCAAGGCATATAGAGTTTTCAACAACAGCTCTCGTGTTGTGGAAATAACACCTCATGTTAGTTTTGATGAATCTACCTTCGAGTGCAGGGAACAGGTAAAGGAACAACACGCGGATCCAGCTGTTCTACCAGTTCTCACCAGATCGCAAGCTCTTCGGGAAAAGAACCGAGCTGAACCACTGGTATGGGCAACTGAGGATGAGGACCCATACTCCTCTGAAGATGAATGCGAAGACCTCAGCTCGTCCCTAGGGGGAACTTCAGCTGATGTCCCTCCAACTGCATCAGCATCCGATGCCCAACCGAGCTCAGTTCAATCTATTGTAAATGTTGAGGATCCAGACTCAACAGCTGATCAATCACCAGCTCTGAAGACTCCAACTCAGATGTCTGAACAACCACTGTTGGAAGAAGAAGGAAGACGCAACCGAAGATGGTATGAAGTTCATTCCACCAACGACATCATCGGAGATCCAACCGAGGGCGTGCGCACACGGAGCAGAGTTGCAAATCCAGAATCAACCGAGGAAGAATCCAACTCTTATGCCCAATATGCTGAGGAATTGGCAGTTCTAGAGGAGTTCGAGCAAGCTGGAGATGTTGCCATGATTTCTTGCTTTGTAGCTGATGTTCCAGAACCGAAGAATGTTGGGGAAGCTCTCAACTGTGTCCACTGGACAACAGCCATGCAAGAAGAATTGAATGAGTTTCTACGCAACTGTGTATGGGAGTTGGTAGAAAGACCAAATGGTGTCAAGGTGATTGGACTAAAGTGGATTTTCAAAAACAAGAGAGACGCCATTGGATTCATTGTGAGGAATAAAGCAAGGTTGGTAGCTCAAGGATACTGCCAACAAGAAGGAATTGACTTTGAAGATTCCTTTGCACCAGTTGCAAGGCTGGAAGCCATCCGGATCTTTCTAGCTTATGCCGCACATCACAAGTTCAAAGTATATCAGATGGATGTGAAGTGTGCATTCCTCAATGGAGATATAAAAGAAGATGTATATGTTGAACAGCCTCCTGGTTTTGAGACTGGAGATGGAAGAGTGTACAAGCTGAAGAAAGCTATCTATGGTCTAAAGCAAGCACCAAGAGCATGGTATGACACTCTTTGTGGATTTCTTCTGGACTCGGGGTTCAAACGAGGTCCAGTTGATAAAACTCTGTTCACCATCAAAGTTGGTGAAGATATACTTGTCGTGCAAATTTATGTCGATGACATCATTTTCGGGTCCAAGTCGGAGGAGCTGTGCAAGAAATTCTCCGATCTTATGAAGGAAAAGTTCGAGATGTCAATGATGGGCGAGATGAATTATTTCCTTGGATTACAAGTGAAGCAGTCACCTGAAGGGATTTTCATCAACCAGTCCAAATATACAAAGGAGCTCATCACCAAGTTCGGATTGCAGACAAGTAAGACAACCAAGATCCCTATGAACACGAACTGGAAGATCGAACCAGGAACTGAGGGAAAGCTCATTGATGCCAGCCAGTATAGAGGGATCATCGGTTTGCTTCTCTACCTAACTGCCAGCCGACCAGACATTTCATACGCAGTTGGAGTGTGTGCTCGTTTTCAAGTCCAACCAAGAGAAGCACACATGTTGGCAGCAAAGAATATCATTAAGTATCTGAAGGGAACTATCAATGTTGGATTGTGGTACCCAACTGATGACAATATCTAGCTGACTGGATACTCAGATGCCAACCTAGCAGGAGATCGGTTGGACAGAAAATCTACTTCTGGACACTGTCAGTTCATGGGAAGCAAGCTGGTTTCATGGTTCTCCAAGAAACAAGCGTGTGTTGCTACTTCGACAACCGAGTCAGAGTACATGGCTGCCTGAAGCTGTTGCATGCAAGTATTATGGCTGAAACAGCAGCTGAGAGATTATGAAGTCTCAACTGGACAGGTTCCCATACATTGTGATAGCTCGAGTGCCATAGCTATCTCTCTAAACCCTGTTCATCACTCTCGGACTAAGCATATCGATATTCGTCATCACTTCATCCGAGATCATATTGAGAAGAAGGATGTGTCCATGGAAAAGATCCCAACTGAGATTCAGAGAGCTGATATCCTCACCAAACCTCTTCCTGAAGCCCGGTTCAAGATGTTGTGTGATCTTCTAGGACTTTTGGATCCGAGCTAAAAACTCATCCGAGCTGAAGAGTCATCCGAGCAGAAGAGTCATCCGAGCTGATAAGGATTCATCCGAGCTGAAGAATCGGATATCGACTTAAGGAGGAAGCTCAGATGAAGGGGGAAGCTCAGCTGAAAGGGGAATATCAGATACGAATTGCCAACTGAGGACATCAAACGTCAGCTGAGGAGATGAACTTGAGTCAGCTGATGGTATGCTGCAACAATGGAACAGACGTCAGCTGAACAGACGAACTCGAGTCAGCTGATGGTATGCGGCAACTGAGGAATTCAACAAATGAACACAGCTGATTCAGACATCAGCTGACAGGTATCATTTATGGCTGAAGGTGTTATGATATTAAATGAGAATGTTTGAAATAAATTCAAACATTCCTGAACATGTCAGCTAGACTAAACAAGCCATCATATCGCATTTAATGTAAAGTCTGGCTGAACACCTATAGCCTTACTTTATAGTGCGACTAGGCTGACACCTCAAACTATTCACCTTCTCACTCACGCGCGTGGTATATCAGTCAAAATTACTCAACAGTCGCGAAATCACAGCCGTTAATAGATTCGCGCGATTTAACCCCAGCCGTTGATTTTACCCGAGTCAAAGATTATATAATACGGCAAATCAGGAAGTGATCTTTACCTTCTCTTTTCGTGCATATCTTTACTCACTATTCATCATCTTCTCAAATCTTGTTTCGCCATTTCCAGTAAAGTCTTTCACTCTTTCTTTGCATATATATCTCCTCGAGATGGCGCCCAAGTCAAAAGCTTCTAAAAAGATGGTTTCCTCAGAGCCTGCAACGTTCCAGGAATCGTTCGACATGGTGATGTCGAAGATTCATTTCGAACAGATATTATCCAGAGCGGCTCTCTCATCGCCTGAGCTCGCTCCAGTCGCCACCATCCTCTCCGACCACCATCTGCTTGATTGGGCAACCCTCTCTCCGGCCCTGTTGCTCAGGAAGCAGATCGTACATTTCTACCGGAATCTGCAACGAGTCGCAAATGATGGGCTTGTCACGATCATCCCGTGCAAGCAACGCCACAGAACCTTCCGAACAGTAGAAGACTCCGTTGTGGAGATAAAGGTGTCGAAGGAGCTGGAGAAGCTCATCCCGAGAAACCGTGAAGCTACAGACGTGGTGGGGAACGTTTCTGACAAGGAAGCTGATGCCTTCCTTCAAACCATTCTTCTTGTTCCCGAACCATTGAAGGGGAGCATGCAAAGGACAAAGTTGAAGCCGGAGCACCGACTTCTTTTCGATGTAATTTCCAAATGCATCTTCGCATATGGTGGAGCCTTCGGGGACATAAGCCGTCCTAAGCTCAAGCAGCAGAAGGCCCTGGAAGAGATGCACCAGGTCGACTGGTTGGGATATATAGAGAGCCAGCTGTTGTCGGAGAAGCAGAAGATATCCGAGATGACAGCTGAGTCCGGAGATGTTCTGTTGAGTGTCAAGGGGACTCTCAACTTCGGGACAAAGATATCAGCCCTCATCCTCCAAGCCACAAAGGGTCTGCCGCTGACATGGGAAGGGAGTGAGGACACTCCAGTCAGCAAGCTGTCACTGTTCCCCTCAGCCAAGAAGGCCAGGGATGTTGTAGAAGCTGTCTACACCCCCAAGGGTGTCCCCAAGCCAGCTGTGGAGGCAGCTGCTCGTCGCCCTTCGAGGACTAAGTCGGCGAAGCGCCAGCTGGAAGAGGTAGCTGAGGAGGAAGAAGACGAAGAGGAGGAAGAGGAGGAACCTCTGCAGAAGAGGCCAAGGATAAGAATCATCCAGCCAGCGGCTCAACCATCCACAACAGGTCCAGTGGTGGTCAAGCCGACTGAGGCGAATGAGTCAACCGAATCCAATCAATCGGTTGACCCAGCTGGGTTTATTCTTCAACCTCGCCAGGAGGACGTAGCTGAGGAGGCAGGTGGAGACGTGGAGATCCAAGTGGTGGATGCCAGCTCCTCCTCAGATGACTCTTCTTCATTTGAGGAGTCCCACGACAGTCGGTCTAGAGCTGATGCCAGCCAGGTTAACCCACCTGTGACTGAAGAAATCCTCCAGCCAGCCAACTCTCCATCCAAAGAGGATCCAGTTCTCTCAACTGGTCCTCAGTCAGATATTCCGAGCCTCTCGCTCGATGCCAACGTTGTGACCACTTCTTCGGCCAACGTTGATGAAACCATCGAACCCATAACTTTCGATATCGACCTCCCTCAGATCGATGAAGAAGCCAACCGCCAGGCGATCCTGGCTGAGTATGAAGGAAGACTCAGCTACTGCTTCCACAAGCTGATTGGTATGTTCCCCGAGGCAACATCGATGCCCATTTTCTCTGTTCTCGGGACAGAACTTCTATACCAATTTAGTGTCATATTCAGCTACTGGTACGTGAAGGAGGAGACCCTCAGGATCCATGGTTGGGACAAGTTAAAGGTCGAAGAGTCCAACCTGAGGGAGTACTTCGACTACCAGAGCCTGGAGGTGGCTTACAACCAAAAGGTGGCTGTGCTCCGACGACGTCTGGACAAAAGCATCCAAGAAGGGACAGACACCAGGGAGCTGTGCAATAACCCTGAAGCTGTTCACTTTCTTGATGACATGCTCACCAAAAATGCCTCCTGCATGGACGACGTCGACGCAGCTGATGAGGCGGCCAAGAGAGAAGAAGACAAGCTCAAGGCCTACCTCGCCAGCAGATCTGCCATGGTTGTTGGGGAGTCTGCTGTCCAGCCACAACCACAGCTTCTGCTCGGACCCTCCGATCAGCCAGCTCTCTCAACTGACGCCATCTGCGAGCTGATCTCGGAGAGGGTCAACCAGCTGAGGACGGAGATGCTGTCCAAGATCCAGCTGGGCAAGGAGGAAGAAGCTGACAGGATGCAGCAGCTGATGGCAGAAAATGCCAGCCTGAAGAATCAGCTAGATCACCTCTCCTCTTCTCTGCAGCACAAGCTCGAAGATCTCTCCACTTCTTCCAGCTCAGAGGTCTCGGCTCTAAGGAAGGCCGTTCAGAGTCTCAGCTCGGATTTCAACATGTTCAAGACTGTTGCTGAATCTGACCTCGCAAAGTCCCAGCAGACTCAGGACCAGGAGTGGATGGCTCAGTTCGCCTCTTTCCGAGCTGAGATCGTCTCTCTCCACAACGAGGTCTCTGCGACTTTTGCAGCTGTGCAGCGAGCTGAGCAGGAGCGCCAAGACCTGGAATTGGCAAAGAAGGTGGAAGAGAAGGACGCTGTTGAAGAGCTGTTTTCCCGCATTCAACAAGCTGAAGCCAAGTTGACCTCTCTGGATGGCACTGTTGCCACCCTTTTGGATGATGCCAAAAAGGGGGAAGACAAGGAGCCAGCAGCTGGGGAAGACAAGGAGCTGGCAGCTGGGGATGGACAAGGGAAAGCTGTTCTCCAGCAAGGAGAAGGAGTGCCAGCTGAAGCTGAAGCTGAAGGGTCGCAGCCCGAACTGGAAGTCTCCCACGACCTCGTAGCCGAGCTCACAGCCGAGCTCGATGCAGAACTTGACGGGATATCCGTTGAAGACTGTATCGAAGCTGCCAAAGCTATGGAGGTGCCTAAGGAGAAGTACTTGAATCCCTCTTGGATCAAGAAGTTCGCTGCCGATCAGGCCAAAAAGGTAGCCAAGTTCGAGAAGGAGCTCGCCAAGGTGGAGAAGAACGTCGACATAAACAAAGCCAGCCGGAGTGTGCGAAGAATCAACAAGCACCAGATGAAGGCTGAGGCTAGAAAGTCGACGCATCAGCTGCAGAAGAACGCTCCGCTCCTGTCTCGATACCCACATGTTGACAAGTGGATGAATGCGGAGTGGAACGATGACTGGGAACAGTTCAAGCATGAGTTCGTCAATGACTTCTATTACAGGAAAGTCTACTCGACTGAAGACCCAAGGCTAGCCTTCAAGGAAGCCCTGTGGGAACTCAGATCTGGAGACCCTGGAATGTTTAGTCAGTTCAAGCGAGCTATGCTGAATGCTCAGCTTGATCCCAACACTGTTCCACTTCCAAAGAAGTGCATATACCGCCCTCCGATGATCAAAGGCACAAGCACGCCAAATAGAAATACGATCTTGGCTGAGGCGAGGCAAGTATGCAAGGAACACGGCGTCAACACTGGGATTGAGTCGGAAGCGAAGAAGGAGATCTTCAACCGTATCTTCAACAAGTACGGTCAACAGTATTTCTGAGCAGTCAAAGTTTTTGAGCTGATAATGTTTTTGGATGTTGTAGTTTTTGAAGCAACTGTTGTATCTTTCTATGTTTTGCGCTTAACTTTGTAACCTTCAGTTGTAACAAAAACTTCAAAGTATATAATACGATTCACCTTGATGAACAATTCCTCATTGTCCAAGCTCTGAATCACAAAGTCTTTCAATTTCATGTTATAAATGTGCTAACCCTTTGATGTTTTATCTTATAGACTGTCTAGAATTTCATCTGAGATTTTAGATAAGTTAGTGAGGTTTAGATCAGTAGTGGTTTCAAGTTGTAAGTGGTTTTGGCATCATCAAAAAGGGAGAAATTGTTGGGAAATTTATTAGTATAAGTTTTGATGAATTCCAAAACCGGCTGACCCCAACCGAGTAGATGTTGCCAGTACCTAATGTTAGAATTTAGGCTCGCTGTTTGAGCAAAGTTAAGATTTTATCTTTACAGGTCTCCAGCTGAAGATGGCAACAAGGCTTCACTCAGACAGAACATCAGTTGTGAAGAAAGAAAACTGAGAGTTCATTTGTTCAGATGTAAACAAGGGGAAGTCTTCAGAACATCAGTTGAAGGAAACCAACTGAGCGTTCATCAAATGAGAAACAGTTGAAAGGAAGAGAACATCAGATGAAAAAAAAAATCATCTGAGGGTTCAAACCCAACTGAGTAAAGAAGTGGAAGACAACTGAGGGTTCAGTTTCAGAACCTCAGTTATAGAATCTGAACAAGGAGTTCAACTATTTTGAAGTTCAAAGTCAGCTGAGAACTCGACAGATTGGAACATCAGCTGAAGATCACTCAGATGAAGGTCAAGACTTTCAACCGACAACCCGAAGTTGACTGTCAAAGATTTGAATTTCAAAAGGAAGTCACATGAGGGTTTGACCGTTCAGTCATTACCCCATCTGGCCCAACACAAGGCTGTCTCAGATGGAAAGTAGAGGAGCACAGATGCCATATCGGGAAAGTCTGCAGAGATGAGAGACAAGCCATCGCTTTCAACCGATCAGAGATCAACTGCTCCTCCAACGGCTAGTTGATTCTCTCCGCCTATAAATAGAGGCATCCTCTCATTCGAGAATGAGAGACATGCAGATAGACACATAGACGACGAAAAATTCAAAAGCTTTCTCGAGAGAAATCAAAGCAAATCTGCAACATCATCATCTAAGAGCATCAGCAGCTGAGAGTTCCAATTTGAGAGAACATTAGTAGCTGAGGGTTCCTAGAATTCGAAACTGTTTTTGATCTTAGGTTGAGTGTTTATTCGTTCAAGCCTTAGATCTAGCTCTCATTCTTGATCGAGCTGTAGTTGGAAATCCTACCCTTTCTCACACCCTAAAAAGTGTGCTAGGACCTTACTCTTCCTGTAATTGAGTAGTCAGGTCATCAAGTACCCGTAAACTTGACTTAGGCTGTTTAGTGCCCGGAAACTAAACTGTAATGGTTACTCAGCCCGCGTAAGCTGAGTGGTTCTGTCCAGAAGAACTTGGACTGAGGTGTGTGGACTCACATCTCCCCGTGGACGTAGGAGTTATCTCCGAACCACGTAAATCTTGTGTGTCGTGTTTATTTTTATTCAGTCCATATTGCATTTCTAACTGACCGAACTAACCAGCATTCAAACCTCTTTTGCACTTTTTCAACCGAGCTGTTTTGGTTCTTGACCAACCGAGCTGGTTTGCGTGAGTTGTTTTTAACGAGTTTATTTTCCACCACATTCCGCACAGCACCGCTCTTCCAGCTGAGTTTGCTTACTCAGCTGTGAGATCCCACCTGAGTCCTTTTACTCAGTTGAAGTTGTTTTCAAGTGTTATGTTTTTCGAAAGTTGAAAAATCCTAACTGGTGTATTCCCCCCCCCCCCCATACACCAGTAACTCGTTTCGGGACCATCAGTAAGAAGTATTGATTATCACTGATATAGTTTAGTTTCAGTTATTTTAGTGCTTGTTGACCAAGACAAGTGAGTGCAGATCAACACCCTTTTTAATGACACCGGTTACGTGGAAGAGAGACTTCACCAATTCCCTTGGGTACGATCCTGCTTACCGCTGGCTATCACCTACTGTGGGCATAGGAGTTATAAATTTTATTTGTACGAAGAGCAAATGACAACTTCGTTAAATTGGCGTCGTTGCCGGGGAATTGGATCCAAGATAGTCAATCTTCAAGTTTTGAGTTCGGCTTATGCCCAAGACTAGAGCGACAAAAAGACTGTTGATATACGTTGAGGATCCTGAGCGTAAAGCTAGGGCATTAATAGCTTAGAAGAGGAAAGAGACTCTGTCAAGTAGAGTAAATGAACCTGAAGGCAATCTTAGCTTGTTAGGCGAGGAAGGAGTTGAGCAAGACGATTCTTGCTCTGACCAAGAGAGTGAGGAATCCAAACCAGCAGAAACGATGGCAGAAATAACCATTAGGGAGATCATGTTCCGTGATGACAAGGGCATCAAGCCCTCAAGTATAAAGCTACCTGAAATCACCGGAAACTGGGAGCTTAAGCATTCATTGATCCAGATCTTGCCCAAGTTCAGCAATCATCCAGGGGAGGATCCACAAACCCATCTTCAGAATTTTGAGATAGCATGCAGCACTGTGAGGGTCAGTGATCCTCATGAGATATTCGATGATTACGTGAGGTTGCTCACGTTTCCCTTCTCACTACTTGATGGGGCAAGGGAATGGCTGTATACCTTGCCCGAGAGAAGTATGGACATATGGAAAAAAATGCAATAGGCATTCCTAGACAAGTACTTTCCCGTTGGTCGCATCCAAAGCTTGAGGAATGCAATTTCATCAGTCAAGATGGGCATGCATGAGACGCTATATGAATACTATGAAAGATTCAAGAAGATGCTGTCACGTTGCCCACAAAACAGGATTGAGAAGATCGACCTAGTTGAGTATTTTATGCATGGAGTGCGAGCATAAGAGAGAAAGTGGATTATGGCTGCTTGTGGAGGAGGAATAGTTGATCAATCACCAGCTGAAGTGTTCAAGAAAATAGCTGCCATGGCTGAGCAATCAAGAGATGAAGATGACATTTTCAGAGGGGGTATCCATGACCACGGAGGGAATAAAGATCTCATGGCCAAAATAGATGATAAGATTGAAGCTTTGAGTAAGAAGGTGGATGGGAAGGAAGTTACTATAAGGAAAGCTATAAAAAGGTGTGAAGTGTGTCAAGCTACGACTCACATCACTTCGGATTGCCCTAACTGGTTCATTGAAGAAGAAGAAGTCAAAGCTATCCGACAAAACCAGCAAGGAGCTCCTGGGCAACAGAGGTTCGGTTATGGGCAGAACAATAACTATGGTTACCGCCAAAATGAGAATTTGAGGTACGGTAATAATAATTACCAAATGCCACCCCCACATCAACAACCTCAGCAACCTGCCCAACAGCAGCAACGACCATATGTTCCCCCACACTGTGACTAGAATAGAGGGGAATTTATGAAGGATACCCTCGACCGATTCCGCAAGGATTTTGAAAATTTTCAAATAGAAAGTAGAGAAACGTCTAATAATCTACAGGCACAATTGACTCACATCATGCAAACCTTATCAAAACTTGTAGAGCAAAAGAGTGGGCGACTTCCTGCCCAAGTAGAGATCAACAAGGAGCAAGTCAATGTTGTGGCCTTTAAAAGTGGAAGAGCACTACCTGAGATGGTGCCCAAGGTACCAACTGACAAACCTAAGAAAATTGAGAAGACCAAGATAGGATCAGGCGATTTGGATGAGATGCAACACTAGCTGGAAGCTAAGCGAAAGGAGTCCACTATGGCCAAAGAAAACCCCATCTTCAGCTCAAAAGCAGATGAGGCAATGCTTGATTCCCTTAAAGCTGAAAGGGAAGCTATGTTATTGGCCAAGAGGACCATTACCAAGCCCAATGGTTTACCCCCACCATATCCAAGGAGATTTGCCCGTGAAAGAGAACAACAAGAGATGAATGAGATGCTTCAAGTCTTCAGGAAGGTGGAAATAAATATTCCCTTGTTGGTGGCATTACGCTCAATGCCCAAGTGCGCCAAGTTCTTAAGAGAGATGTGCACAAAAAAGATAAAATATCCTGATGATTCCAAGTTTCACATGTCAAATGTCTCTGCAATCATGAATCCGCACTTGCCTATTAAGCAGAGGGACCCAAGGATGTTTTCTATTCCATGCACGATAGGTACGACCATGATACCAAGGGCAATGCTCGATCTGAGGGCATCGATTAATGTCATGCCCAAAGCCATGTTCGATGAGATGAGGTTTGGACCCTTGGCCCCAACATGTGTCATAATCCAATTGGCAGACCTATCAATGGTCTACCGTGATGGAATTCTGGAAGATGTCTTGGTCAAGGTTGGAGATTTAATATTTCCAGTAGATTTCTATGTGTTGGATATGGGAAGGAAAACGACCAAGAACCCCGTGATTTTGCTCAAAAGACCATTCTTAAGAATAGTAAGAACACAGATCGACTGTGAGTCAGGGAAGCTAACTGTCGAAGTAGGAGGCGAAGTGGTGGAGTTTGATGCCTATAGGCAGAACAAGCAAGAAGAGATTGAGACAGTAAATAACCTTTGCGTGCTTGAAGAGAAAATGAAAGTGGCCAACACTTTGGAAGATATTGAAAAGATAAATGAAGAAGATGAATTTCTTGAGGATTGTGACCATGACGAGCTTGAGGACGACTTCCGGCAAGCATGGTCCGATGAGGTGATTGAGGAATATTGGGGGATCGAGACTTTGGAGCAATAGATTGAAGAAGATCTTGGTCAAGACAACGAGGATTATGACCAGGAAGAGACGGAGAAATTGAGCTATGTAAGAAATGAAGGCAATGTGTATCCTGGCTTTGAGCAACTCAGCATTCCAGAACTGAAACCTGAAGATAGACCTGTGCTTTCATTACAACGGGCACCAAAACTAGAGTTGAAGGTATTTCCTAAGCACTTGAAGTATACTTACCTAGGAGAGAATGAGACCTTGCCCGTGATCATCAATTCAGCACTTATAAACGATGAGGAAGCAAAGGAATATGGACTTCTGGGAAGATACAAGGAGGCAATAGGATGGACGTTGGCTGACATCAAGGGCATAAGCCCAATGGATTGGATGCATCACATCCTGCTCGAAGTGGATGCAGTCCTGGTCAGAGATCCCTAGAGAAGGCTGAACCCTACCATGAAGGAGGTGGTCATGAAGGAAATTTTGAAACTATTGGACTTGGGCATAATCTACCCGATTTCAGACAGTCGTTGGGTAAGTCCAGTACATGTCATGCCCAAAAAGTCAGGAATTCAGGCCTTAGAAAATGATAAAAAAGAGATGGTGCCCATGAGACTTCAGTCGTTCAGATTATGCTATGCTCCGAGCACATTCCAGCGATGTATGATGCACATTTTTTGTGACCTTCTCGAGGAATGCATTAAGGTATTCATGGACGATTTTACCATCTATGGCAAAGACTTCGACACTTGCCTTACGAATCTTGGGAGAGTTATGGGAAGATGTGTTGACAAAAGTCTCGTGTTAAATTATGAAAAATGTCATTTCATGGTCAATGAGGGGATAGTCCTTGGGCATGTTATTTCAGAAAGAGGGATTGAGGTGGATAAAGCCAAGATCGACATCATTGGGAACCTGTCATACCCCACAAATGTTAAGCAATTAAGAGGATTTCTTGGGCACGCTGGATTTTATTGCAGATTCGTGAAGGACTTTGCCAAGATAGCTCAACTGATGACCAAGTTACTGCAGAATGATGTGCCTTGGGAGTTCGATGAAGAGTGCAAAAAGTCATTCCATATTTTGAAGAACAACTTGATCACAGCACTAACCATACAACCCCCTGACTGGGGTATGCCATTCGAGATCATGTGCGATGCTAGTGGGTACGCTGTGGGAGCCGTACTTGGGCAAAAGAGGGGGAATGAGAGATATGTTTTCTATTATGCCTCGAAGACGTTGAATGTCGCCCAATGCAACTATGCAACTACGGAAAATGAGTTGTTGGCCATGGTCTTTGCTTTTGAAAAGTTTCGATCTTATCTGCTTGGGGGTAAAACTACAGGTTACACCGACCATGCCACACTTAAGTACTTGATGACCAAGAAGAAGATCAAGCCAAAACTAATTAGATGGATTCTTCTCTTACAGGAATATGATGTAGAGATCAAGGATAAGAGTGGTGCTCAGAATCAAGTTGCTGATCACTTGAGTAGAATACTCCAAGAAGAGGACGGTAACCTGATCAAGGAGATGTTTCCCGATGAATATCTGAGCTATGCCCAAGACGAGCCATGGTACGCAGATATGGTGAATTATTTGGTGACTGGGGCAATTCCAGCGGAGTATGGAAAATACCAAAGGAGCAAACTCAAGGCGGAAAATAAATACTATGTATGGGATGAACCTTATTTGTGGAGAGAGTGTTCTGATAAGATCATTAGAAGGTGTGTCGAAGATTGTGAGCAGAAAAGTATACTTGAGCACTACCATAACAAGGAATGTGGAGGTCACTTTGGGCACCAGCGAACAACAAGAAAGATTCTGGAGCATGGGATCTACTGGCCAACGCTGTTCAAGGACAGTTATGAATGGGTGAAAAGTTGTGATCGATGTCAAAAGGAAAGAAATATAACAAGGAAGAACGAGATGCCCATGATGCCAATCCTTCCAGTAGAAGTGTTTGATATATGGGGTATGGAATTCATGGGTCCTTTGCCCAGCTCTAGTGGAAATCAGTACATTCTTTTGGTAGTGGATTACGTGTCAAAATGGGTGAAAGCTCGAGCATCACAAACCAACGATTCGAAGGTGGTTGCAAGTTTTCTAAGGACCTAAATTTTTAATAGGTTTGTTGTTCCTCGATCTATCATCAGTGACCAAGGCTCACATTTTTGCAATGCAACAATAACTGTTTTGTTCAAGAAGTATGGGGTTCACCACCGTGTATCTACTGCCTATCATCCTCAAGCTAATGGGCAAGCTGAGTTGTCAATCCGTATTATCAACACCATTTTGAGGAAGTTGGTGGGCACTACGAGGAAGGATTGGAGCATGCTCCTTGATGACGCGCTATGGACATATTGGACCACATATAAAACTCCATTTGGGATGTCGCTTTATCGCATGGTTTATGGGAAGAGATGCCACTTTCTTGTTGAGCTAGAACGTCATGCCTATTGGGCTATAGCTCAGTTGAATTTTGATTGGAATGAAGCAGTTGAGGCAAGAAAGTTGGAGCTGCAAAAGTTAGAAGAAATAAGGCTTCAGGCCTATGACAATTCTAGTCTTTACAAGGAACGCATGAAGAAAACCCATGATCTGTTGATCAAGGAGAAGGAGTTCGACTTTGGGCAACAAGTGTTGCTTTATCAAACAAGGTTTAGACTTAAATCTGGGAAGTTATCTACCAAGTGGGTAGGACCGTATGAAGTTCAAGCCCAATATCCAAATGGAGCGATCGAGATCAAGGATTCCAAGAGTGGAAAATTTTTCAAAGTAAATGGTCAAAGGATCAAGGCATATCATGGGCATGAGAAACAGAAAGTTGGGGAGTCGTCTGGATTCCCTGACGAGGAGGAGTAGCGGCCAGAATGTATGACGTCGTGCCCAAGACGATTTAAATGAGGCGCTGACCAGGAGGTAACCTGGTACGTTTTTTTAGTTATTTTGTCTGTTTTATTTTTGTTTTAATTTTTGTTTTTCTTTTCTAAAAAAATAAAAAAAGAGGAAATTTTCTTATATTTTAAGTTTTTATTATTATACTGCTAAGTTGACCGAAAGAAAGAGTATTTTCGTTGCATGTTTGTTGAGCATGATACAGGATACCATGGGCATCGCTGCAAAAGGAGAGTTCTATGAGTGGATTGGGCATGATGCGGAGCGCTGGGCAATAGACTGAATGAAGCCATCAAATCAGTTGTCAGTTTTGTCATAACCTAAAAAGCCGCACCCATTACTCCCATAACCCACGATTTTCCCTTACTCTCCCTCAATCTTCAAACCACAACCCTACAACTTCCCTCTCTTTCTCTCCCTTGTTCATCTTCGCCATTTAAACCCTAAAATTCAGTATGGTAGCCACCAGAAACAAGAACAAACTAAACAAAATTCCTTCCGGCACTCGCATCGACCTTTAGTAGTCGCCGCCGAAACCAAAAACTAAAAAAACACACACCTATGGAGCAAGTCCCAGCAACCACATCGAAGTTGACCTTGGCCGATGATAGTCCACCTCTTGTGGATGTCGAGTTGATGTTGAGCGAAGGAGAGAAACCTTCTCTCCTTGAACATGAGGTAGCCATGGAAGGAGATGAAGAATCTGGGCAGAACGAGTCGGAGGGGAGAGGGTTGAGTGTTGTGGCGGAAGAAGGTCAGAACGAAGAAAATGAAGAAGGAGAAGAGGAGGAGGAACTTGTTGAACAGTTGGTAAGAAAGAAGCGAGCAGCGAAGAAGGAGGAAATAGCCGCTGCTACTCCATCAAAGAGTGGCCTCTGATGCTGAGTGAACTCGGCAGGGGGATTCCACAGAAACGGCCGCCCCTACCGAGTCCACCGCCAAATCCCAGTCCAAGGGCAACGAAGAAGGAAAGGGGGCCATCACTGTGTTCGATGTGGCCCCCATTAGTGTTTTCAAGGGCAAGAAGCAACCCGTCGTAGGCATAGTAAGGAGGAAGAAACCAATTACGCCCACAAACCCTAGCATCGCAAGAGGGATGGCGAACCCTAGGGTGCTGGATGTGGGTTTGTACAAAGATTTGGGGGTTTGGGATGAGGTCAAGGAGCTGTTCGAGGGCATAGGATGGGGTAAGTTTTTGGAGTGGCCAGTGGTGGTCTACAAGGAGTTGGTCAGGGAGATGTACAAAGATGTCAAGGTAATAATCCATCCAGAGAGTGGGCCTATGGCCATCTAGTTTAAGTTGTTGGGCACTGAGTACGAGCAGTCCATCAACGAGATCAACCAGTTGTTGGACATGATTGGGGTGAAGGATACTCAGAGGCCGGAGTATAACAATGCGGAAAGTGGGGTTCCGAGTTATGATCAGGATGAGTGGAAAGCAACATGGATGGAGATAGGGAATGGAGATTCGTTCAAATCATAGGCAAACAAAGGGCATCAGCTTAAGAGTCATGCCCTCAGGATCTGCCATCGCATCCTTGCTTATAATCTTTATGGCAAGTCGGATAGCGATAATTCTGTGGCCAACAAGAAGCTCTACATCCTTTGGGCAAAGAAGAACAAAGTCCGACTCAACTTTGGGTCGTTCTTGGCAAAGCACATCAATGCTATAATCACAAAGCCTAGGTAGCGTTACTTCTGTGGGCATTGGATCACAGTCTATGCCCAGAAGATGGACTTAATGAATAAGATCTCTCACCTCAAGCCGATGAAGGAGGAGCACCTCGACTTCAAGGCTCTGAAGTAGATGAAGGAAATCAGAGAAGCTCCCATGGGCAAGATAGTATTTATTGACTATCCGCCCAAGGGAAAAGAGGTTGAGGTCAAAGCTGCCAAGGAGATGAAGCCTGCGATTACGCAAGGAAGAGTTGCTGCTGCCGTGCCCAAGGTTGAGAAGGATGTGCCCAGGATGGAGCGGATGGAGAGGATGCTGAAGAAAACTCGACGGTCAACGCGCCTATTTTTCCTACCAAAATTTCAGGTACCACCATGAATCTTCTTCTTAGTTGTGATACCTCCCATTTGTTTTGTAGATTAGTTTTTTTTAGGATTTTTTTCTTTGTAGATTTTTTTTTTTATTTTGTTTGTTTGTTGGTCGGGAAGGATCAAGTATTGCATTCACCCACAATTTGCTATGCAAATTGTATGGTGAAGGCATTTGAAATTCTTCCCAAGCTTGTGTTTGTTGGTCATGACTTTAACCCACTTTGCCCAAAGCAAAGTGTGTGGGTAGGGTTCTTGTATTTGTTAAGAGTCTGTTTTGTGTTAGTGTCTTGACCATCACCTTAAACACTTTTCCCAAAGCAAAGTGTATGGGTGAGGGTCAGCGTTGTGTTTAAATCTTTTATTTATGTTGAGTCTGTTGATCAGCATGATTGATGTCTAGGTCAAGGTCAAGTATGATTTTATGCTACAATTAAGTATGTAGTATGAGGATAGGTAGGACGGAATGAATCTATGAGATACCATGTGAGGAATTGAGCCTTAACTGTTGTACAATTCATATGCAGTATTTTATTTCTTTTGTGAGATATGGCCATGAAATTTGATGATCTAGAACTTGTCTGCATTCTTGAGCTTATTAATTCGATCAATTCACTTAGATGATTTAGGCATAATTTTTGTTCATTTTGTCCAGAGCCAAAAAGATCTTACCCTTATGTTTATCCTTTGTTTAGCCCTTTTGAGCTTGAAATAATTCTTTCTATTTACTTTAAATAAGCTTGAAAGTTATAGCCATCCTGGTCATGAGAACTCAGATTTAGAAGAAGGAATGAGGGATGGAAGGAGGGCAGAGGGGTATATTATCATGGGCATACATCTGATAATAGAAGGATGTATTGACATGCCTAAAATTTCTAGAAAATAAGTGTGTGCTAAGGCCCGAAGATATTGGAAAAGAATGAAGAATTTGGAACCGACTTGCCCAGAACTGAGTTCATATTGACCATAGCCATTTCCTAAATATTTCTTACCTTATGCCTTAAGCCCTATTATAACCCAATAAAAGACCTATTGATAGGTATTTTGATCATGAGAATATAGAAGGCAGGCAAGCCTATGGAAAGTCAAGTTAATATTGGTCACGAGCGTAAACACCTAGCCCAGTACACTTGAGAAATGAGTACTGTGAGGAATATCCAATCTTATTCATTGATTCTATCTTGACCTATTTGATGGCAATACTTGATCTGTATTTATGATTGCTTGCTTTGACCAATGACCATGATATGCTGAACTTGTGATTGAGTCTGTGTTTTCAGTCTTGTTTTTTTTTTTTTTTTTTGTGTTTTTAGTCTTGGGCAAATTGTAACTGCACACTTGAGGACAAGCGTGATTAAAGTGTGTGGGTATGATGAACTCAATGTTGTGTCCATTTTTAGTGTCTTTTTCGAGTCTTTAAGTGTATGGGAGGACACAAGTCGGAAGAAGTGGGTGCAGGGCAGAACAGGTGCGTTTATGGGCATAATATAGTGGAAAACTGCTTTTCTAGCGTTGGGCAACGATACGATGCAATATGAGCATATGGCTGAAGTCTGTAGCTAGGCATGAAGAAATATATCTTGAGCAAAGCTACAAGTGAAGAAGTATCTCCCCATAATTTTATGGCCAAAGCAGCAGAGTACCCGGAGCCACTACAAGAAAAATGCAAAAACACTAAACCTAAAAGACAAGTGTTTTAACAAAAAACCGTGGTTGTAGGCTCGAAAAGCATAGTTGTAGATAAAACTGTGGTCTTTTAGCATCTTTTTATGCTAAAAGACCACGGTTTTTTAATAGCCTAGTCGTTTCAGTGTGGTGGTACTTGTTTTACAACATAGGTTTTAAAAAACACATGTTAAAGAGGTAAAATAGCGTAGTCTTTTTAAATTAATTTAATTAATAATTAAAAAATAGTAAAAATTTTGAATCCCTCACACACAACCGCGCACGCCGCTACTCTCTATCTCTCTCAGTCTCTCTTTCATAATAGCGTAGTCTCTCTTGCTAGCAATGCGCGTTAAGGGCAAGACTGAAGCTAATGTGACCATAATAGACGAATGAAGCAGAGGGCAGCGGATTAGAGTTGGGCGCCAAGGAAGAAGATTAGGAAGGAAACTTCCATCCCTATCGAGAAGAGACACATCAAAGTTGGACTCAACAAGAAAGGAAATCTAGTGCGCCGCTATTGAGCTAAAGAAGAATATAAGGCCAAGGAAGGAAGGAGTCCAGCCCATGAAGGGATCGACTTAACCTAATCTTGACGCCTATAAATATGGTTGCATGTACTCTGCAATATATCATCGAGCATAGTTTAGTTCTTTAATTTTAGTCTTGAGAGTTTGGTGAGGAAGAAAAACAAGTCCTACGGCAAAGCTTTAATTTCTGTTTATTTACTACTTTCAGTTTTCTGTTGGCATTCTGGCCAAGACGCGTACTATTTTGATTTAGGTAATATAGTTTTTATTCAGTTTTTAATTATGTTTGCTTCAATTTATATATTGTGTTTAGGTCTATTATGGTTAGTTAATCCTTAAACTTGGAATGGATGAGATGAAGTGATAATTGATACTTCAAGTATTCGTGAGGCCAAAGTGTGTTAAATAAATCGTGTTCTTTTATTCCAGAAATTCTTAGGTCTTAATATTAGATTTGGACAAGATAATTAATTAATTGATCACCAATAAGTTAAGGAGTCTATATCACCAATAGAGTCAAGGTCAACACAAGAGTGTCTCTTGTGCTCGAATAGATAATAAGTATTAGAGAGCAGTCGATGTCTTGGGCATCTCTTGGCTGATTTGGGTCTAATAGAAATTAATGCCTCTTGGACAATACACCTACTAAAGGGTCTTCGTAAGTGTATTGATCAAGAGAGGAGTTTTGTCTAGAGTGTCTCTGGCACACTTGAATTTAAAGGGATAAATATAAGAGTAAAGTATTCATAGTTGTGACTTCGTGACCAAAGGGCATGAATTAATTTATTTTTTAAACCGAGTAGTAAAAGTTTATGGTCGAAAATCATTAAGCCCATGATCAACTAAGAAGTATTGATTATCACTGATTCGAAATCCAGTCCAAGTCCTTTTTTATTATTGAACAATTCGTTGTTTAGTTTCAGTTATAGTTTTCAGTGCTTGTTGACCAAGACAAGTGAGTGCAGAACAACACCCTTTTTAGTGACACCGGTTAAGTGGAAGAGAGACTTCACTGATTCTCTTGGGCACGACCCTGGTTATCTCTGGCTACCGCCTATTGTGGATATAGGAGTTATAAATTTTATTTGTGTGAAGAGCAAGTGACAGCTTCGTCAACAACTCTAGCTCCTTCCTTAAGTTTGGGATGAACAAAAATTGAGGCTATGGAGGCTGACCTTCTTCGTCAGTTTTTGAGAGAAAAAGGAATGAGGTTGCCGATGGAAATGAGAGAGAAATGGAGAGAGATGGAATAGAAGGACTTGTTTATGTTGTGAGAGTGAAAGTGAGAGTGGGATTGCCTTAGGAATCCCCCCCCCCCCCCATTTATTGAGAGAAAGACGTGTGGGAATGAGAGGATGAGAGAGTGTGATTTTCACCTTCCAAGCTGAGAGTAAGAATTGGAAGAGAGTAGATGTTTAGAGTAGAGAATTGAGAGTAAGATAAAATGAAATAGTGAGGTGTTAGCTATGTGAGAGTGCCGACATGGAGGGGTGTGGCGAGAGAGGGAGTTCTAGATAACTCTAGGTAATTTTTATCGGGTAGAAATCCCCGAAAGAAAAGATTTTACGGTATAACACATCCATCTTATAAATATCTAACTCTCTCGACTTAAAAATTCATCTTCGGCACTTTCCCGACATTCAAATTCACCCTATTTCGCATCAATACTCACAATTTAATTTATAGATTCGGAAAACCTAAGTTTCGAATCAAAATTTCAAGAAACAAAGAAATTGGCAAAATTCACTATTCATATTCGTCTACTCCACTTATATGGCTTATAACTTAAATTGTAGACATCGGATTACACTATAATCTTCACCATCTAGATTCAAAAGAGCCCTACTTTTAGGTATGAATTCTGAATAATGAAGAATGTCGTAAAAGTACTATTCACTTAAGTATTCTTTCAAATAAAATTCAAACTCGACTCAAACGATCTCAGAATATTCTCCAATTCACTTTGTTAGTCTTAAAATGAATTTTAGAGTCTAATGACACTGATTAGACTAAATTCAGAGCTTGTCGACCGAGATCGACTTTTCGGTTAAAGTTACTATTCATCGTAAAAGTCAACTGTCTTGGAAAATTCCGAAGTTCATACTCATACTCATTCTCACATTCTTAAACTTATATAACTCATCACTTTGTTTCGAGTTGCCGAAACGAGAAAAATTATGACTTTACCCTGAGGGGTATTTTGGTAATTTCACGAGAACATTTATTCTCGGAAACTTTATCACACACATTCACATATAATCACATATAAATACGTATTAGAAGCACTTAAGCATGCATAATCACATTTAAGACGTTTAATCTATGCTTAGAAAAATTGGGTTGTTACACTTAACTAAGCCAAAGGTATCAACGCAAACACTTGCTGAAAACAAGTGCGACGTACCAATATTAACTTGGCACACCTTGTCGCTTGTTCATACTCGTGAGATCTTCCCTGGTCCTTGATCTCGACTTTCTGCTCACTCGCGATAACTCTCTGATGGCGCGGCTACTCTTTCCAAGGAGGCTGATGTTTTTTTTCTGCTGCGGTTGGTTCCGTCTCTTTTTATGCCACATCATCTTACTCTGGTGATTTTCACCATTTCACCTTTATTTTCTCTTCATTCTCTGGCCGTGAGAGGAGGGCTGAGGGGTTGTGGCTTTCGTCACATGTCCTTGAAATTAAGGATGCACTAAAGAATGAAATCCTCTTCTCGTCGACATGGCCAATTTCACGTCTAGGACTCGATTTAAAACTTTGGCAGAAGTCAGACCACTCTGACTTGCAGGAACTTATTCGAATATTGCGTCTCAAAATAGCGCAAAGAAAATGCACATCTTCTCATCCGTATCCACCTTATCGGGGCAAAACGAGCTAACTCACAAAACTCACGATCACACTCGGCTACTATCATTCTTCTTTTTCTCGTCTCAAACTTGTGAAGTCATTCACTTTTTGCTCTTGATAACTCCTCAATACATATTTCTAAAACAGGGCTTCTTTGAACTACCCTCAACTCGTACTCTCGGATTCCTCAGAAAGATTTGTCTTCTAACAGTTTCGGTCGGCGGCTCTCTTCGACTGAAATGCTATATGTTCAAGACGTTCTCGGCCTCTATAACAAAGAAATTTAAAGATTCACTCAAAAAAACAAATCCAGTCCTCAACTTTGATAGGACTGTCTTCATCGACAAAGGTCGGCGGGTTTCGTTGAAGAAAAAGTTCTTTGATTCTCTGGTTATTTGAAAAGGCGGGGGTTGGCTCCCGTTACTATTCCTCAGCATCTCTCATGTTTCTTCTTCTTCTCATAGGCATTAAAAGAAATGCTGAAACTAGGGAACTTGGAACTTTTCGCATAAACGAAACTAACTCAAACTAAACTCTTCTCGACTTTTAAATTTCATTTATTCAAAGATTACTAATTCTCACGCAATACTCGATATGTATATATAAACTTATCAGAAGCAATGATCAAGAATTTTCTTTCATCTCTTCATGTATAGAAATCATGCAAGAACAAGGAATCATACTAAAAAAATAAAATGATCAAAACTTCTCCCTCAACATCCATTTTGATCGAACAAGGAAGAGTTAAGAAAGAAGAGAATTCTTGATTCTTACTTAAAAGTTGGAAGGGTTATGAATTAAATCTTGATTTCCTTGAAACTTTAGCTTATTCTCAAGCTTGGTTGAAGGAAAATGGAGGATAGAGGGGCTGCTACTGATTGGCAGTTTAAGGACGAGGAGGAAAGTAGGAAATTTTTTGGATTTTTACTTCTCTTCTTGCTTGTTGAACTAGGCTTGATTCCTCACCATTTTAGCTCCTTCCTCAAGCTTGAATTGAAGGAGAGATGGAGGCTATGGTGCTGCTAGTTTTCCGCAGTAGGAGGGGAAGAGAAGGGAGAGAAAGAGAGAGAGGGGCTGCCGAGAGAAAGAGGAGAGTGAAGGAGAGTGGGAGGTGTGAGAGTGGTGGTGATTTGGAGAGTGTAATACACTCTCTTGAGAGTGAGGGTAGGAAACTAATTTAAAGAGAGAGGGAGTGAGCTATGTCGGCTGTGAGAGAGGGAAATAATCTGATTTTTATCAGATAAAAATCCCCGGAAGAAAATATTTCCCGGTACAAAACATTCCTCTTTAATCATTTAACTCTCAAACGGCTCAAAACTCACCACGACACTTTCTCGACGTTCAATTTCACTCTAACTCATCACATTCTTCACTAAATAAATCAAGGATACTAGAAACCCAACTTTCGAATCAAAATTCCGAATAACGAAGAAAACGTAAAAATTCGTTAAATTGTTACTATTCATATTATCTTCTATTTGAAATAAAATTCAAACTCGATCAAATGATCTCAGAAAATTCTCAAACATGGATCAATGGTCTTAAAGTAAATTATAGACTCAAATGACACTAATTTGACAAAATTCGAAAATAGTCGATGAACAGTGAATTCTCATCGGCAGTTACTATTCATAATAAAATTAACTTTCTCAGAATTTCCCGAAATTTGCACACATACCTAACTTCACATTCACATGTTCATATAACTGATCACATCTTCCTTTCGATTCACCGAAATGAGAAAATTACGTTTTTGCCCTTCAGGGGCATTTTGGTAATTTTACATGGAAAATCATTTCAAAAAAAATTATCACATAACTTCGCACATAATCACATATAAACGCCTTTAATAAGCACTTAGACACATTTAATCATAATTAGGATGATTGATTTAAGACTTAAAAGATCGGGGTAATACACTCAGTTAGGCCAATTTGAAGAATCACATCCAGCTTATCTTCAATTGTTATTTGTGGCCAGAACTCATCCATCATTTAGTCAATCAGGTCAATACTATGCACCAGCTCCGTGTCACTATGCTGCTTCATGGTGTTGTAAATGTCGAAGTTGATTCTTGTGCGAGTGATCTTCAAAAATGGTCTGCCCAACAACATTATTGGTGCTTTGTGTGACGATATCCCCATATCCAAAATGTAGAAGTCAGCTGAAAAAATGAGGTGCCTCACCCTGACTAAGACGTCCTCTAAAATTCCCTGAGGCCATACGGTTGACCTATTTTCCAATTGGATAGCCACCCTCATAGGCTTGAGCGAACCTATCCGTAGATCATCGTACATAGACTTGGGCATGACATTGATTGAAGCCCCAAGATCCAGCATAGCCTTCTCAATCTTCATATCCCCAATGATAAAGGGAATATAGAACATCCCTGGGTCAGTGCACTTGGTAGGCATGGGGTGTCTTGCAACACTTGCGGATACGTTTTCACTGACTTGAAATCTTGCATCATCTGTATACTTGACCTTCCTTGTACACAACTCCTTCAAGAACTTAGCGCATTTGGACATGGATTGCAAGGCAGTCAAGAGGAGTATGTTGACCTCTACTTTCTAAAACATGTTGGTTAGTTCCTTCTTCTTTTGTGCTTCCTTATCCTTTGCAAATCTACTTGGGTAAGGGGTCTTTGGCTCATAAGGTTTGGACTTCTTTACTTTCTCAGCATCTTTCATTATTTTAGCTCTGATTTCACCAGCATCGAGCTCAACTTTCTTCCTAATTTCTATCACTTCCCTTTCCATCTGTACCCTTTTCTCAACTGATAACTCTTGCCATAGTTCCTTAACATCACCTGATCCCATGGTCGCCTCTTCATACTTCTCTGACTCAACCTCCTCTTCTTGCTCAACATCGGTGTTGTGCCCAATAGATAGTTGCTGCCCAGGAATAGCTCGAGGTACATAATGATCATGCACTCTTACTTCAGGCAACTTAGCCCCACCATGCAACGTGATAGCATTCACTTGGGCCTTCTTAATCTCAACTTGAGATTGGAGTTCTCCCTTCCTCCCGTTCAACATTGACTTAATTTGAGATATTGACTCTACCAAGTGGCTCAATGTTCCATTAACATCTCTCATTCCACCCCTTGTCTCCATGCAAAAACTGTCCAACTCTTGATACCCCTTCCTTTGTTCAGCTGCAAGCCTCTCCACTTCGCTCCTTAGGGTATCCCTTGGTTGATCTCTATTATGCGGGGGTACATAGGGCTGTTGTGGTAGTTGCCCTTGTTGAGGTGCATTCAGATAATTGTTATTTCCATATCTCAAATTATCATTGGGCCTCCACGGTCCATTGTTAAAGTTCCTTCGTTACCCATTATCTCCATACTGGTACTGTTGCCCAAAAGCATTGACTTCTTCATCCTCATACAACGATGGACATCTATCAGTAGGATGGTTGTTAGCAGCACAAAGCTCACACTTTATGACTCATTTCTTCAAGATCTGACTAGGATTCTCATTCCCAACAGTATTATTCTTGTTCTAATTCATCATCTCCTTCATCATAAATAACAAGATATCGAATTTAGGATCGCTGCTGGTCGGTTTATGCGTCCTCGGCATGATGGTCTCATCTTGTTTTTTTTTTCTGTCTGCCATCTCAGCGAATAGTTTGAATATTTCACTTGGTGGTTTGTTGATAACATTGCCTCCACAGGCTGCATCTATCCAATCTCGTTCAAACTATCTCAATCTATTCATAAAGGCATTAATCAAGTCCTTTTCACCCAAACCATGCTGAGAACACCTTGCAATCAGCTTTTTATACCTAGAGTGGTAGTCATAGATAGATTCTCCATTGCTCATCTTGATGTTCTAAATCACCGCTCTTGCGTTTTGAATTAGGGCAAAAGGGTAGTATTGCTCAAGAAACTTTTGTTCTATTTGTTGCCAAGATGTTACGCTGCCTTGAGGTAGTTGGTACAACCATTCTCTTGCCCCATCTTGTAATGAAAATGGAAATGCCAGGAGGCAAATATATTTCCTCAGTGTGTTCTGTGCGGCAGTTGTGTGCACAGTTCGTATTGCCATCTCAAAATCCTGTAACTGGCGCTGTGGATCCTCTCCGGGCAAGTCACTGAACTTGGGCAAGATCTGTATCAGAGAGTGTTTCAACTCCCAACTTTCAATGATAGCAGGCAAAGTGATGCCTACTGGATTCAAGTTGACATCTGTTGGAAAGATGATTTCCTTTAGAGTCTTCTTAGGATCAGCTTGTTGCTGTTGCATCTCTTCTTCTTCGGACTGTTCACTATCTGAAGTATGTAGTGGTGACCTCTTCCCGTCATTCGCCAGTCTTTCCTCCACCCAAGCGCGTTTTTCAGCTTTCCTCTTTAGTCTCTTCTGCTCCTTGATGTACTTCTCCAGTTCAGGATGGTACTTCAGTTTACTGTCGATCCAAACAGGGTCGGAGCTAAACATGCACAGGGTCTCTCTCTCTCTCTCTCTCTCTCTCTCTCTCTCTCTCTCAAGAGACAGTTACAAAATCAGATTTTTGGCAACGGTGCCAATTTTGACGAGGTTGTCGTTCGGACTCTCAAAATGAATTTGTAGCCTATCCTCACAGATATATAGTTAGCAAGTGAGTACAGGGCCGATCCACAAGAAGTTGATTGTTACTATCTCTTGAAACCTCCTCCATCTGATAAGAAAATTTGGTTTTGGTATCTTGGTCACGAGGGCTTTCTTGCCCAATACGAGAGCTTAAACAAATACTGAAAAGAAAACAGATAACTTGATCAATAACAAAAATGACTTGATCTGGACAAAGACATTGTTAAGTGAAAACTCTGGCTTAGTCATTGGTGCAAATATATTCATCACATGCATGCATCGTTGGTTATAGGACTTGAATGTTGAGATCCCTTTTTACTCGTCACGCTCTCAACAAACCCTTCCCTGGCCTATCCTTACTTAATTGGCGATGCACCGCCGACTCCCTACCTTGGGCAATATCTCTGTCGGAGTCATCGTTTAGTTTCTTGCCCAAGGAGCATTAACTATTAGAAAGGCCCAACAAGGAATCATCACGTCTAGACCGCAGGGTAGACACCTCCTCTAATGTTAATAGATCTTAATTGAGATAAGTTATGGAAAACACTCCTACATCCCAATTGATTAGTGATCTAATATGTCTTAAGTGATTAACGGCCTATTAACCCCTTAATCATTTTACACCATATTAGAACAAGCTCATTAATATATCGGGAACACATGCATGCAATTATCAAGCACGATTTAGACCTCTCAAGCCTAAGTATTCACTTAACTATCTTACCCAGATCAAGTATAAAAACTTAGCTAGACATGAATGTAAATTTATGAACACAATAAATTGAGGAACTCATAATAAGAACTATATTAAAAACTTACTAAGTACAAGAAAGTAAATCCGGCCAAAAGTGCCGATCAGAAATAGTACGAACAAAAACACAAATAAAACGTTGCCCGAAGGAATTGTTCTTTTCCTCACAATCTCTAAAAGTAAACAAGGATGAAAGCATAAAAGATGGTGTGTCCTCACAACAGCTAGGCTTCAAATATTTATAGGCGAGTGTTAGGATTTGGGTCCCCGGTCCTTGGGATGCAAGTAAATACTTGATAAGCACAACCCCAACAGGCCATGTCACATCTATCCTCAAAATATCCCTTGAGAATCCTAAATCTAGTCGAATAAGGAAAGATATTTAAGTTAGATCATCTTTCCCTTATCCTTCTAGACCTAAGAGATAAACAACGCCAGTTGACCAAAACACTCCACCTATCTTGACCAATTCCGTCCTACCCTGCCTGCTTCCAGAAATGTAGCTCTCCATCCTTGTTTTGCCCAGAATCCACCTGCAGAGCAACAGACCACCTCCTGCCCAGAATATGCCCTCCAAGACACTAAAACTAGACAAAACACACACAAAGACTCGATCTAAACTACCTAAAACAGACACAAATAGACACAAAATACAGACTCATCACCTACATTACCTCTGATTGTCCTAACTGGTTTATTAAGGAAGAAGAGGTCAAGGCTATGGGGATGAATCAACAAGGTGTTCCTGGGAAACAGAGATTTGGTTATGGGCAGAACAATAACTTTGGATTCGGCCAAAATGAGAATCTGAGGTATGGCAACAACCACTACCATGTGCCACCTCCACATCAACAACCTCAATAGCCTGCCCAACAGCAGCAACATCCATACGTTTCTCCCTATCATGACCAGAACAAAGGGAGAATTCATGAAGGACACCATCAATCAGTTTAAAAAGGACTTTGAGAATTTCCAAATTGAAAGTTAAGGTACTTCTAACAATCTGCAAGTCTTCAGAAAAGTTGAGATCAACCTTCCCTTGTTGGTAGCACTTCAATCAATGCCCAAATGTGCTAAGTTCTTGAGGGAGATGTGCACAAAGAAAACATAGTATCCTAATGATGTTAAGTTTTTAATGGCTAATGTTTCAGTGATAATGGACCCGCACTTGCCCATTAAATAAATAGATCCAGCGATGTTTGTTATACCATGCACCATAGGAACGACCATGATACAAAGGGCAATGCTTGACTTAGGGGCATCGATCAACGTCATGCCCAAGGTAATGTTCGATGAATTAAGGTTTGGACCATTGACTCCAACACGATTTGTCATTCAATTGGCAGATCTTTCAACGGTTTACCAAGATGGGATTTTGGAGGATGTCTTGGTCAAGGTAGGGGATCTCATATTTCCTGCTGGTTTTTATGTACTGGACATGGGGAAGCGGATGGTTAAGAACCCTGTGATTTTGCTCGAGAGACCATTCTTGAGAACGGCAAAAACCAAGATAGATTGCAAGTCTGGGAAGTTAACTGTTGAAGTAGCAGGTGAAGTGGTGGAATTCGATGCGTACAAGCAGAACCAGTTCGAAGGTGTAGAAACTGTGAATAGTCTTTGCTTGCTCGAGGAGGAAATGGAAATGGTCAATGACTGTGAAGTTATCGAGGAACAAAGCTATGAAGAAATTCTAGAGGGGGATGATTTCAAAGTTGAATCAGAATTTCGACCAGATTGGTTCGATGAGGTAATTGTGGAAAACTGGGGGAATGAGATTCTTGAGCAACAGATAGAAGAAGATCTTGGTCAAGACAGTGAAGATCATGGCCAAGAGGAGTTGGAAGAATCCAGGTATGTTCGGAATGAAGGCAATGTACATCATGATTTTGAGCAACTCAACATTCCAGAGTTGAAGCCTGAAGATAGGTTGGTGCCCTCACTCCAAAAAGCACCAAAACTTGAGTTGAAGATGTTGCCCAAGCATCTGAAATATATCTACCTTGGGAGAATAAGACCTTGCCCATGATAATAAGTTCAGAACTCTTGATAGAGGAAGAAGATAGGGTAAGAGAACTTTTAAGCAAGTTTAAGGAAGCAATTGGTTGGACTTTGGCTAACATCAAGGGCATAAGCCCTATGGATTGCATGCATCACATCTTGCTCGAGGAGGATGCAGTCTTGGTCAGAGACCGACAAAGAAGATTGAACCCTGCCATGAAGGAAACGGTCATGAAGGAGATCCTAAAATTCCTAGATTTGGGCATAATCTACCCAATCTTAGATAGTCGCTGGGTGAGTCCAGTGCATGTTGTGCCCAAGAAGTCAGGAATTCAGGTGGTTGAGAACGATAAAAAAGAGATAGTGGCCATGAGACTTTAGACTGGATGGAGGGTGTGCATTGAATATCCCAAGCTCAATCAGAAAATTAGGAAAGATCAATTCCCTTTTCCCTTCATTGACGAGATGCTTAAAAGGTTAGCGGGCAATAAATACTTTTGCTTCCTTGACGGATACTCTGGATATATGCAAATATGGATAGCGGAGGAAGACCAGGGCAAGACCACTTTTATATAACTGTTTGGTACTCTTGCTTATAGAAGGATGCCATTTGAATTGTGCAACGCTCCGAGTACGTTCCAACGATGTATGATGCATATCTTTTCTGACTTTCTTGAGGAAGGAATTGAGGTCTTCATGGACAATTTCACTGTCTATGGAAGAGACTTTTACTCATGCCTCAACAATCTTGGGCGAGTCATGAAGAGATGTGTTGAGAAGAGCCTAGTGATGAACTATGAAAAGTGTCATTTCATGGTCAAGGAAGGGATAGTCCTTGGGCATGTTATTTTGGAAAGAGGTATTGAAGTGGATAAGGCCAAGATCGACATCATAGGAAAGCTACCATATCCCACCAAGGTCAAGCAACTTAGAGGTTTCCTTGGGTACGCTGGATTCTATAGATGGTTTATGAAGGACTTTGCCAAGATAGCTCAGCCCATGACCAAGTTGTTGCATAATGATGTGCCTTGGAATTTTGATAAGGAGTGCAAGGAAGCATTTCATATTTTGAAGAACAACTTGATCACAGCCCCGATCATCCAACCCCCTGAATGGGGTATGCCATTTGAACTAATGTGCGATGCTAGTGGTTTTGTTGTGGGAGTTGTGCTTGGGAAAAAGCGAGGAAAAGAGAGTTATGTTATATACTATGCCTCGAAGACGTTGAATGCTGCCCAATGCAACTATGCAACTACGGAGAAAGAGATGTTGGTCGTAGTCTTTGCCTTTGAGAAGTTCCATTCTTATCATCTAGGGTCCAAGACTGTAGTCTATACTGACCATGCTGCACTAAAGTATCTCATGACCAAGAAGGAGACTAAGCCAAGACTAATGCGGTGGATTCTTCTTCTACAAGAATTCAATGTAGAAATCAAGGACAAGAGTGGTGCTAAGAACCAAGTCGCTGACCACTTGAGCAGGATACTCTAGAAAGAGGATGGGAACCTAATCAAGGAAATGTTTCCCGATGAGCATTTGAGCTATGCCCAAGACAAACCATGGTATGCTGACTTAGTGAATTACATGGTGACTGGGGTAATACCTTCGGAGTATGGTCAATATCAGAAGAATAAGCTCAAAGCACAGAGTCAATTTTATATATGGGATGAGCCTTAGTTGTGGAGAGAGTGTTCTGATAAGATTATTAGACGTTGTGTTGAAGATCAAGAGAAAAAGAGTATTATGGAGCACTGCCTCAACAAGGAGTGTTGTGATACCCCGAGTTTTTATACTTTTTGAGAGCGTTATAACTAACCGAGTAAGTTAAGTGTTGAGATTTGTGGAATAAAAATTTTCTTTCTAACTGAAGAGAAATGAGTAAAACGTCTAGAATGCTTTGTGCGTTTTGCGTGAATTTATCTGTTCTATTTCTTGAGATGATGATGTGATATATATGTTGAGTTTGTTTATATGAGAATGAGTATGAGATTAATTTCCAAAAAACCCCGAAGAGTTTGTTTAATTGAAAAAGAATAATGTTGATCGCCGAGAAAATTCTATGCACCGATGAATTTAGAATAGAGTAGAATTAAAACCTTTGAACCTAGAATTTCTTCTAAGACCATTGAGATAGGATAAGAGCTTATCCGAGATAAATTGAGAAGAGTTATGAGGAATTAATCTTTAAAGGATTAATAACGGATTAATAAGCCGACTAATTTCTTTTAAGATTTAAAAGACTAAGATGATCGGAACCGTTAATATTTTAATTGAAATGTGAAATAGGATTGAGATGTTTCAGTGTTGGAAATGAGACGAGGAGAGATTAGACCCGTTTATAGCATAAATGAATTAATACAAATCGTTTTATCCTGAAAACCTTTACGACCGGGTAATTAATACCCGTAACGACACGACGAGGACAAGTGTCACTCTTCCTCTCTCCCTCTCACGCCACCTCACCACCTCTCTCCCATCTCTCTCCAATTTCCCGTGCAAATTTACATCATTATGTCTCCACCATGATCTTAGCAAAAGATTGCATGCAAATTCAATTACATCACCTCTTAAGTATTTCCAATTTCCAACATTAAATGTAATCATGCTTTATTCCCTTTGTTGGATACACATGCATGTATCTACCTCTCTCTCTCTCAATATCTCCCTATGTTCAAGAGAAGGAATTCATTTCATCCAACATCAAGCAAAGAAAAAGAAAACTCTCCCTCTCTACTCTCTCCCTCCCTCACGGCATTCACACACACACACACACATACATTTTGGTTTTCTTCCATGCAATCTTGGCTTTCAAGCTTAATATCCATGGAGATGAAGTGAAGATCATCATCCTCCATCTAGTTCATCCCTATCTTCAAGGAAAGGTAAAAATCCATCAAAGTTCTTGATTCAAAAATCAAATAATCATCCCCATTTTTCTTTCATTTTTGGCTCTTAAGCCCTAAAGAGATGGATGATTAATTATTGTATTATTCTTTTCTTTGAGGATTCAAGAAGAGTTCTTCCTTTCATCCAAGCTCAAGTTTGAAGCTCAATTCTCCCCATCTTTCGATCCCAAGAAGCCAAGAGAAGAGATCCAATTTTAATTTTCAAAGTATGATATTCCATTTGATTAATTGTATATATGTATATCTCTAAGCCCTAAAAGAAAGAAAACATGCATGCATGATATTTATTTATGTTTAGGCAAACTTAGGTTGTTAATGTGAGAATTAAATGAGAAGAAATCGTTAGGAGAATCGAACATTAGGATTTAATCGGTGAATTAAGAGAAGAAAAAGAATTTAAATCCCTAAAAAAAATGATGAAAGCCGAAATTAATAGAGAAAAATAGGAAAATATAAATTCTGTGAGTTATTGTTCTCTTGATGCTTCATTTATGATTTTTATCATGTTGTGAATGAAGTTATATGCATGAAAAATTGAGGAATAAAATGCCCTAAAAACACTATGCATGCCGTGTGTTTTGGGAAGAAAAGGAGAAATTATTTTGTTGATTTTGTTGATGATTTGAGTGATGTTTTGATCATGAAATTATTATGTGATATGTTGATGTAATCATACATGTTGTTAAGTTTAAGAAAATAGAATTGCATGTTAAGTTTTGAAAGAAAACAATTTGTGATAATATAGAAGATTGAATGTTTTTGATGTTATAATGTGTGTATAAATATTAGTTGAAATCATAGATGAAAAGAGAAATTTTTGTAATAAAAGAATGAAGTTTAAAAGCTTTTAAGATGTTAAAAATTGAAAAGTATATAGAAAAATATTTCTAATAAGTGTTCTTGTATTAAAACTTGAAGATTTGAAATTTTTAATAAACTAAATCAAAAAGAAATTTTGTAATTTAACTAATAAGATAAACTAGTTTTTATAAAAATGTTTATTGAAAAATAAAGGAAATTGTTAAGTAAGAAAGTAGTTTTAAGTTAAGAACAAAGAAGAAAGATTTATTAAATAAGTAAACAAGAATTGAGAATCGAGTTAAAAAGAATTAATTAATAAGAAAGTAAAAAGAAGTTTTCAATCGAATGGAGAAAAGATGCTAAACGAGTTAAGTTAAATACTCGTATAATTAATTAAGAAAATAATAATAGAATAAGATGTCAAGTAATAGTTTTGAAAGAAATTAATTAAATTTAATTAATCGAGTAAGTTGCTTTGAAACCGTGCGAATTGAAAATAAAACAAGAAGAAGTGTCGAGTTTTAATAATTTGAGAAATAAAAATCGAGTTAGAAGTGAAAAGGAAATTCCAATTTCATAAGAGTTTATTAATAATTAAAGAGAATTTGTTTTAACTAAGTAAAAGTTATAAAATGCTTCATAAGATAATGAATCTAGAACAAAGCGATGTCTATAAATTAAGAAGAGATAAGTATATTGTTTGAGTCTTTATGAAAAGAAATTGCATAATCGAGTTAAGTTCTAAGGTTTAAATTGAATAAATGTTAATGTGTCTTGAAATGTGTTTGAATTATTTGAATTTATTATGTGATTGAATAAGTATTTAAATGCATGATATTAATTGTGATGTGAAGAATTACTAAATTATTTGTATGCAAGATGATGGAATTATTGATTTGTTAAATCGAGAAGTAATTAAGTTTTTAAAAGAAAGCTCAAGTAATGGAATGTAGATAGACGACGTTTCATAATTTAAAGCAAGAAGTATTAAGACGTTAGTTAATAGTATTAACCAATTATCGAGTAGAGTAAATGGTTAAGGACGAGAGCGCGAGATCCTTTAGAAAAGTTAAAGCTTAGAGAGAAACGACTCAAATAGAAGTCCTTCAGTTGAGTCCAACGCCTTTTGTCCGTCTTTGCATATCTTATTTTCTTTATCAATGTCAAACTGTGAAGGATCGAGCCGGACGGATCATTAAGCAAGGACGAATAGCCCTTAAACCGCCTAGCTAGAATCTTCGGAAGTCAGGTGGGCTTTTCTAAACCAAAACTGTCGATGAATATATTTATGCTATTGAGTATTATTATGATTGATTTTAAATGCGATTGACTTGCCGTTTTTATTGAAGTTTGGTATGTGTTATCATCTGTTTAGTTAAGATGTTATTATCCTGTGAAAGGCAGGAAACCCACGTGTGGTATGTTGAATGATTGAGGTGACTGTGAGCCTTGCTTCGGTTAGGCCGGTCACAGTGTTCGAGAAGGAGGCCTACTTCTCGGCACAGTAAGATTGATTGTGACACACGATGCATACTATTATTATATGTTATGTTTTACTGCGCAGTCTGTTTAAAAGAAAATATTTTTAACATGCACAAGTAAAACTGTTTTAAGTTGTTTAAATACTTGTGATGTTCGGCAAGGCAAGTTCAATTGTTATAGCTTTTAAAAGCATCTTTATCCAAATATTTTGGCTTGTGTTCACTGAGTACGAAGTACTCAGCCTTGCGTGTATTTCTAAACGTGCAGGTTGACTGGATGGCGATGGCATGGATGCTTAGTGGTGTGGTGTGGTTCTTTTGGTTAAGTCGAGTCGAATATTAGACTGACTTTTGTACGTCTTCATACGTACAAATGTTGGGTTTTGATGCAAGTTTCCGCTGCAACTCTTTCGAATTGATATCTGTTGATACTTATACTCTAATACTCATGTTTTTGATTCCAAGTGTTGTGCTCGATAATTTTGAATACTTGTTGAATTCTTAACTTCTTGACTTGTGCTTCCGAGCGATGAGCTCGTTGACTTTAAACATTTTGTTGAATCTGGTTCTCGTTGATTTGGTATATTTTCGCACTCTCGTTTACGTTGAAATCTTACCGCCGTCAACATGAAATTCTTATCATTTTCTTGTGTGCATGTGATTTTGAAATGCTCGGTTATTACTTCATTATGTCTTTGAAAGCCTTATTCGATTGCATTGCTTTTCATTAATGTTTCCCCGAGCATGTTTCCCGTGTTTGAGTTGATTGTTAGTTGATTAGGTTGTGTTATTGTTCGTAAGTCGCACCTCGAGAGTCGGGGTGTGACAGGTTGGTATTAGAGCAAGGCTTTGATTGCTCTGAAGTCTGTTATTTCTTTGATGAGTCGAGTCTAGATTTAATTCCTAGACTTGTTTGAGTCAGTAAACCACACCAAGCTATCCTCCATCTCATCCGAAAACCAGGTATGTCTTATTTTCTAAAAGTTTTTCAAGTTAAAGTGATGTTTGAGTTATCAAAGTGTTGAGAATTTCTTTTAAGTTATCTTTGAATTATGATGATTAAGTTGAAGTTGTTAAGTTGATTAATAACTAGATTGCTTTAGAATGTCCTCCCTTTTGCGTGTACGTGTGGAAAAATCGGAAAGGATGAAATGCGTGTGCGATTGGTTACGTGATTTGGAATTGCCCGAATCCATGAACGAAAATCTCTCTTTGGAACGCAGAAATGAGTATGTAGTGGAATTTGTAGTATGCCCGATTAATTGTTAAGTGTGCTTATGCGTTTAAAAATTCGTATAGGATGGATGACAACGATTGGATGCAAGAGTATTTGCACGTGAGAAAGATGAGCACCGAGTAGCTAGCGGAATTTCTAAGGCGTTACCATTCGATATGGGGAAAAGTCCAGTATATGGACATAGGACCGTTGGAAGGCATGACGCATTTAATCCAAGCTCTACCACAGGAATGGAAGGAATGGGTAGCTTGTCTTGTTCCACGACTTTTAGGCTACCGCTACTTCGATCGAACCCTATATGGCGATGTGAATGCGTTTATCTCCGCGATTTCAGCCCGTTTCATGTCTTATGGTGCTCCTCCGCCAGAACCATATGATGATGATACTCCAAGTCTGCTAAACAAAATTGTTCGTGCTCCTCCATCAATTCCTCAAAATGACCCCGCCTTTCTCCAAGTTAATTCGCCGCCACAAACTGTGCTTGAACCTCAAAATTCCCACTCAGATCATCTAATTGTAAGTGGTGTGCTTTAATTCATTTTTTTTTTTTACCCTTTTGTTTTGTCTAACTTGCCAACATTGCAGCCGAGTGGATGCAATGGAAATCCTTCAGCAAATGAAGATCAGTTTGTTTCTTACATGTGTCGTCAGCAAGTAACTTTTTCAAGTCATCCAGAAGTAGAATCCTCTAGGCCAGCCCGTTCAGGCAACGACATCGAAAACGAAAGTGAACCAAATGATGCAGCAACAGTAGGAAAAGGATATCTTCAAACCCTACCCAGCAATGTTTTTCCTACCCCTTTTGCTTGTGCATCTACCTCCCCAGCAAGGCAAGAAGACGAACACAACCCTCAATTCAGCAACTCAGCTGATGCAGCTCCTTACCTTCATCAAGAAGAGAATCCTAACACCCCGCCATGGGTTGAATCTAAGTTAGCCGCAATGAACTACACTTTGGAAGACTGTGAGGAAGCCTTGAGAGAAGCTGAGCATGAGTGTTTCGCCATTGAAGATGATAACGTCGAGGAGGATAGTGAGCAATTTGTAGGTCAGATGCTTGAGGAAGAGAAATAAGAGGAAGAAGACCCCGAAGAGGACGAAGATCCCATAGAGCACTATGGAGTAGACTCTGATGCGGAGCAGTATGATGACAATGGGCCAAGCGAAAGTGATTCTTGCGTGTAGAAGTAATTTAAGGAAGCTGTTGAATTTAAGTATTTTTATTCGTGTGTGTTGGAGAGACAAACTCTTTCATATTTTTCAGTTATGATCTAAGACTTGCATAACTTGAGTAGGAAGAAGGGAAATTTTCAAATGAATCCCTAATTGTTATAAGTCCTTAAAAAGGCCGCCGCCGGGCGATTTGAAATTGAGCCATTGGGCTTTTTGAAATTAAAATTTGAATTTCCTGCATTACCAATTTGAGTTAAATATGCGAATATAAAAGTGATGGTAAATCTATTTGGTTATTATAATTGATTATTTTGAGAATATGTGATGATGATGTGAATGCTTGATGGTTACTAGAAATTGAATGAGATGCATGTATATATGAGAAGTTGAAGTAATGAAATTATTCGAGAAAGTTCTTAATTGCTTTTTAATTATTTAAGTACCGATCGAGAATCGTATTCCTCCCAAAAGAGAAATGTTTTCAGAATCGAGAAAGGTTCCTAGTGAACTAAAGAACTAGAGTGGCTAAGGTTTTCTTGTTATAATTTTTAGAATGCCTCCAAGACGCAGAAACATCAGAACCCTTGAAGATAACCCTGAAGGACAGCGTGACCCTACCCCGCCCCCTCCGAATGAGAGACGAGTCGAATAACTTTTTCTCCGACAGAATCCCCCAACCTTCGATGGTAAAGGCAGTCCGGCTGATGCTGAGGACTGGATTCGTTCTCTTGAGCGAATTTTCCGTTTTCTTCGTTGTTCGGATCGTGAACGTCTGGAATGCATGACGTACCAGTTGAAAAGAACAGCCGACTATTGGTGGGAAGCAAAGCAAAGAATGTATTCTCCCGAAGAGCGTGAAGAGTTAACGTAGGATCAGTTTAAGGAAGCTTTGTATGAAAAGTATGTGCCGAGGAGTTATCGCAAGCAGAAATCCAACGAATTCACCAGTTTGAAGCAAGGAAAGAAATCTGTGGCTGAGTATGACCGAGAATTCTGTGATTTAGCACAATTTGCGCCCGATATGGTCGACACTGATGAGAAGATGTGCGAATTGTTTCGAGCAGGACTGAGGCAAGACATCCGAGTAGTTCTTGCTAGTCAAAGTGGTTTGACTTATGCTGAAGCTTTGAACCGAGCCCTGGATATGGAGTTGGCAATGCAACCGGAAAAAGGATCGCATCCTCCAGCGAATTCTCAATTTCAAAGCCAGACAACCACGACTGTGTCTACTCAACAATCCTATTTGGGCCAGTATGGAAAGAGGAAGGGCAAATGGAGTGGTGGAAACCACCCGAATAAGAAGCAGTGGCAAGGGAAAGGTCAACAGCAGCCACAAAAGGGAAAAGCTCCGCAGATCAACCGAAGTAACCTACCTATATGACCCCTAGGATTCCCTCCTTGTGCAAAATGTGGTAAAATGCATCAAGGCGTCTGCAAGAGCGGGAGTAATGTTTGCTACACTTGTGGTCAACCTGGTCATTTCTCGAACCAGTGGTCCAAGTAAGCAACAAGGGTTTAGAGGCGGAAGGCCGAATCAGTTCCAGCCGTCGTAGATGAAAGCCATCGAGGCAGCTCCTTTGCAAAAGTTTGTCCAGCGCCAACGTAAGCCGCCGCAGCCAAAGCAGCAATCTCTTCAGCAAGAGCCTCCGCATTTCCAAAGAGCGTACGCAATTGAGCAGAAGCCGCTGCAAAAAGAGAAAGGAAATTTGGCAGGTATGGGAAAGCTTAATAGCATACCTGTTATTGTTTTGTTCGATACGGGAGCTTCGCATTCGTTTATATCTAGCATTTGCGTAGAGAACCTAGAATTGAAAGTAGAAGAATCAAACCAGGTGCTTAGTGTCGCAACCCCTTTAGGAAAATCTGCGTTAGTTTCGCGTGTTTGCTCGAATTTAGAATTTGAAGTTGGAAATCATAAATTGATCGCGAAATCCCTGAATGTGATCCAAATGTGTGACGTGGATATAATCCTAGGAATGGATTGGTTAACCGAGAAATTTGCGACGGTTTGATGCGATTTGAGGCAAATATCGTTTAAACCCCCTGGAGAAGAGTCAACCATAGATTTCGGAGTGGAAAAGAAAATGAAGAAAAGCGTGCCAATAATTTCAGCCATGAAAGCGCAGAGATTGATGAGGAAGAAAGATACACAAGTGTATCTAGTCTATCTGAATAAAGACGAGAATCAAGAGTTAAGTATTGATGATGTTCCAGTTGTGAGAGAATTCAAGGATGTGTTTCCAAAAGTGTTACTAGGCTTACCCCCTGATCGTCAATTGGAGTTTACAATCGATTTAGAACCCGGATCAGCCCCGATATCCAAGGCCCCGTATAGAATGGTTCCAAAAGAACTTCAAGAGTTGAAGATCCAACTGCAAGAATTGTTGGAATTAGGCTATATTCGACCAAGTGTATCGCCTTGGGGTGCTCCAATTTTGTTTGTGAAGAAGAAGGATGGTAGTTTGAGGATGTGCATAGACTACCGAGAGCTAAACAAGATTACGCTGAAGAACAAATATCCTTTGCCAAGGATAGATGATTTGGTTGATCAGCTAAAAGGAGCCGGTGTTTTCTCCAAGATTGATTTAAGATCTGGATACCATCAATTGAAGATCAAGCAAGAAGATATTCCAAAGACTGCTTTAAGAACGAGATATGGACATTACGAATTCATAGTAATGCCATTTGGATTAACAAATGCTCCTGCAGTATTTATGGATATGATGAATAGAGCTTTTCACGAATATCTGGATAAGTTCATGATTGTCTTTATAGACGATATTTTGGTGTATTCAAGAGATGAAGCCGAGCACGAGAAGCATTTAAGAATTGTGTTGGAAACACTTAGAGTTGAAAAGCTGTATGCCAAATTCAGTAAGTGTGAATTCTAGTTGAAGGAAGTAAATTTCTTAGGACATGTTGTTTCGTCCGAAGGAATTAAAGTGGATATGGAGAAGGTGAAAGCGGTGCAAGAATGGAAATCCCCGACGTCAGTCCATGAAATCCGTAGTTTCCTCGTTTTTGGCAGGATACTACCGGAGATTCATAGAAGGATTCTCCAAGATCGCGAAGCCGATGACGAGCCTGTTAAAGAAAGAAACAAAGTTCGAGTGGATAGAAGAATGTGAAAGGAGTTTCCAAGAGCTCAAGACGAGATTAACTACAGCTCCGGTGTTAGCACTACCCGAGCCAGACAAAGACTACATCATATATACCGACGCATCTGCTCAAGGACTTGGATGTGTCCTAATGCAAGATGGAAAAGTGATTGCGTATGCTTCAAGACAACTCAAACCTCATGAAGAAAAGTATCCAACTCACGACATGGAGTTAGCAGCTGTCGTTCATGCTTTAAAAATATGGCGACATTATCTTTACGGAGCCAAGTGTGAAATATTTTCAGATCACAAGAGTCTGAAGTACTTCTTCGAGCAGAAGGAGTTGAACATAAGACAAAGAAGATGGCTCGAGTTGGTGAAAGATTACGATTGCAAGATATCTTACCATCCCGGTAAAGTAAATGTAGTAGCTGACGCGCTAAGCCGAAGGAGAAAGAAGGAAAATTCGGATGGGACCGAATTAGGATTCCTTCTAACCCGATTAAGTCGAATTGATTGAAGAATTTGCGAAGATGAGAATTGAAGTAATTATACCTCCAGCAACAGTAGACCAAGTGATTGCTACCTTGATAATAATGCCTGACTTAAGAACCCGCATCGTAGAAGGCCAGAGAAGAGACGAAGAATTGGAGAAGCTACGAATGAAGGTGAGAAGAGAAGAAGTTAAAGATTTCTCAGAATCAAGCGATAATGCTTTATTGTACCAAGGAAGAATTTGTGTGCCTAACAACGACAAATTGAGGAATGAAATAATGAGTGGAACTCATGAAACCCCGTATACAGCTCATCCTGACAGCACGAAGATGTACCAAGACTTAAAGAGACAGTTTTGGTGGAATGGAATGAAGATGGATGTGGCATTGTTCGTTGAGAAATGCCTAGCTTGCCAGCAAGTGAAGTCCTTACATAAAAGACCATATGGACCTCTGCAACCGTTACCAGTCCCAGAATGGAAATGGGATGGAATCACAATGGATTTTGTGACGGGATTACCAAAATCAAGGAGAGGAAATACAGTAGTATGGGTAATAGTGGATAGGTTGACTAAGTCTGCTCATTTCATACCTATTCCACATACCTATGGATCAGCCAAGTTAGCTGAGATCTACATCAAGGAAATTGTGAAGTTGCATGGAGTGCCGAAGACGATTACCTCGGATAGAGACTCGAAGTTCACAGCCCATTTTTGGGAAAGCTTCCACAAAGAATTGGGAATCCAGTTGCAATTCAGCACTGCTTATCATCCCCAAACCGATGGTCAATCCGAGCGAACGATTCAAGTTCTCGAAGATATGTTAAGAGCTGTCCTGTTAGATAAAGGAGTTGAATGGGAAAGAGTCTTACCTCTTGTCGAATTCGCGTACAACAATAGCTATCAGAATACGATAGGAATGGTCCCTTACGAAGCTCTTTACGGAAGAAAGTGTAGGTCGCCACTTTATTGAAATGAAGTGGGCGAAAGAAAAGTGATAGGGCCAGAAGCGATTGAAGAAATGATAGAATCTGTGCGCCAAATCTGCGAAAAGATTAAAGAAGCTCAGAGTCGACAAAAGTCGTATGCTGATAATCGAAGATCCAAGTTGGAATTTGAAGCAGGAGTTAAAGTATTTCTGAAAGTGTCCCCTTCGAGAGGAGTATATCGTTTTGGAGTTAAGGGAAAGCTTAAACCTCGTTTTATAGGACCGTACGAGATTTGCATTATTCGATTTGCATTACTTCATTATGTCTTTGAAAGCCTTATTCGATTGCATTGCTTTTCATTAATGTTTCCCCGAGCATGTTTCCCGTGTTTGAGTTGATTGTTAGTTGATTAGGTTGTGTTATTTTTTGTAAGTCGCACCTCGAGAGTCGGGGCGTGACAAGTGTGGAGGTCATTTTCGGCACCAGCGAACGACAAGGAAGATTTGTAAGTGTGGATTCTATTAGCCAACACTATTCAGAGCTTGCTATGATGGGGTGAAGAATTGTGATCATTTTCAAAAGGAAGGAAATATAATAAGGTGGAATGAGATGCCCATGATGCCAATCCTCTCGATCGAGGTATTCGATATATGGGGCATGAATTTTATGGGTCCGTTGCCCAACTCTCATGGAAATCAGTAAATACTATTGGCGGTGGATTATATGTCCAAATGGGTGGAAGCTCGAGCATCACTAACCAATGATTCCAAGGTGGTTGCAAGTTTTCTAAGAACTCAAATATTTAATCGGTTTGGTGTTCTTTGAGCTATTATCAGTGACCAAGGTTCGCACTTTTGCAATGCGACAAAAACTGAATTGTTCAGAAAATATGGAGTTCATCACCGAGTATCTACTGCTTATCATCCTCAAGCTAATGGGCAAGCGAAGTTGTCCAATAGCATAATCAAGACTATCTCGAGGAAGATTGTGGGCACCATGAGGAAGGATTGGAGCATGCGCCTTGATGATGCGTTATGGGCATATAGGACTGCTTTTAAGACTCCATTTGGGATATCTCTACATCGCATCGTTTATGGGAAAAGATGCCATCTGCCAGTTGAGCTTGAGCATTGAGCCCATTGGGCAGTAGCCCAATTAAATTTTGATTGCCATGAAGCGGGCAATGCAAGGAAACTTGAGATTCAAGAATTGGAAGAGATTAGACTCCGAGCCTATGATAGTGCTAGCTTTTACAAGAAGCGAATAAAAAAGATCCATGACCTGTTGATCAAGGAGGAGGAGTTTGACTTTGGGCAACAGGTGTTGGCTGTATAAGACTAGGTTCTGACTCAAGTCAGGAAAGTTCACTACTAAGTGGGAATGACCATTTGAAGTTCAAGGATCCAAAGAGTGGAAAGATTTTCAAAGTTAATGGACAAAGGATGAAAGCCTATTATGGGCAAGACCAGAAGGACATTGGGGAGTTTTCTTAACTCCCTGATGAGGAAGAGTATTGAGCAAGGAATTTGACGTTGTGCCCAAGACGATTATATGGGGCGCTGACCAGGAGGCAACCTGGTGCATTTTCTTTTCGTTCTCTTTTATTTATTTTTAAATTATAAAAAAATTAAAAAATATAAAAAATATAAAAAGTTATTCAGTCAAGTATTTTTAATTTAGTTAAGTAATTTTTATTTTTAGTATTAACCCTAGGAATTAGTATTTTTTCTTGAAGTCGTGTTTTGTTGGTCAAGACTGCAGGAGATAGGGGCAACAAGGAAGTAGCAGTGGTGAAGAAGAGTTGTACGAGTGATAACCATTGTCGAGACAGGCTGCATCTCTAGGTTTGATAGATGACAACCGCCATCACATCAAAGGCGGTGTGTCATAAACTACCCTAAAAAGTCGTACCCATCATCCCACTATCACGTCATCTCCCCTCTCTCTCCCTTAATTCAAACCGCAACCTTCCATCTTTCCCCTTTCTTTCTTTTTCTTCTCCACAAAACCACCCATAACCAGTTCTCCTCTCCATAATGGTATCGACGAGAAATAAAATCAAACTCAACAAAATCCCTTCCAGTTCCCACATTGATCTCACTACTGAAAACCCTCCACCAAAAACAACTCCAACACAAAGAACAATCATGGCGGAAGAAACACCAGCCACCACCATTGGCTCAACGATTCTACCCAACCCTTCTCCGGTGAATGTCGAACTCATGGTTCAAGATGGAGAGAATCCAACTCTCCTGGAGCAACAAGAAGAAACAGCAGTTTCTGGGCAACAACCAACCACTGCTTATCAAAAAAAACGGAAGCCACTGAGGAGACCGCCGGAGATAATGGCAGTGACGATGCGGAGGAGGAAGAAGAGCAGAAAGTGCAGCCGCTGAAGAGGAAGCGGAGTACTGTAGCGGAGCCTTCCCCATCTAAGAAAGGGAAGGGAGTAGCTTCTGATGCTGGGTCAACACGACCAGCGGAGATGTCATAGGAAAAATGTGATCCTGCCAATTCCACCGCCAAAACTAAATCAACGGCGGTGAAGGAGGGGGATGATGATGAAGAAGGTGAAGTCGGAGTAAAGAAGAAGAAAGTGATCAATGCTACTCCGATCAACAGCTTCAAGGTCAAGAACACGGGGTCGACAACGAGGAGATGGCCATTGGAAGCACCAATGCCAAGGTGCATTGCTATGCCTAGGGTTCTCGATTTCAAACTCTACGAAACCCTAAGTGTTGCCCAAGAGGTGAAGAATTTGTTTAAGGGAATTGACTGGGGTAGGTTTCTTGAGTGGCCGGTGGTGGTGTAAGAGGATTTGGTTAGGAATATGTATAGGTCTGTGAATGTGGTGGTTAGCACGAAGATGGGGCATGTGGTGATCAGTTTCAACTTCATGGGCGAAGAGGTGGAGCATCACATCAATGAGGTGAATCAGATTCTAGGCATGATTGATGTCAAGGAGACCTAGAAGAAGGAGTACAGAGAGACAAAGTGAGGAGTGCCCACGTTTAAGCCTGAGGATCGGGCAGCTATTTGGAAGGACATTGGCACTGGGCCATACAAGGGTTTGGACAATAAGGGGCACTAGCTCAAGACCAATGCCCTTCGTATATGTCATAGGATTCTTTCCTACAACCTGTATGGCAAGACTGACAGTGGGAACTCCTTGTCCAACAAAGAGCATTATATGTTGTGGTGTATGCAATGTAAGATCAGGGTCATCTTCGCCGCATTCTTGTGCGAGCATTTGAAGGTTGTGATCACAAAGCCAGGGCAACGATATTCCTGTGGGCACTTTCTGACTACCTATGCCCATGGGATAGACTTGCAGAAGAAGCTGGATTAGCTTAAAACTGTAAAGGAAGAGCACCTCGACTTTGAGGCGCTCAAAAGGATGAAGGATATCCAGGGGAATGAAGATGAGACTCCAATCTTCATTGACTACACTGAAGTTCAGGAGGTTCATCCCAAGCCCCCAATTGTTGCCATAACCACTAAAGGAAAAGCGAGTGCCAGTGGAGAGTTGCCCAAGGAAGCTGATCCATTGACCAGGATGAAGCGAGTGGAAAAGCTGTTGATCGAGATTTGTGAAGCCCAGATTGAGATGCTCGATGCCCAGTGTGCGTTCTTTGCCTACCAAGAATTCAGGTACCCTCCTGAATCTGCTTTCTCTTAATTTGTTTCCTCCCTAATTGTTAGTTTAGGTTAGTTTTTTGTTTTAATTTTGTTTTGAGTCTTTGTTTGTTAAGTTTGTGTTTGTTGGTCGAGAAGGATGGTGTGTTGCCCTTTACCCACAATTTGCAAAGCAAATTGTGTGGTAAGGGCATCCGAATTCCTTTCTCTTTTTTGTTTGAGTTTTGACCTCTACTTTACTTACTTTGCCCAAGGCAAAGTGTGTGGGTGGAGGTCGTCTTTGTTTAGTTTTGTTGAGTCAGTTTTTGTTATGTCTTGGTCACCACTTTACACACTTTGCTCAAAGCAAAGTGTGTGGGTGGGTTGTTTGTTGTTTTGTTGTTGATCAACATGATTAGAATTTTGCTCATGATGAGTATGTTTTGATTGAGTATGTCCTATGTGGATAAGTTGGATGGATTTAGTCTTGAGCAACCTATGTGAGGATTTGAGCCTCAATTGTTGTTATATTTATACAGTGTTCTTTCTTTCTTTATGAGATATGACTATGAGACTTGGAAATTCTAGAATTTGTCTGCATCTCTAGTTGAAGCATAATTGATCGCGACACTTAGATGATTTAGGCAGTTTCTTGTTGATTAAGCCCAAAGCCAAAAATGACCTTTCTACTGTCTTTTCCTTTGACTAGCCTCTTGAGCTTGATTTTATTTATTTCTATTCACTAAATATAGCATGGAAAATGTAGCCTACCTAGTCACATGAACTCAGGATTAGAGGAAAAAGGAAGGAAAGAGGGCAGGAGGTATTATATCTTGGGCAAGACACCTGACTTTTGTAGGATGCTTAGCATGCCTTAATTTAGAGGTGTCATGTAAAGGACTTAAAAAATAGTAGTCAAGAAAAGAAAAAAAAAGAAAAATCTCGGATGAAATGATGACGAATGTCGATATGCTTTGTCCGAGAATGGTGAACAGGATTCAGAGAGATAGCTATGGCACACGAGCTATCACAATGAATGGGAACCTGTCCAGTTGCAACTTCATAATCTCTCAGCTGTTGCTTCAGCCACAACATTTGCATGCAACAGCTTCCGGCAGCCATATACTCTGACTCGGTTGTAGAAGTAGCAACACATGCTTGTTTCTTGGAGAACCATGAGACCAGCTTGCTTCCCATGAACTGACAATGTCCAGAGGTAGACTTCCTGTCCAACCGATCTCCAGCTAGGTCCGCATCTGAGTATCCGGTCAGCTGGATATTGTCGTCAGTTGGATACCACAACCCAACATTGACAGTACCCTTCAGATACTTGATGATGTTCTTTGCTGCCAACATGTGAGCTTCCCTTGGTTGGACTTGAAACCGAGCACACACTCCAACCGAGTAGGATATGTCTGGCCGACTGGCGGTTAGATATAGCAGCGAACCGATGATCCCTCTATACTTGCTGGCATCCACTAGTTTTCCCTCAGCTCCGGGTTCAATCTTCCAGTTAGTATTCATTGGGATCCTTGTTGTCTTACTTGTTTGCAATCCGAACTTGGTGATGAGCTCCTTTGTATACTTGGACTGATTGATGAAGATCCCTTCTGGTGGCTGCTTCACTTGTAACCCAAGGAAGTAATTCATCTCGCCCATCATTGACATCTCGAACTTCTCCTTCATGAGATCTGAAAACTTTTTGCACAGCTCCTCTGACTTGGAACTGAATATGATGTCATAAACATAGATTTGCACAACAAGTATATCTTCTCCAACCTTGATGGTGAACAGGGTTTTGTCAACTGATCCTCGTTTGAACCCCGAGTTCAGTAGAAAACCACAAAGAGTGTCATACCAGGCCCTTGGTGCTTGCTTTAGACCATAGATAGCTTTCTTCAATTTGTACACTCTTCCATCTCCAGTCTCAAAACCAAGAGGCTGTTCAACATACACATCTTCCTTGATATATCCGTTGAGGAATGCACACTTCACATCCATCTGATACACTTTGAACTTGTGATGTGCGGCATAAGCTAGAAAGATTCGGATGGCTTCCAGCCTTGCAACTGGCGCAAAAGAGTCTTCAAAGTCGATTCCTTCTTGTTGGCAGTATCCTTGAGCTACCAACCTTGCTTTATTCCTCACAATGAATCCAATGGCGTCTCTCTTGTTTTTGAAAATCCACTTCAATCCAATCACCTTGACACCATTTGGTCTTTCTACCAACTCCCATACACAGTTGCGTAGAAACTCATTCAGTTCTTCTTGCATGGCTGTTGTCCAGTGGACACAGCTGAGAGCTTCCCCAACATTCTTCGGTTCTGGTACATCAGCTACAAAGCAAGAAATCATGGCAACATCTCCAGCTTGCTCAAATTCCTCTAGAACTGCCAACTCCTCAGCATATTGGGCATAAGTGTTGGAATTTTCTTCGGTTGATTCTGGATTTGCAACTCGGCTTCTTGTACGCACACTGTCGGTTGGATCGCCGATGATGTTGTCAGTGGAATGAACTTCATACCATCTCCGGTTGCGTCTTCCTTCTTCTTCCAACTGTGGATGTTCCGTAATCTGAGTTGGAGTTTTCAGAGCTGGTGATTGATCAGTTGTTGAGTCTGGATCCTCAACATTGACATTAGTCTGAATTGGACTCGGTTGGGCTTCGGATGCTGATGCAGATGGAGGAGCATCAGTTGAAGTTCCCCCTTGGGATGAGCTGGGGTCTTCGCATTCATCTTCAGAGGAGTATGGATCCTCATCCTCAGTTGCCCAAACCAGTGATTCAGCTAGGTTCTTTTCCCTTAGAGCTTGCGATCTGGTGAGAACAGGTGGAGCAGCTGGATCTGCTTGTTGCCCTTTAGCCTGTTCCCTGCACTCAAAGGTAGATTCATCAAAACTAACATGAGGTGTTATTTCCACAATACGAGAGCTGTTGTTGAAAACTCTATATGCTTTGATCCGAGCAGCATATCCAAAAAATATGCCCTTCGAAGCTTTGGCATCAAAAGTTTTCAACTGAGTCTTCCCATTGTTGTGAATATAACACTTAGAACTAAAAACGCGAAAATAAGAAATATCTGGCTTTCTGCGTCTCCATAGCTCATATGGTGTCTTTCCCAACCGCTTGTTAGAAGAGACCGGTTCTGAGTGTAGCATGCAGTGTTGATCGCTTCAGTCCAAAATCTCTTTGGCAGAGCTGAGCTGGCTAACATGGATGTGGCTGCATCCTTCAGCGTTCTGTTCCTTCGCTCAGCTACTCCATTCTGTTGCGGAGTACGCGCGGCTGATGTCTGATGGGTAATTCCATTCTTCTCGCAATACTCGATGATGGTTTCATTGAGGAACTCGGTTCCACGATCTGATCGGATAGACATGATCTTCATCTCTTGTTGGTTCGATATCCGATCCATCAGCTTGGGCAGCTCATCTCGAGTTTCACTCTTGTGGCGCATGAAGATGGTCCACGTGTACCTCGAGTAATCATCAGTTACAACCAGTGTATATTCATTGCCATTTATGCTTTTTGGTGTAACTGGCCCGAAGAGATCCATATGGATCAGCTGTAACACTCGGTCGGTTGAGGGAGTTGACTTCAACCGGAAGGAGGATCTAGCGAGCTTTCCCAGCTGGCATGCACTGCAGATGTGTGTTGTTGAAAACACTCGGTTAGGTATGCCTCTTGCATGTTCTTGTCTGGCGAGTCGGTTCATCATCTTAAAGTTCAGATGGTTGAGCCTTTTGTGCCACAGCCAGCTCACATCCGAACTGCTCTTTGATAACAGGCAGGTGTCAGGGAGGCTGCTGTTCCAGTCAGCGTAGTATACATTCAACCAAAACAGTTGAGAATGTAAATATGCAGTTTGTATGCCGGTTAGTTTGGTCAGTTGAATATGCAAGAATGTAACTGAACAGAAATAAACACAAACACACAGAAATTTAACGTGGTTCGGAGATAACCCTCCTACGTCCACGGGGAGTTGTGAGTCCACACAACTCTGTCCAAGTTCTTCTGGACAAACCACTCAGCTTACGCGGGCTGAGCAACCGTTATGGATAAGTTTGCGGGTACTTATCAACCTTACAGTTTAGTTTACGGGTACTAAACGACCTAACTACTCAGTTGCAGGAAGAGTAGGATCCTAGACCTTTGCAGGTGAAAGAAAAAATGTGTTTCCAACTAAAAGCTAGAACGGGATGCGAGCTATGATCTAACTCTCTATGAACTCTCACTAAGTGATGTTCTCAAGGTTCGATCTAAAGACACAAAAACTATCTAACTCTAGAACTCTCAACGAGTGATGTTCTAAGAGATTCAGTTCGGCTCGTGAAGAATATTTCTCTTTCTTTAGCTCTCTGGTTTCTTCTCGCGTGTGTGTCTCGTGTCTTCTTCGAATGAATGAAGGCCTCTATTTATAGGCGGAGAGTATCAACTAGCCGTTGGAGGAGTTGTTGATCTCTGATTATTGAAAGCGATGGCTTGTCTCTCATCTCTGCAGACTTCCCCGATATGGCATCTGTGCTCTTCTGCTTTCCATCTGAGACAGCCTTGTGTTGGGCCAAATGGGGTAATGACTGAACGGTCAAACCCTCACGTGACTTCCTTTTTGAAATTTAAATCTTAACAACAGACTTCCAACAAGGGGTGGTCGGTTAAGACTTTCTATCTTCAGCTAGCTTGCTCTTCAGCCGATGTTCTATCTGACAACTAATAGTTGAACTCTCAGCTGACTTCGTCTTCAAGCTGTTGATCTTCTTGGTTGAATTCTACAACTGATGTTCTGAAACTGAACACTCAGTTGTCTTCCTTGTATCTGGTCAGTTGGATTCGAACGCTCAGATGGCTTTCTTTCATCTGATGTTCTCTTACCTTTACTGCTTCTCATCTGATGAACGCTCAGTTGTTTTCCTTACAACTGATGTTCTATCTCTTGAACGTGACTTCCCTCTTTTTACATCTGATCATATGAGCTCTCAGTTGTACTTCTTGACAACTGATGTTCTGTCTGAGTGATGCCTTGTTGCCATCTTCAGCTGGAGACCTGTAAAGATAAAATCTTAACTTTGCTCAAACAGCGAGCCTAACTTCTAACATTAGGTTCTGGCAACATCTACTCGGTTGGGGTCAGTCGGTTTTGGAATTCATCAAAACTCTTACTAATAAATTTCCCAACACTTCTAAAACAAACCTCATACACTTAGGGGGGTGTATTGGATGTGGATTTCTGTTGGACTTTGTAGACTTTAAGAGCCTACAGATTTGGAAAATCTATGGATTTGAGGATGGATTTCGGGGATTTAGGGCAGAGTTTTATGGAATTTGTGATGGAGTTCGGGTAGATTTTTATCAACTTTCATTGGCTTTGAAATCCATAACCCCAGCGCTCACTTCAATCCAGCAAGCGCTCAATGTACCAAGCGGGCGCTGGTACCCAGCCCTCACTGGCACTCAGCCCTCATTGGAGCCCAGCCCCCGCTGGGACCTCTCTCTCTCAAAAACACATACACACAAGCATACACAACAAATGTATATCAGATACCATCCAAGAAATCCTCCATAGATTTCTTCTCTACAACTCCGTCCAGCGACCTTCCACCGCACCTCGCCTAGCCGCCAGCCCACCATCATTCCTGAGTTATTTATATCGCTTACGTCCGCGTCCATCGCCTCGTAGCCCTCCACCACCACTTCTCCCTCCCTGCGCTGCCACTACTCCATCGCTGACGCCCCTGTTGGTCGCAGTCCATCCCTCGCTACCACTGCTTCCTTCGACCGTATTCGAAGGTATTTATTCAGACGTGAGCTCGAATTTGAGAAAATGAATTGCAATTTGAGAGATTTAGATTATATTTGATTAATTTATTATTTGATGTGGGATGGAATTGCCATCTGGTATGTACTTTTATTTTGGTATATCAGCAGCACTAGGCAGTAAACATTACTACTTCCAAATATCTCTTTTCTCTGTGTGGAAGAGTTGTTCCCAACGACTGCTGGCCGCTAATGTCAGCTGGGCACGTCTCAACAACCGTTGTTGCTCACCCGGCACTGAGGTCTATTGGATTTCAGAAATCCGATCGATATTGTGTGGATTTCGGCGTGTGTATTTTGGCCTTCAAAATCCATAAAGTGTTGAATACACCAAGATTTCAGAAATCCAAATGAAATCCTAATCCAATACACCTAGACTTTTGTAGGATTTCTGAAATCCTAATGAAATCCACATCCAATACACTAGAATTTCTGAAATTCATTAGAAGTCTCCATCCAACACACCCAGACTTTTGAAATCTTTAAAATCCAACTGTTATCCAGATTGAATACACCCCCTTTAGCATTTTTCTCAAGAAACAATTTCTGTGCACATGCACTATACACGAATGCCATTCTGGAACTGCTTAGAAAGAATAAGGGAGCTTATTTCATATCATTAGAAAGACGCGGATGTCAACTTTCCAACCCAACTTGTAGATCTCAAAAATATTAAACGAGCAAAGAGTTATGACTGTTTTGGTTAAGGGTGGCAGACCTGCAGATTTTCTGTGAAAATAGCAATACTAAAACTTGGCTTTCAATACTAGCATCTATTAATTCCTAAATTTTTCGATAAACATAAGGTACCCACTTGCAAAAGTTTTTATATTTTCATTTTTATACCAGGTCCATTTCTAAACATAGCTCGAATTCACTTTTGGTGACTACCAAACATCATAAAAACACCATAGGAACATCATACAAGAGATTGGACAACAAACTCTAATTATTTCCTTATTTTTTTAAATTAAAGGGGCTCTTAAACGAAAATATTTTGCATAGAAATGAAGAGGGGAAACTCACCTTATTGAATACAAGGTTGGAAAAGAAATTGAACCAAGAGAAGAGCTTGAACTTGGAGCTTCAAGGTGCAACAATGGAGGAAACTCTCTTCTCTTTTTCTCTCAATTTCTTACGTGAATGAAGGTGAATGAGGATAGAGAGTGTGATGCTGATTTTAATTTAGTGGGTAAGAAAAAAGAGAATAGGGGGTGGGGGGGAGGGGTTAGACTAGGTGAGTTGTAAACTTTTGGGTGGTGTTAGGAAAGTAAGTTGGTATTGTTTTAATTTTTCAATCTAAGATGACATGAGATTCCTTTTTCACACAGATATAACTCTCCGGGTATCGCAAAAATGTCGTATAACTATATTCTCGAGTCGTAACTCAAAATTATTAGTCGAGCAAAATATTATGCAATCTACGGAACAAGAATTATTGAGGAAAACGGCTTGACTTGTAATCAAATAATAAATTTTAAAATTCTAATTCCGAGACGTTCATACGAGAATAAAATTAGACTCATCACTTTAACTCGATTTTAATTTCTTAAGAATGCAAAATCCCTATTTACGGCCTTAAGTTTTAACTAATTCCGGATTTAAAAGACTGGAGCATCACAGCCATACCTACACAACAACACAACTCCTGCCAAGAAACACGCGTTCTCCATGTTAGAAAAACATAGAATAACCCAATGAATTTATGATTCTATATAACTAATTTGTGTGACAAAGTCTAAATTTTTCTTCAAATATTGTTCATTGCCACAAAGCATAACAAATATGATCGCATCATATATTGGTAGATGTTCTCTTGTGGTGATCTGAAAAACGAGTCTAATAAAGGAAGAAGAAATGACAAATATTAATGAGATTTTAGTAAATTAAAAAGGGGGCGTGAATGCAACAAAATAAGAGAGAGAAGAATGAGAGATAGAGAGTCTTACCTACTGATCTCTCTTACATTGGAGCCCATATACATTTGAGGAGATAATGGTCATAATAATTAGGGTTATTGGCCTATAAATTCATAAACTTTAAATAAATTCTGATTTTGCTCTTAAACTAAAGATTCTACCTCCGAATTCCCTAACTTTCAATTTATTATGATTTTACCTCTATCATTGAATTCCCCAAATTGATTCCTTACATGGCAGTTGGAATATCCTAGTTGGCATGTCGTCCGTTGAATAAAACAACGTCGTTTGTCACTTAACCACACAATGTCGTTTCTGGTGAAAATAGAAGGCAAGGGATTAGAATACATATTTGGGTGAGAACGGGAGTTTTTCTATGGCTTTTTCTTCATCGAGTTCGTCTATACATACGTCTTCTCAGCCAAGATTGTGCAACCATGATACCTTGTTGTTGGCTGTAAAGATGTCGCCAACTTCTTCTTTTCATGTCTTAGACTTCGTCTATACTCCATGATTGCTTGTTGGTTTGATAAAACCTACGGCTAAAATTGCTTTTACATGTCACATAGATTATATTATGCCACGATAGCAAATCCCGAAATTATTTCCGACATGAAGCCATCATCGGAGGCAAAATTAGAATAAATTGAAAGTTGATGAATTTAGAGACAGAATCTTTAGTTGGGGAGCAAAATTAGAATTTATTGAAAGTTGAGGAAGTTACCGACCAATAACCCTAATAATTATAGAATTTTTAGTAAACGGGTTATTAATTGAACCAGTTCTATTTAATTAAAATAACATTAATATGACTGGCATAATGTGGCCGAATAGCAACATCCTTTGCTATTTTAGTTATAATTATTCTTACCATCATATTGTGGACGAATGAGTATATATATATATATATATATATATATATATATATATATATATATATATATAATTAAATAATGAGAGATTGTTATTATTGAAAATGATTTTGAGCTCGATCCACCAATGATTAATATCATACAAAATTACACAAAATATTAATAAAATATTGAAAAACCACTCCTTTGGTAGAGTGTGCATCAACTGGTGGTGATCATGGTGTGATTGTTTGCCCTATTACTTAGCTTCTAGTTTTTGTTTATGGAAAATATTTGAGAGAGTGGAGAGCTGTGGAGAATAGAGTATTTGAGGTTTGTTGTAATTTGTACTAATCATATTCTTGAACTGTGACTAATTTCAAGACCTTACTTTTCAAAACAGAGTTGTGGAAAATTGATAATACCATATATCAAGATGGAGAAGAGAATGTTTATCAATATCAATGAAATTCATGGTGTGCGCTAGTGAAAATTAAGTACGAGATAAAACACATAAACAACATTTTAATACTGATTATTACTTATGCATATTAGTATATAATAAATTTATAATCTCTGAAAAGTAGAAGTTAGGCCACTTCAATGGACTTATAAATCTAGAAAAACGACTGAAGTATTGGAAAATACAAGTCATTAAGAAATGAGAATGAGACCACCTTGAAGGTTGTATTATAAATATGTTGGAAAAAGTTTGCCTGTGTCCATACTGCTACTGCTAAAATAGAGTGGAAAAGTTTTAGTGCTGAAATGTCTCACTGTAAAACAGTTTAATTTTTGTGTTATGTGATTCTCCTGAAAAATCAATTCTTAAATCCCAACTTCGCAATTCTCTAAACTGACCAAATAAACAGTACTTGTGTAATTGAATCATGAAAGTTCTTGAATTGTTTCACAATGATTTTCAATTTCCTCGAGGAAAAAAAAACACCGTTAACTTGTTAAATTAGGTATTCACCGAATTAATCCCTTAGCTCAGAAACCAAATTTCTGTTCCATTAACGAAAAATAAAATAATATTAAAGAAAAATTCGTCTTCGCACTCCTTTCCTTTTTCACGATCAATTGCTCAATAATCTTCGAGTCCTTTTCAGCTCTCAGTTTTGTTCAAAGATGTTTTTTTTTCTCTTGCGCCATTCTTCCAAGTCCTTGGTTTTTTTTAATGAAGTCAACGATCGCATGCATGTAACACGGCAACACTAAAGAGCATATCTCAAGAGCTCAATCATTCATTCTCACTGACTCTCTTTCTCTATCTCTCCCTCTCTCTCTCTCTCAAGGTACACGGGAGAAGGTCATAAGCCCAACTTCGTGTCTCGATTGGTAAAAACAACGAATTAAGGTACATGATAAAATTTGGATGATTTCTTCAATTCTTATAGCTCTGTTTTGGCCCTTTTTTTCCATGTAACTTGCATTTAAGATGATGCATTTGATTTATAGTGAATTTAACACTATTTTCTCTAATTTGTATTTTATGATTACATATTTTTCCAGCCATGAAGCTAGCCTTGGTGATCCGAGTGTTTGCCGCCCTATGCTTTGCCACCACAACAACTTTAGCAGTATCTATGTCGAAGACTGTCAAGAAAAGTGTGGAAATATCACCATTCCCTATCCTTTTGGAATTGGTTCCGAATGCAGTGCAAATTCTTCCTTTAGTGTCATCTGTCGAAATTCAACAATCCCTCCAAAGCCAATCCTGAGCAGCATCAATTTGGAGGTAGTCAATATTTCTGTGTATGGTATAGTGATAGTAAATCTGCCCGTTTCGCCTATGAATTACTCTGCTGGGTCGACAACAGAATTCCTGCCTATATCACTTTCAAGAAGTCTGTTTACAATCTCATCAGAATACAATTCATTAGTAGTGATGGGGTGCAGGAATTCAGTTTGGTTGCGTGTTAACGAAACCATAGTTGGAGGGTGCACCGCCGTCTGTGATGCTGATACGAGAAACACTGGTTGCAACGGCAACAACTGCTGCCAGATAGCGATTCCAATGCCACTACAAGAGCATCAGTATACGTACCAGAGTGTTCGAGCTAGGAGTGACAACACTTCCTATGGGTATGTTTTCCCCGTTGACAAGAAATTGTTGCAAAATAAATTTGACCAAGAATTTGGATTTGCACCTTTGGTACTTGAGTGGGAATTTGGTACAAATATCTCTAACAATTTTTGCACAAATCCTGATAATTTTCGGCCTAATAATGCATATGGCAGAAACATATATCCTATTAATTATTGTTACAGATCTCCTGATGTTATTGGCTGCCGATTTTTGTTAGATTCTTTGTACAATGAGTATAGCCATTTATTTTATTATATCAGTGCACGGGATTATGTATCACCGATCCGATACTGCTCATGCCCCGATGGATTCGAAGAAAATCCATATATATTTCAAGGATGTCATGATATTGATGAATGTTGCGATGCAAGTCTGAATACTTGCCCACCTGGCACAGCTTGCTTCAACCAGATTGGTGGTTTCACTTGTGGCATGATAGGGAAATATGATGAAAATAAGAGATCTCGACTCCTAATTAAAGTATCCGTGGTGATTGGCAGTGTGGTCGGAGGGCTTATTCTACTTGTTGCAGCTTGGAAGTTCGGAAGAGCATGTAGAGAATCAATCAGGGCTATCATGGCTAGCTGTAAATACATGTATTTTAAGAGAAATGGAGGCTTATTGTTGGAGCAACAATTAGCTGCATTTGATGGTCTTGACAAAACTAAGTTGTTTAGTTCTGTGGAATTGGCAAAAGCGACTGATGAATATAATGAGAATTGGATACTTGGCCGTGGTGGGGAAGGCTTGGTCTACAAAGGAATGTTGGAAGATGGAAGAATTGTGGCAGTGAAGAAGTCGGAGAGGGTAAACCAAGGTGATGTGGAAGATTTCATTAATGAAGTTGTTATTGTATCACAGATAAACCATAGGAATGTGGTCAAGTTGTTAGGATGTTGTCTGGAAAGTGAAGTGCCCCGTCTTGTCTATGAGTTCATCCCCAACGGCACGCTCTTCTCTCACATCCATCATCCACACGAGGATTTCCCTTTATTTTGGGAAATGCGGGTCAGAATTGCCAAACAAGTAGCCGGTGCACTTGCTTACATGCACTCGGCTGCATCTGTGCCCATTTATCACCGCGATATCAAGTCAACCAACATACTCTTGGATGAAAAATACCAGGCCTAGATTTCTGATTTTGGGACATCAAGATCAATTTCTATTGATCAAACTCACGTGACCACATGAGTAGTTGGCACATTTGGCTACTTGGATCCAAAGTACTTCCAATCAAGTTAGTTCACGGATAAAATTGATGTGCATAGTTTTGAAGTAGTGTTGGTTGAGCTTTTAACAGGGGAGAAAGCAATATCTGTTGTTAGACTTGAAGAAGGAAGAGGTTTGGCGATGCATTTCTTGCACTCGATGGAGAAAAATCAAGTGTTTGATATTATTGATGCAAGGGTGGTGAGAGAGGGTAAAAGGAAAGAAATCATGGCTGTGGCTGAAATTGCTAAGAGATGTATGCATTTGAATGGCAAGGACAGGCCGACAATGAAGGAAGTTGCACGTGACTTGGATGCAATTCAAGTAGAGAAACAAGAACCAGATTTTTCACAAACTATGATTCAAAGCATCAGTGGCTGCAATTCTTTTGACGACATTGAGTCCGATTTCTCTATCATTGAAATTTCGTCGTCTGATGAATCTTGAAGAATACTGATTTGAAAAAATGTTGGAGCATGTAATCAATATTTTTACAGTAATATAAATTACAGTAAATTTTATTTATTGAGCTAGTAATATGTTTGTATTATATTACAAAATCATCCAGGTCTTAGGTCTTAAGGAGACCTGAACTCTTTACTTGATTGTAATAATACTTAGTTGAAGGCATGATTAAAACCCCCGACGACTGATTAGCTTAGGAGATCCGACAGGATCCTTAAGAAAGAAAGTATTTAAAAGCTCGTGAGACAGTTCTCATGTTAGGTCTTTGGCTTAGGTCTCAAGGTGGACTCTCAAATCAGGTCCCAATATTAGGTTCCTCATCGGGTCTCTTAGTGAGGTCCTGCACCAGGACATAACGCGAAAGGCGGTCAGATCTCCCGCCATTTAATGATACGCGCAAAATGCTTTTACCTTCACAAACTCAGACTTGTCGGGAACTACGTTCCCATAGCAACAAATAAATGAAGAACACTTGTAAAAAGGAGATAACGACATCACTAATCCGAGTAACTTCACACCCACGAAGCCAAAGAAGTATATATGGGAAAAAGCCTTTCAGGAAATTACATTCTTTCTTTATCATATTCAACCTACGAAAATATCTACTTTTTTATTTAAAAGAAGAAACCTACTTCCTCAGAGATCTAACTTGGGCGTCGGAGGTGGCGCCGGAAAATCCTTGGCCCTCCTTTTTTCTGTGCAGTTCCTTCATTCACATTCGGTCAGCCTTGCAGTCAAAGTGGTCGAGCGAAGAACTTAGGAGGAGGAGAAGGTAGATGTTTGCGATTTCTCGTTGAATATGTAATACAACGAACTTATGGTGGTATTATCTGGCGCTGTCTGTGAGAAACGACGTTTCTCTTAAAACTTTTATTCTTAAAATGTTATTGAAGAGGATTATGGTGGCTTTGAGTAAATTTTGCCTTATCCCGTGTCTTTAGAAGTTAGCTGAACTTAGTGGAGAAAGAGTTATTGGGTTCTTTGCCAACAATTTCATACCTGGTGTGTTTCGCAAAATGAAAACGATGAATGCAAAAGCTTTTTGAAATTTATTTTTAGTTTCTGAATTTCTCTTTGTTGGTTTAGGATGTTCGCGTCTTCTCGCGGATATGATTCTTTGTTTTTTTTGGTTTTTACTTTTTCATTCCTTAAAAACTTTTCGGAGGTATGGATTTTGGTGCTGAATCCGTCCCTCAGTGATCCTGGAAAGAACTCAACGATCCTGAGACATGGACTTTGAGGAATCTCATGATGTGAGAAAAGAAAGTGCAGAAAAACGTAAAGCCCCCGAAGTGGGTTTTACATAGCCTCGACTGAAATTGAGAAAATGATTCCAGGAGAGAGAGCATGGTGAATCATGTTCTCCGATTCTCCTAGTCCTCAGAAGAGCTTAGCAATAGGTTCTTTGGAAAAGCATAGTGTTGAACACTCCTTACTGTTAAAATAATTTCCTCTGACGGTCAGCTAACTATTGGTAATCTTGTGATGTAGTTATGGATGACACAGTGGTCCGAGACCTGGGACTTCCCTTTGAAGGAGCTGTACATGATGACAGCTTTCCGGAAGGGTATGTTGATGAAGAAAATCATAACACCTTGAAGGTGGTTCCACAGAAGCCTACTACACCTCAGAAGGAGGCAGCTTCTAAATCCATGAGTCCTTACAAAGAAGGAGCTCGCAAAGGTGCAGGAAGCCAAAGAAAGAAGTTTTCAAACTCCCACACAACAGAATGTTACTTGTGCACTCTCAATGGATCAGATCAGTGCCATGGTGAATCAAGCAGTATCCAAAGCTATGATTTCACCTGAGAGCTAGCAGTGCAGCAAAAGGAAAATCAAAAGAGGTACAAACATGTTTTGTTTGACCATGATAATGATAAGCTAACACGGAAGTAAGCTAAACCTTGCTTAAGCAATAATGATGGTTCATAACCCGAATGTTGTATGGTTTATGACAGGAAGAACCTGAGGATGAAACCATTATGAAAGCGAAGGATATCAAAGTCCTCGAACTGAATCTGAAAATGGTTAGTAAAATCAGAAAAATGTATAAATTGCAATAATAATGATCAAGTTGATTATCTCTAACCCATGCCTTTCAGTTTCCGTTTTGAAAACGTGCAGAAGGAGGAGAGAAGATGATAAAATCCAGAGATGAGGCTACAGCAGCAGAAATCTCAGCTCTCAAGCAGCAGATTAAGGACCTTCAGAAGAAGGTCTCCTCATCAAAGAAGTCTCCAAAAAAATCTGTCAGGATAAGTGATAGCCAGTCTTCTTTTTCCAGAGACATTCGTGAGGATCAGTTGCCCTCAAATTTCAAGATGCTAGCATTGGAATATGATGGTTCTACAGATCCACATGAACATGTGATGAGATTTGAGAATGGAGCAATGTTGCACCAATACACTAAGGGAGTTAAATGCAGAGTTTTCCTCACAACTCTGTCAAAAGTGGCTCAACAGTGGTTTTCTCAGTTGTCACATAATAGTATAAGCTCATTTGGTGAATTCATGTCTATGTTTCTACACCAGTTTGCTAGCGCAAGAAGGCATGTGAAAACATTCTCTTCGCTCATGGCATTGGGGCAAGGACCTTTAGAAAGCTTGCGTCAGTATGTGGCGCGCTTTAATGCTGAAGCATTGTAGGTTCCTTTGGCCTCAGATGATATGAAGGTGCAAGCACTTATACAAGGGTTAGCACCTGCGTTATTCTTTAATTCATTGAACAAGAGGCCTCTCCTATACTTCGAGGAGTTGCTGCAGAGAGCTGATAAGTATGTCAACCTAGAAGAAGCTCAGGAGGCCCGGAAAGCTAAAGAACAATCTCTTGTTCCCAAAAAGGAGACCTCGGAGAAGAAGTCATCCTCGGCACTGAGAGCTGAAAGGGACAAAGGAGGGCAGAAGCCCAAGAGAGCTCCAAAGAGGTTTGACCAGTATATGCCCCTCAATGCATCTTTGGTGGAGGTTATGGAGGTCGCAGCCAGGTCTCTTCACTTCAAGTTTCCGAGTACTTATAAGGAAGTCCCCCGCAATCCACGGTCTGAGTTATACTGCAAATATCACAACGACTATGGACACGACATAAACTACTGCAGACACCTCAAAGATGCCATTGAGCGTCTGCTGAAGAAGGACAATACCTTGCTCCAATTCGTCAAGAAAGAAAGGGAAAAATGATACAAGAGAAAGGAACCAGAGCTAAGGAAGACTAATCAGAGGGAGAGAACCCCTCCACGCCGGAAAGATCCTCCTCCAAAAAGGGGAAACATCAGCATGATTATGGGAAGAAATGTCAATGGGGATTCAGGTCGAGCTCGTAAAGCTCATGTGAGAGCTGCCAAGGCTCATGTGAGCAGAGAGGTTCAAGAGCTGGCAGAGGTAGTTGGAATGGAGATTGATGTAGTAGATTCATTCCCGGGAGAGGAGACAAATCCAAAGGCATGCGTGAGTTTTGGTCCTGAAGATCTAGTGAGCACGGAACCCTATAATGATGCATTGGTAAATAGTGCTGAAGTGGCCAACTGGAGGAGCACGAATATTTGTGGATACAGGAAGTGCAGTGAACGTGCTCTTCTGGGATTGCTTCCAGAAAATGAAAATTAATGCTGAATTGGCGCCAGTAAACACTGCATTGTACGGCTTTGCTAGAGGCGAAATACAACCTAAGGGAGAAGTAACCCTTCAGGTAACTGTAGGAGCGGTGAGACGTCAAATACTCGAATGGTAAAGTTCCTGGTAGTAGACACATCTTCGGCTTATAACATAATATTAGGAAGGCCTGCACTGAATGATTTCCAGGTCGTGGTCTCAACATACCACATGAAAATGAAATTCCCAGTTCAAAATGAGGGGCTTATAGGAGAGGTCGCAGGAGACCAGGAGATATCAAAGGAATCTTATGTAAAATCCATTAAGCATGCCAAGCATAAAGCGAAGAGAGCTTTAACAGCAGAGCTCCCATCGCAGAGCAAAGATATAAAGATGGGAAGTGTAGAGGAAAATTTGGAGCCTCGTATGCAGCCAGCTGAGGAAGAATTAATGATGGTAGAGTTGTTCCCGGAGAAGATAGGTTTCACTACGAAAATGGAAAAGTTGATGACTGAAGAACAGAAAGAAGCTATAATTCAGTGCTTGAGGAGAAACACATATCTATTTGCATTCTGTCCAGAGGATATGGTGGGGATAAACCCATCTGTAGCCCTACATCATTTGAATGTAGATCCTAAAGCAAAACCGGTAAGGCAGAAAAAGAGGTCCTTTGGACCTGAAAAGGAAAAAGTGATAAGGGAAGAAATCAAACGATTGCTGGATGCTGGCCACATTGTTAGAATCCAATACTATGAATGTCTATCAAACACAATAATGGTGGCAAAGAGTAACGACAGTTGGCGGATGTGTATAGACTTCAGAGACCTAAATAAAGCGTGCCCGAAAGACCATTATCCATTGTCGTGCATTGATCAGTTGATTGACTCAACTTCGAGATGTGAGTTGTTGTCCATGTTGGATGCGTATCAAGGGTATCACCAGATACAGCTAGCTCTTGAAGACGTGGTTAAAATGGCTTTTATAACTATGTGTGGTACGTTTGCGTATATAAGAATGCCTTCTGGCCTGAAAAATGCAGGAGCCACCTACCAAAGAATTATGGGCGTAATATTTGAAAACCAGATAGGAAGGATTCTGGAGGTATACGTGGATGATATCCTCGTGAAAAGGATGAGAGCATAACACCATGCTGGAGACCTAGAGGAAGTCCTGACAGTAGTGAAGAAGTATAACCTGTGATTGAATCCGGCAAAGTGCACATTCGGAGTTAAGTCGGCAAAGTTCTTGGGGTACATGGTGACCCTCCTACCAATGTAAGGGAGGTGCAACGTTTGAACGGGAGAATTACTGCCTTTAGTCGGTTTATATCGAATTCTGCTGAAAGAAGTTTCTTGTTCTTTAAAATATTAAAGAAGGCCAGCAAGTTTGAATGGGATGAGAGCTGCCAGAAAGCCTTTGGAGAGCTGAAAGCTCATCTGTCGAGCCTGCCTGTGCTGACCAAACCGATCCCGGGAGAAACCTTATACATGTACATCTCTGTTGGCCACCACTCGTTGAGTGCGGTTCTCATAAGGGAGGAGAACTCCCTGAAAAAGCCTATCTATTATATCAGTAAAGCTTTACAAGGAGCTGAGTATAGATATTCAGATGTGAAGAGAGCTGCTCTGGCTGTGATGACAGCAGCAAGTAGGCTAAGGCTATATTTTTTAGCTCATAAAGTGGTGGTAAGAACCAATTTCCCTTTTAAACAGGTGCTAAGCAAACCAAACCTCTCAGGAAGGATGGTAAAGTGGAGTGTGCAGCTAGGAGAGTATGATGTAGAATTTGAGCCACGCACAGCCATCAAGGTGCAAGCCTTGGCTTATTTTATTCAGGAGACTACTCAGCCCACGCAATGGCCTAAATGGAAAGTCTTTGTAGATGGCTCGGTGACAACTGATGGGTGCGATGCAGGAGTTGTCATAATAACACCAGACCAGAGTGAGCTTAATTTCAAGTTGAAATTTGAATTTAGAGTGTCCAACAACGAGGCTGAGTATGAGGCGTTCGTTAGAGGACTCAAAATGGTAGCTGCGTTGGGAGCTCAAAAAGTTATTATTTATTCTGACTCACAATTGGTAATTCAGCAGGTTTCAGAAAACTATGAGATCAAAGAAGAAAGAATGGTCAAGTATGTTGAGCAGGTCAAAAGCTTGAGTAAGGGTCTCCAACATTTGAAGGTAGAACAGATATCCAGAGATCTCAACATGCAGGCAGATCGCCTTGCTAAACTAGCTAGCTCAATAAATGGATTGGTGCCAAAAAAAAGTAACATTGCTGAGATTGGCGGATTACCGGATGGAGTAGAGTGTCCACGAGACAGAAGAGAAAGATGATTGGAGAGCGCCCATCCTGCACTTCCTAAGAACAGGAGAGTTGTCAGAGGGAGAGAGACCTGTGAAGAAGAGAATATATGCTAAATATTGTGTGATTGGAGGGTGCTTGTTCAAAAGAGCTTTTTCACAACCATTACTTAGATGTGTAACTGAGGCAGAGGGTCTGCAAATGATCAAGGAACTGCATCAAGGAAAAGCAAGATGCCATACAGGATTTCGAGACCTGATTCGGCGAGTGCTGAGAGCTGGGTATTACTGGTCTTCTTTGAAAAAAGATAGTGTGGTTTTTGTAAGAAGATGTCCTAATTGTCAGAAGCACGGTCTGCTGATTCATAGGTCGGCAGAGGAGTTGGGAGTTCAATATGCGGAATGCCCATTTGTCAAATGGGACATAGATTTGGTGGGAAAGCTCCCCATGGCAACGGGGAAAAAATATCATATTATAGTAGCGGTGGATTACTTTAGTAAGTGGGTAGAGGCAGAGCCCTTATCTTCGATAATGGAGGAAAGCATTATAAAGTTTATATGGAAAAGCATATGTTGTAGGTATGGCTTACCCAGAGTGCTGATATCTGACAATGGAACCCAGTTCTTTGGTAAGAAAATACAAGCTTGGTGTAAAGCTAGAGGGATAGAACAGAGGCTTGCTGTTGTCGCTCACTTGAGACCTGAGGTAGAGGTCACTAATCGGACTATAGTTAATGGTATCAAGGCAAGGCTGGAAAAAGAGAGGTCTCAATGGGTAGAAGAGTTAAGTTCAGTGTTATGGGCATACAGAACTAGGCGAAGGACAGCTACGAGGCAATCTCCTTTCTATCTAGTATATGGCGCTGACGCTGTTATGCCAGTGGAAGTGAAGGTCTTGTCATACAGAATTTTGACCTATGATGATGTTATGGCTTAAAAAGTTCAGGTCTCTTCGGGACCTGAATCTCTAAATTTATCTTTTGAAGACTTGAAGGTAGCTCGTCAGGCACGAGGTAGATAGTGGAGAGCCGAAGAATAAGGGAGCTGATGAGTAAGCATTCCAGTGAACCGTTTTGATAGGCCCAGCGAAGGACTCATTTGGCCAAACACTGTCAGATAGTATAAGGAGTCTTTACCTGCAACAATACGGAGTTGGCAGATAAAGGTCAGAGATATCAACCAATAAAATGAGATTGTACATAAAGTGGACAGCAAATCTTTAGTTAATTTACACATATATCCTTAAAGGTGAAAGTAGAAGATATAAATATTGTCAAATTCCTCATTACATGACAGATTACCCACACATACACACACCCTTTATTCACGCACTCTTCTCTCCATTTACTTTCCTCTCAAAGCTGACTTGATCGTCGGAGAGGGTTCACCGGAAAACCTCCGGTCCCTTTCTCTTTGCAGGATTTGGAGAAGCCTGTTAGCTGAGCTTAGAGTTGGATTCAACCTTTTGGCGTGGCTGGGATAGGTGAGTCAGTGGAAGTAGTTTGTTCTGGGTGTGTCGCTGTGGAGGTGAAATTTGGGTCGATTTTCAGACGCAACAGATGAAGATCTGAACAAGGAGCTGAGAGCAAAAGGCATGGACCTGATTGATGAGGCCCAAGAAGAAGCCTATCAGTGAGCCTTAGCGTATAAGGCTCGTATAAAGGCATCATAAGATACAAAAGTGAAGGTCAGGCGGTTCAAAGAGGGAGATTTCGTGCTCAAGAGAGCTGATGCAATGCACCCAGTGAAAAAATTTGAGCCCAACTGGGAAGGCCCTTTTGTGGTAACCAAAGTGTTTTCTAGAGGAGCATATGAGCTCATGAGTCACGAGAGGTATGCGGAGCCGAGGCCATGGAACATAAGTAATTTGAAAAAATATTGTGTTTAGATGCGCTTTAGTGGAAAAATGCTTTGGAAATTTTGTCTCGTAGAGAAGAGGTCTACGTGCCATGTCTCTTTCCCACACTTTTTGGTAGAATACTTGCTCAGCTAGACAAGTATTCCTGTAATGGCACGAAGAGAACTTGTTGCAAATAAATAAAAGCTGAGAAGTCTTTTTTGTTTTATTTACATTTTTCATATGATAACATACGATGTTGTGGAATCAAAACACACAACTTGTTGTGGATGAATCATATTGGACCTAATGTAATAAAGTAATTACTCTAAATGGTTTAACAGTGAGGTCCAAACCATCTAGAGTAGGGGGAGTAGGGGTGTACCTTACACCCCTAGGGGGTCCAAAGATACGCCATGAAAATGCAAAATCATGTATAAAAAAGAAGAAAATAGATAAATAGAAGTACAATAACAAAACGATCGCAACCATTCAAGCTACTAGACTAGAGACGCAGCACAAGCAAGTCAAACAAAAAGAAGAAATTGTTCAGTACTAGGATACATAAAAAGTTGTTCAAAAGATGACACGTATAAAATTTAAGCTAAGAAATTAGTGGCATCTTCATTTGGATCAGCCCCGGTAGCGTTGGTATTGCCATCCTTGGATATATCCTCCAGCTCTCCTTGTCTGTCAGCAACAGCTTGAGAAGTCTCACCAGAGGGAAACATATCTAACAGAAGAAAAGGAAATAAGTTAGAATCAAGGAAGGCAAGAAGGGCGAACCTGAGGTTCGAAAAGTAGGAAACAATAATAGAATACCTTGAGGTTTGGCGACGTGAGGAAAGTCCTTTGGCAAGAAGTCATAGATAGGCTCAGGGGGGTCAGAGAAGGCTGCCTCCAGGTCGCATGGGGCAGTAAGAGCTTCGAAGTTCGGTCGCATAACGGGGAGCCACCATTTCTTCCCGAGAGGGGTCAAGGAATCGCCTTTGAAAGAGGGAGGTGGAGGCAAGCATTTCACTATAGGATCTACCTCTATAGGCTCTTTAAAACCTAAGTTGTGAGCCTTCGCCAGCACAGTCATACCACATCTTTTCGCCAGAGAAGCAATGTCGTTGCGGATGGCCAACAGATACTCAGGAGAAGTCTTGAAGGCTTCTAGAATGCCCTCATGAAGGATCTGCAGTGCTCTCTGACCTAGAGAGGTCCGGAGGATAAAGCTGCGACACCAATGAACCCCATCGGTATAGCCCGACTGGTAGGAGATATTAGCAGCTTGCAGCAGACTCTTGGCATTGTCAAGCTCTTTACTAACTTGAGTAAGGTGTTGGCTAAGTTCCGCATTGATGGCACTGAGAGATGCGTTCTCCTCAGACAGGGAAGACATTTTTTCCTGAGACCTAAGAAGTTTATTATTCTTCCGCTTTTCAGATCATCATTAGCCATGGAGAGCTAGCTGCTGGTGTCAAGGATATCCTGATTTTGGTATTGTAAGTCCTCGTTAGCTTTAGTAAGCTCTTGAAGTTGCACTTGGCAAGTTACCAGAGCATCCCTTAGCCTCTCCACTTCCCGGTCTTGAGAACTATCTTTGAATTGCAATAGTTGGCTATGTGCGCTGATCAGCTGCGATGGTACAGGAAAAAGAGGTGTAAAAGGAGAAAGGGAAAATGCAATGGTCATTAAATAGACCAGTAAAAATAATAATAATAATAATAATAATAATAATAATAATAATAATAATATATAAAAAGAAAAAGGGGGTTAAAGAAACCTGCACTAGGCAATGAGCATGCTCCTCTTGAAGTTGCTTCAAGGAAGGAGGGTTCGCCTTTGCCTCTTCCTCAGAAAGAGGGATAGTATGCAGCAGAGAAAGACATTCAGATTGAGGTAGCTGGCGAAGAGAGCTGGAGGTTTGGCCCCTGAATGCATAGCCAGATGAATCAGTTCCTCGAGGAGGAGAGCTCTCCAAAAGAGGAGTATGCTTGGTCTTTTTAGTAGCACCAGTTGGAGGCCGGGCAGGGAAAGGTCTTTTGGAACGAGTAGAGGTGTCTGTTTTGGCCTTCCCTTTCAGATTGGAAGAAGGGGGATCACCAGGAGTTGTTTTCTCCTTGCATAAATCTTTTGAGGAAGCACCTTGGCTCAGTGATTTGGTAGTTGTGGGCTTAATGATGGCACTGGAAGAAGGAGGGGAAAGTTATTGTGACTGTGAAGTCAGAGAAGTAGCAGGAGAGGCCTGGCCGGTGGGTTGTGAAAGATCAGCACATTCAGATTCTTTTCGGGCCTGCTCCTCAAGTAAAATAGCAAAGTCAAACTTGCTGTCATCAGACAACTTTACATTCTGAACCTAATTCATCTCTGTGGAAGGTGAAATAAGATAATGATGTTAAAGTAACTTAAAAGTAAAAATAAATAGTAAATAGGGAGATGGATGAAACCCACCCTCAAGAGAGAAGGAGTGATTTCCATGAGGTGCTAATCCAAAAAATGAAAGCACGCAAGGATCAGATAAGAAAGAGTTGAACTGAAAAGCGGCAACTTGAGCTTTGTCCATTAATTTGGATAACATCTTGAGATTAATAGCAGGAATAGTAATGACAGCAGGGCGAGGTTGCTTCAATCGAAGTGTTTGCCATGGATGATAGTCAAAGGGCCAACTGCTCTGTTTTGGAGTAACCACAAAATATTTGTCTCGCCATTCCTTACCAGGGCTTCGCGGGTTACACAAATGTTGAGCAGGCCCCTTTGGTCTGGCACTGGTGTAGTTAAAGGAACCCGTAGGCTTTACGTCATACACAGTTTGAAATAAAGTGGGAGAAGGAAAACCCCCATTGCCACGAAGAAAGATGAAGAATGTAAGAAGTACTTTAATGATGGAAGGGTGGAATTGATTGGGCCACGAATTATGAAGATCACAAACTTGCACTAAAAAATCGGGAAACGGGAACCTTAAACCTGATTCTATCTGACTATACCAAAAGGCTACCGAGGGTAAGTCAAAAGGTGGGGACGCTCATATGCCTCAGGCAAGCGAAAATCAAAAGGTTCATTGCAATTCAACCACGACTTTACTATCTCTAATTATGGAAAGGTTAGAGTGGATTCACCTGCAATAGCGTTGGGGAAGAAAACCCGAGCAGTAGGATCTTGCGCTGAAGAAAAAGCTCGAGCAGGGTGGATTGGAGAGTCGATTCCCTTCACCTCCTGACCGGAAGGGGAGGATCCCCCAACCAAATCAATGATCTCCTTTGGGTTTGTGGAAGTCGTTGAATTCAACTCCTACTTTTTATTTATTTTTTTGTAAAAATGAAGAAAGAAATTCTATTTTCTCCTAGGCTGGTTAACATATGGTCGTTTAGTTGATATAGCTGCTGTTAAGAGAAGCTCTGACGTGAAAACACCCGATCCCATTCCGACCTCGATATGTCTGTTTATCTTTTTGCGGAGCATGAGAGAAGGTGTCTGACTGAGAATCCTTATGAGAGGAGGAGTGTTGATGGGCATCGGAAGCTTGTAACTTAGGGTGATCGGAGATGGTCTCTTCCTCGGAATGAGAGGGAGAATGAGCCCTAGAGAAAAAATGACAGTAAAAATAAGTGAAAGGGGGTGAATAGAAGAAGCAGAATAGTAAAATCCCTAATATAGTAGAGAGAGAAAATGGTTGAGTAAAAGTAGGGGAAAACTGCAGAGTCCCCCCATTACTCAATAAAATAATGGTAAAAAGGTAACTTACTCGGGAGATTCAAAAGATGCAGGTCTCTTCCTGAGGCCACAAACAATAAATCTGTGGAAGACTCTCGTTTGAGGAGTCACTGACAAATTCAGCAAACAGGAAAAAAGATAATACTCTACATTTGCAAGAAAACAGTTTCGCAAATCTAGAGTAGGGGGAGTAGATATTGTATTACAAAATCATCCAGGTCTTAAGAAGACATGAACTCTTTACTTGGTTGTAATAATACTCAGCTGAAGGCATGATTAAAACCCCTGACGACTTATTACCTTAAGAGATCCGATAGGATCCTTAAGGAAGAAAGTATTTAAAAGCTCGTGAGACAGTTCTCACCTTAGGTCTTTGGCTCAGGTCTCAAGGTGGACTCCCAAATCAGGTCCCAATATTAGGTTCCTCATCAGGTCTCTTAGTGAGGCCCTACACCAGGACATAACGCGAAAGTCGGGTCAGATCTCCCGTCATTTAATGAATCTGACACGCATAGAATGCTTTTACCTTCACAAACTCAAACTTGTCGGGAAGTACGTTCCCCTAGCAACAAATAAATGAAGAACACATGTAAAAGAGAGATAACGACATCACTAATCCGAGTAACATCACACCCACGAAGCCAAAGTAGTATATATGTGGGAAAAAGCCTTTCAGGAGAACACATTCTTTCTTTATCATATTCAACCTAAGAAAATATCTACTGTTTTATTTAAAAGAAGAAACCTACTTCCTTAGAGATCTAACTTGGGCGTCTGAGGTAGTTCGCTGGGAAAATCCCTGGCCCTCCTTTTTTCTGTGCAGCTCCTTCATCACATTCGGTCAACCTTTCAGTCAAAGTGGTCGAGCAAAGAACTTCGGAGGAGAAGAAGGTAGATGTTTGCGATTTCTCATTGAATATGTAATACAACGAACTTATGGTTGTATTAGTTTGTATCTTAAGAATGTTGTTTATTTTATTGTTTTGATATGTACCTTGTAAATTGGTATGAATCCTCCCTCTCCAAGCTTATTTAGTGGTGAAAAGTTGTTAGTTGCAACAGCAACACAGGAATAATTAAAAATGGGCAAATCAAATTCCATATTTATGTTACTAGTGCTTGTTGTCCTTCTCAAAATTGTAGTTGAGTTGAAATCAAACGACAAAAGATCCTCCCCTGATTCCTTGTTTTCTACTCTTCTCAAAAAACACAAGTCACAAATTAATCAATTTACTGCTAAAAAAATCTTTTCTTTTGGCTGGTTAAATATATATTGAAATTTAAATTAAGTAATTTAACCCTTGTGTTTGGTCCTCCTAATATTGTACAAGAATCCCAGAAAGGCGTGGAAAACAATGACGAATGCTGGAACCACAACTGCTATGATCACCTCCAGTAATCTCTTGCTTTTAATTACTTGCATGTACAAATTAATGTCGCGACTAACTTTCTTCTTAGGTTTCATTTATTTTAGTTGTTAAATTTATCATGTGAGGGAAAAGAAAGCTCCCCATCCTTTAAATTCCTTATCTTTTTTCCATTACTGGCTGCAAATCTTTTGGACTTTTTTATTAGTGTTGATTATTATATCTATATCGCTCTATTGTGATTCTTAGCTTCTTATGTATGTGTTGAACTACCAGAAACTTATAAGTTTGGCCTAGAAATAGCAATAGGTCATGTAACCATCCATTAACTATTTTTCAAATCCAAATCAATTAAAAATTTATTTATTTATGCCCATTCCAAATCTGACTAAAATATGATATAACAATCCCTACCTGTTCCAAAACCATCGAGTGATACTGATAATTACCTACTAAAAATTCGAATACTAAAACATATAAACGTCAACATTAAATAGTAGATTGAACAAAATATTATTCCCTCCGTCCCGTTCAAACTGTCTCACTTCTTTTCGGCACAGAGATTAAGAGAAAAAGATTATATGTAAATTATGTGTTTAGTGTATTGAATAAAGTAATATAAAGTATTTTTTTAATTGATAAAGTGATATAAAGTATTTTTGAAGTGATATAAAGTAGTTGTGAAGTGATATAAAGTGAATAAAGTGGTTTCTTAATTATTTCCTTAAAAGAAATGAGACATGTTGAACGCCCAAAAAGAAAAGTGAGACATGTTCAACGGGATGGAGTGAGTATAAATATAATTAAAACATAAGTATTAATAGAAAATTTGATTAAAATAAATCTCAAAACAAATACTCCCTCCATCCACAAATAATAGTAATAATTCCATTTTGGTAACAAAGAGTGCACATGCACTTTCCTTTTTAGTACATGACCTCACCATTCCTTATATTTTATATCTCTAACAAATTCAAAATTTTAAATACCTACCACACTCTTTGTGAACAAAAGAAGTACATGATAACAAAAGATAATATACATGTAACTAGTACTTTTTTGATAGTTTTTTAAAATTTTAGCACTCCTTATAATTTTCTAAAAATTTAGCACTTCCTCTCTTTTTACCCTCACTTTAATTTTGTATTGTCCATCTTATCCTCATCTTATAATTCCAATTTGAATGCTTTACTATTTATTTATCACCTCATTTGGCCATCAAAACTTGCCTGAATTCTTCATCAGTAGCCTTGAGCATCAATGGCAGCGCAACCTTTACTCCACACCGTATAACCTTCATATGCCTCGGCTTAATCCTATTCTCCAGACTAAACGTGAAATACTGCAGAAACTCCTTCAAATCCTCCAATTTCCCCTCCATCTCCTTGGAGAAATACTCGAATTTGGGCTTGAAATTGTTGCCGATGTTGAACGTGAAGAGCGCCGGACATCTGAGAACCATCTCCACCGCATCGGTGTTGGAGAATCTCAAGCTGACGAAATAATGGAGCTTCGGAATGAGCATCTTCTCGACGCTGGAAACCAGCAGGATGGAATCCTGGTAGGCTAAAATGTGCAGATCTCTGAACCCTAAAATCAGACGGTCGGAATTCGCGAAAATAAAACAGAACGTAATGTTGAATTTTTTGTGACTTCACAAATTTTTTCCATTTTTTTTTTGTGACTTCACAAATTTTTCCATTTTTTTTTTGTGACTTCACAAATTTTTCCATTTTTTTTTGTGACTTCACAAATCTTTTTTCATTTTTCTGGTGACTTCACAAAATTTTCCATTTTTTTTTGTGACTTCACAAATTTGTCCTGTTTTTGTGACTTCACAACTTTTTTTTCCATTTTTTTGGTGACTTCACAAATTTTTCTATTTTTTTATGACTTCACAATTTTGTTTCATTTTTTGAAAGACATAAGTAAAAAAATCGTGTAAAAATAATTTGTGACCGCCGGCGACAGTGACGGCGGCACGACAGCGGCGGTGGTGGAAAAGTGGTGGTGGAATATTTTCTTTTTTTGTTGAGTCATACTCCCTCCGTCCACGAAATGGTTGTCACATTGTGGCCGACACGGATTTTAAGAAAATGGTACTACCTCTGGTCCCTAAGTCTCTTCTTAGGAAGAAATGGCACGGGTATTAAGGAAAATGTTGTTGAGTTAGTTGTGAGTAGATAAAAAGTGATTGAATTTATAGTGAGTGGAGAAAGAGTCCCACATTGAGGGTAGTAATATATTAATTAATTGAGATAGTGGTAGGCCGTAGTGATATTTTAAGCAAATAAGTTGATAAAGTAAGGGTAAAAGATAATAATTTGTTGTGTGGGTAGTGTTCAAAAGTAGCTAGGAAGAAACTTGGGACCGTAAAAAAGGAAAGATAGGAAGAAACTTGGAGACAGGAGGTAGTAGGTAGTAGTGAATTATAGTGAGTGGAGTAGCAAAAATGGCAACCATTTCATAGACAAACTTAAGTAGCAAAAGTGGCAACCATTTCATAGACGAAGGGAGTAAAAAAATTTTTGTTACCAGAGAGATGGTGGAGGGGTGGAAGGGTAAAAATGTTAAAAGGTGCTAAAATTTAAAAGATTTATAAAGAGTACTAAAATTTAAAAAAACTACTCCCTCCATCCCACCGAATAAGGCCTATTTTCATTTTGGGACGTCCCACTATACTTGGCATGTTTCCTTTAAAGGAAACAATTAATTTATATACATGGCCCACCATTCCATCTAAACCACACTAACCTACCCCCACTACACACTCAATCATCCTATTTATAACTTTATTAGCATTATAAAATACTGCATTCACACTATACTAAACTCTTTCTTTATACTCAAAACTCTTTTTTTTAGTCTTCGTGCCCATATGAACTAGGCCGATTCGGCGGGATGGAGGGAGTATAAAATAAGTGCTACTCTTAAAATCTTCTCATAACAAAATGTATGATGTATAATCAACATCTTTCTCCATCGTATATAAATATTAAAGTTTTCATCAAACATTCTAATAGAATTAATATTTGTACAAATATTTATAATGATATTATAGAACATAATAAAATCTATATTCCCTTAAAAAATATTGCTCATTAAACTTTGGTCCGCTAATATTTTTGTCAGTTGTTGGACATTATTGTCTTGAAATGACGCTCTATCCTTTCATGAATATTAGTTTTGTCTCGGTTTACAGGTCGTGTGGTCTAGGAGCTCGAGGATCTTTAACTCGTTATTATAAATTTATAATGCGAAATTGGTCGGCAGTTTAAGCCGACAGCAAGTATGGAAAAGCTTAGTTTAATCCTATTCCTAATTATAGGGTCGCTGCTATTGCTGCAGCACGCAGAATCCCAATCAATCCCCATTTCCGAAACGAAGAAGCTGGTGACGTCAAAACTCCATTTCTATCTTCAGGATGTGATCGGCGGCGACAGACCCACCGTTTGGACAGTGGCGGAATCCAACATAACTGACGATCTGCCGTCGGCGTTCGGCAGGGTGTTGGTGTTGGACAACCTCGTGACCTCCGGCCCCGACATTAATTCCGGCCAAGTGGGACGGTTGCAAGGCACCGTAACGCTTTCCGACCTTAGGGAGATAGCGTTGGCGATGGTCCTAAACCTTGTTATCACGGAGGGGGAGTACCAGGGCAGCACACTCAGTATTCTAGGACGGAATCCGTTAGGCGCGGAGGTTAGGGAGGTCTCCATCGTCGGAGGCACCGGAGTTTTTAGAATGGCTACTGGTTATATTCTCATTAGCACTTATTTTGACTACCCCGCTGGAGTGCGTAATGTCTACGAGTATAACGCCGTCGTCTTTCATATGGATCCTTCCGTGTAGTTGTCCAATTAATAAAACGGTGTACGACCTAGGTTGCCCTAGCTAAGAGAAATGAGGGATCTATGATATATGCTTTTGTGTTTGTTGTCTGATTTGTAGTTTGCTTTGTGCATGTTTCATGTGAATAGTACTATGTTGTTGTACCGCAGATGAGTATTCTGCCATAATAAACTTGGGATTTCTCATGGAGTATTGTTTTGTTCGACTTGTACTTTGTTTTGTGTTTCGTATGTATATGGTTTTGTGTTATATTGTTTTTTTGGGAAAATTGCATAAAAATACCTGATCTTTTACCAAATTCCGAACTTATGACAAACCTTTTAATTAATTGTAGCAAAAAATAGCTACCTTTCAATTTGTTGCAATGTCCGTCCGAATTCAATTTGGGAAAAAATTGATGATGGCGGGTGCAATTCCTAATGACGTGACGTTCAAAAAACGACGTCGTTTTGATTAAAAATTAAAAAACAAAACAAAAATATTACACATCATTTAAAAATTTCCACCTCATCTTCCCCTTTCCCTTTATCTCTCTCTCTCTCTCTTTCTCTCTCTCTCTCTCTCGCCCCTCCGATGGATCAGCTTCGAAAATCAAAGAATCCTCTCTACACAACAATCCCAGTTTCCTCCAAGGGAAACCCATCCCCCCAACGCACAAACCACATCAAAATGATCTTAATCAGAAATAAAGAATGTATTTTTAGGAAAAATAGAGGTGCGGTTCCATTCTCGTCGCAATTCAACCCAATGCTTTTCAATAAGAAATCATGCTCGTTGATAGGATGGTACCTGAGAAATTGCTGAATCGGGCAAGAAAAATTTGAATGCGAAAAGGGGATTTTGGAAACGAGTTTGGAGAGACAATGAGGCGAATTTCTGGAGATGTGGTCGACGTAGAGAAAAGGGAGAGAACGGGTTGTGTGGAGGTAGTCGAGAAGCGCCTTCTGCGATTCTTGGATGGCTTTGGGCCTGTGTTTCCATGGAATTTTACCGAAGGGTTTAGGGGTCGTAAAAGAGAAAAAGAAGAGGGGATAGATTCTGGCGGTGGTGCGGTGGAGTACGACGGCGGTGGTTCGGCGGAGTAGCATAATCTCTCATGGACGGTGCGTGGGCGCGGAGGAAACGGTCGTCGAAGGAGAGGTGGAAGGTTGTTAAATATGGATTTTTACCTCTTTTTGGAGTTTAAATGTTATTATTTAGTTGAGGAAAATCATGTTTAAGGCAAGTACGAGCTTATATTTTGTTAGTTTAAAAGAATGTGATACTTGCTTGTTTTTGGTGATTTTTGTAGGATTTGGTGGCAAGGTGGAAAATTAAGCTTGAAGATGCAAGATCGGATGTAGTACGCGTTTGGATGATGAAACGGCATGGAAACGGAGGAGAAACGAGTGGAATGAAGCCCCGAGGTTAATGATTTGTGCCATGCAGCCGTATTTCAACCGCATGGCAATTGCGCAACATGAGAGGGGGTCCAATGGTCGCATGCCAGCCGCATGACAATGTGTCGCATCGCTGATATCCCATGCGGTCTGGCCATGCGGGCGCATGCCAGCCCCATGGTGACGTCATTTTACGCGTTTTAGCGTATTTTCGAATTTTAACTTGTTTTTAACTTGGTTTTTTATTTCCATTCGGATTATTAATTACTTCCTAGTATAACTAGTATAAATAGACTTCTTAGGGTTTATTAAAAAAAAAACTTTTACATTCGTTTGAGCTTTGGCAAATTTAGGAGATTTGGAGCTTTCAAGGAAGATGAGAGATTTGATTCCTTCACTACAATTTTTCTAACTTTATGTTTAGAATTGAATCTGTATTTTGTTTTGCCATGATTATGTGTGGCTAGACTTTTCTTTATCTTATGGTTAGAAAGTAGATGGATATTTGTTCTTGAACTTTTATTTTAATTGATTAATCACGACCTATTCTCCTTTTTCCGTGTTCTTATGCTTTATTATGCTTGATTGATTGGCCACCAATTGTGCATTTAGTTGTGTTAATTTGATATCGAAAGAAGAAGATTAACACTAGAACGTAAAATATGGAACATTCTCTTCAATAAAGTTGAAAGATCTTGAGATTAGGGTGAGGATAAAGAATCTAAGGATCGTTTAGGAGTTATATGTTGATAATTGATTGGACACAATAGTTATTAGCATATAATCAACTGTTTATTTGTCGTGAAAACGAGCTTAAACTAATTGTGTGATCATCTTAGGGAGAATCGAGTCTTTAATGTGATTAATTAATTAAAAAGTTTGAGTTTATTTATTCATTGAAATTGAAATCGAAATCATAAGATAATCTCTTCTCTGTTTGATCTCGAATTTGCTCTCGTTGTGTTGTTAGATTTAATAGCATTTTTATTATTTTTGTTAATTAGATTAAAAATTATTTTAATTAAGAGTCTAAATCGTGGATGTTATTTGAAAGCAGTACTTGTGAATCTTAAATTCATTCTCTGTGGATTTGACTTTGTTTACTTCAATTTAACTGTGCACTTGCAGTGTTAATAAAATAGCGAACAAAGGTGCGGAGGGTGATGGCATCGTCACAATGAGAGAGAAAGTGGGAGACGAAGTGGGAGAAGTGGAGAGAGAATGCTTGGGCGGATTGATTGTTGTTTAGGCTGAGGCGGCTGGCGGCGACGAGGCGGCTGAGGTGGAAGTGAAGATGGAGGTGTATGCAGCAGAAGAAAGGAGGAGGAATTGAGCAAGATATAGAGATAAAGGGAAAGGGGAAGGGAAAAATGAGGTGGAAACACTACAATAAAAAATAGAAATTAGGGCACTTATTTAGAAACACATTTTAGTAAGTGCCCCCAAATTTCTTATCGGGACATTTAATCAAATAAGTTAAATTTTATAATTTTGTTGGGGCACTTTAAAAAATCCCGCTCAAGAATTCTAATTAAAATTTGGGGAAGCTACCTCGCTCCTCCACTCTCATCTCTCATTTTCTTCGGTCACAGCCACCCACCAAAAAGAATCCCTAACTATACTTTCATACTTGGGCGTCGGCAAGAAGAAAGGGAGAGAATGACTCGAATTCGTGGGCAACGGCTAGAAACAAGCGTGACGCAAGAAGAATCCCTTCGTGGATGAACTCACTGCATTGGTGCTTCTTTCTTCTCCTTCACCCCACCCCCTCCTTTCTTAATTCCTCTCTAATAATTATTGTCTTAATTATTTGAGTTCAATTTTTGATTTCGTTGGGAAGAAGAAAGACAATTGTGTGATAAATTTTATTAAAATATCTATTTATGATTAAAATTAACTAAATGCGTCGTCGAAACTGGCTCACCTTTTGCAATTTAGCGGCGGCGGAATCATGCGATATATTAATGAATGGTATGTCAGTGGTGGAAGTTTTAATTTTCCAGAATACATATTATATTCTATTAGTATTAATTTACTTTTTTACATATATATTTAGATGATTCTGGCTTTTCTTTGTTTAGAGCACAAGAATTTGAGATGCTGATTAAGTGCGATACTTATTTTAATTGTGTATTTTATTTAAAGGATTATAGCAGGCGGCAGTAATTGTTCTAACTGATATTGGTTATGTTAGTATTCATTAGGACCTCTTTATCTGGTATCTAGAATTTAGATGAGTCTTCTAATGACATTCTCCCGGACGAATAGATTCCTCTGTCTTTGGTAACTTGGTTGAAATGCTAGAACTTACATTATGGTTTTTCGAATACCTATACATAACTATATTGGAATACATTGTATAAGAGGAAAAATCAGATCGAAAGCATGTCCCCTTGATGCAGTTCTGTTGTGCTAGATGTAGTCAATATCTATAGTAGTTAATATATTTTAATATTTGAAGACAATAGAAACAGAGACTAATGGAAAGGGTAGAAACACAATTTAGTGCTTCAATTTAAAGGTAATAAATCACTGCTCAATATAAATAGTGAAGGATATATAATAAGTTGTAAATTATAGCACATTAACAACGGAAATAAGATAGAGGTGTCAATTGAAGGACAAGACTTTGTTCGTGTTCTATGGGAAGTTTTCTATGCCAGCTATGTTGGTTTTGAATTTGAAAACTCTCCCAGAGAAATTATTCTCCAAGCTGATCTAAATGTTAAAGATTGCTCTGAATTTGTTAAATGTGCTAAGCTATATTAGTAAAAAAAAAATTAGCTGTATTGTTAAGCTATTTTGTCTTTCATCTTTAGTAGTATATTACTATATTTTTTGTTTCTCAACTGATGCATTATATATTTATGCAATTTTAGTTTTGAGTTTGCAGTTGGATAATTATGTGATCATACTATTAGCTTTTATCAATCCTAACTTCATTGTGAGTTTTCTACTTCCTTTCCAGGCTCTTATATATTTTTGTTGCAATGCTTCTAGTACTTGACAAATTCTTGTGCATTTGGACGACATCTTATCTGAGAGATGGAATGACATCACAAATTTTGATGACCACCTGGATTTACATGACATTAGCAAGTAAGAACCACATACTTTTCTATGTTATTCACATCATATAATAGTTTCTGGTGTTGCATTCGCCGCATGGATAATAGCTAGCTGTTATTTTATGATGTTGTTGTAGTGATTGGTGGAACTCCCAACTTTTTACTTCAGTTTCAGAATTTCCTATATTACTCTACTCTACACTTTATCACTGTCTATTGTTTCATTGGGTGAATTGTTGTGTTATTGTAACTTTATTTTTGTGTGTGTTAGTGTGTACTCTTCTTCTCTATCAGATATGCAGAGTGTATTCAACATGGTGAAAATTGATACAAGAATTTGTTGGTACAAGATCACTCAACCTCAAAGTGGCCTTCATAGTTTAGAAGTTTAGGTGGTTTGGATTTCGTATTCTACACAAACTCTTTAACTCTATTTAAGTTTTTTGTATATGGACATGAATTGTAATAGATGATAAGAGATGAGATTTATATGAAGTTGTGATTGAGATTGTTTAGTTATTGAAATATTGTTGTCATTACATATTTTAATTAATTATACATTCGATATAAACTGATGATGCATTTTGTTACACAATTTATACTACTTATTGATATACGAGTGTATAATATAGGTCATCAAAATATACAATTACGAAACATATAGGTCATCTAGATATGTAAGTGCTCAGATAAGTGTCCCATAACACTAATTTTGGGACATAAAACGAATTTTCAGGCTACACTTTTTTTTGTCCCGATACTTAAGCAAAGGACACAAATAAGTGTCCCTATATTTTATTTGAAGGTATAAATAAATATCCCTATAAACTTATCAATATACTTCGAAACATATTAAAAGACATTGATATGTGCCTCTAGAAAACAATCTCGGGGCATATTAAATTGCCGGGTAATATATTGATATAGAGACACTTAAAGTGTCTCAAACCCTATTGCGACACGATACTTTGAGGCACATGTATTAAGTGGCCCGAAGATAAAAGTGCCCCAATCGAATACATATCGAGGCACTTTTTGGTGTCCAGAAAACCATTTTTTGTTGTAGTGAGTTGTACTCTCTCCGTTCATGAAAAAGACGCATAATTGGGACGGATACGGAATTTAATAAAATGGGTGGAGTATATTGTTAGTGAAATAAATGTCCCACTTATTATATAGTTTTAAATTGCTTTTAAATAATAAGTTGTGTTGAGTGAGTAGAATAAAGGTCTCACAGAAGTTAAGTGGATGATTCTATTAAAGTAAATGTGTGAAGTGAGTAAAATAAAAGTCTCACTTGATTGAGTGAAGGATTATATTAAAGTAAATGTGTGAAGTGAGTGAAATAAAGGTCTCACTTAAATTGATTGGAGGATTAAATCAAGAGTTATTGTAGGATTCTAGCAGTTTTAAAGATAAAAATATTAATTCTAGCAATAACTTTTAAAACTTATTAATTATAGCAATTTATGACTTTTTTACCCTTATTCGAATTCTCATTATTTTTCATGCGAATTCCTATTTTTTTCATGTGAATTTCCTTTTTTTATGTGAAATCGAATTAGATACGGAATCAAATAAATTGTAATGTGATTTCACATTATTTTTCATGTGAATCCCATTTTTTATGTCAATTCCTATTTTTCTTCATGTGAAATCATTATAATATGATTCCACATTATTTTTCATGTGAAACCACACAAATTATAATGTGCTTTCACATATTTATTCATGTGATTTCCCACAGATATATTTGGGATCACGACTTTCAGTTTAAAAAACGAAAATTGAAATAGAAGAAGGAAAAAAAGGGTAAATAAGTCTATAATTGCTATTATTTGATAATTTTAAAAAGGATTGCTATAATTAATATTTTGAATCCTAGAATTACTATTTCTGCATTTTGCCCTTAAATCAAAGTCAATTATGTGGGCTATTTTACCAAAATTAAGTGTGCATTTTTTTTGGTGGAGGGATGGAGTTCCATCTTATTGATTAATTATTAGTATCATTTTAATCATTTATATAGTGTTTCATTTTCTGATCAGTTCACCCTAATTTAAAATTGGTCAAATTGCAAAATAAATTTTCAGATTTTTCAAAATTTTAGATTAAAACCAAACCTTTTAATTTTTACAAAAAAAAAATCTTCACCTTTTAATTTTTTCTTAATGTTCTTCCGCGTTCAATTTTTTCCCCAAATTGACACTGAATTGGACGTTGAAAATGCTTACATGGCAAATTGTGAGTGATCTCTTAAGTGATTTCTCAAATTATTTCTCCAATTTCTCAAGTTACGAATCTTGGAAGAAGGAAGAAAGAGATGAGAAAAAAAAGAGAAAATTATAGTATGAAATCTATTTATACCTTAAATCGTATACATATAAGTGTTAGTTTGCCATGTAAGCATTTTCACCGTCTTATTCAGCTTTAATTTGGAGAAAAAAATTGAATGCATGAGAACGTTAAGAAAAATTAAAAGGTAAAAAATTTTTCTGCAAAAATTTAAAAGTTTGATTAAATGAAAATTTGAAAAAGGTGGGAAATTATTTTGTAATTTAACCTTAAAGATTAAAACTAGTTAAAAAAAAAATCTGGTCCAAATAATTAAATTATTCTAACAATATGCACGTGACCTTATCCATATATCTCAAGACATTCGAAAACGGTCGAGAATCGGCCACGTCTCTCGTTGTCTCGACATAGAAAAAAAAGTGTTGCTTGTTTCACTGGAAATTAAAAACATTTAAGGGCTTAAGAAGAAATGAGTTTTTATGTAATATGTAACATCAAAATATTAGGAAATTACATCCCTATCCTAAATGGGAGAAAACCATATTAGATAATAAATAAGATGAAAAATAAAATACAATTAACAACATAAGAATTTAATGTGAAAATTCTAAAATCAGAGAAAAAACTACAATTCATCATACCAAGTATTATAACTCGACACCCCTGCATTATTACAAGTATTTAAATGACTCTAACCTTTTCTTACAATCCGAGAGAAGGAATTTGATCTAGAGTCAAATAAAAGGCTAAAGTGTAAAACTTGGTACAATTACATCAAATATAGCTAGTTTCTTATATAACACTAACAAATTACTCTCTTCGTCTATGAAAATGGTTGCCACGTTTTAAACGACACGGGTTTTAAGAAAATGGTAGGTATAAGTGAATTATAGTGAGTATTATTGTGAGTGGAGTAAGGATCTGACAATAAATGTGAGTGAAGTAGCAAAAGTGACAATCATTTCGTAGACAAACTTAAATGGCAAAAGTGGCAATCATTTCGTGGACGGAGGGAGTATTATTCTTAGATCAACTGATTTAAGAAAATAAACCTCTTTTAATTTAACATATAAGCCCAACACAAAACACTTAAGTGGAGAAACCAATATCTGTTGTTAAACTTGAAGAAGAGATTTAGCCATGCACTTCTTGCATTCCATGGAGGAAAATCAAGTATTTTTTGAACTCAAAATATTTTTTTAATAATCCAGCTTTTTGAACTTAAAATATTTTTGCTCCATTTACACAAAAAAAAAAAAAAAAAAGGTTGCCACAGAAGTAAGTATCCTTTTGGCTTCATTAATTTAAAAAAAAAAAAAAAAAAATTGGCTACCTATATAAGTGTTTTTTATATTGTTTTTTGGCTCAATATTTTTTTTTCCTATGTATTTGGACATGGAAAATACATTAATTTTCAGAGTGAGAAGTATGGATGAACATATATAATCAAAATTTTGAAGATGAAGACTAGAATTTCTAGGAGCAATTAGTAGTTTCCTAATTCTAGAGTAAATGATCAAATATTTAAGAATCCAAAAACCTACGGACTATATATTAATGAAATAATTATCAATGGTTGCAATATTTTTTTTTTTTTTTTTTTTTTGGCAGTAGTTTCAATAATTTGTTCCAATAATTCTTATAACGAGTCCAATGAACATTAAGTCACGCAATCAACCTTATCCATGTATTCAAAATAAAGACGGGAACAATGAAGACAATATTAGTACGTAATTAAGAGGGATAGGGAGTAGTCCAGAATCTGCCACGTCTCTCAATGTTGGTCTCATCTCATGAATGAATATTAATTGTCTCGCACTAGATGCAATTTATGTAAAATATGTAATCACTGAAATCATTATATTATATTATTACTAAAAGAAAAATGATTCTTACTTTGAAAAAATCTTAGGTGGCATCCTTTATATTCCTCCATTTATATTTATCTAAATTCTCAAATTTTTGAATTTTTAAATGTAAAATAATAGATTTTAAATATTTATACTAAAATTTTGTATCCCATATCGGTTTCTCAATGAAACTTCACCTATTGAAAAGCCTATAAATACCTAGAATCAATGTGTATTTTCTCATCTTTTGCTTCATCAGTTTTATTTGGCCAATTTATTTATAATTGGCCGAATAAATAACTATATTTTATATTTTAATTTAATTTAATTTGGTCAATTTATTAATTGGTCGAATAGATAATAATTTTTGTAGGAGTTTTATTTGGCCAATTTATTTATTAATGGGCCGAATAAATAACTGTTATATTTTTATAGTTTAATTTAATTTAATTTGATCAATTTATTAATTGACCGAATAAATAATTATTTTTATTAGGGAACCAATTTATTAGTTGACACAATAAATGGTTCCAAAATAGTTCGGATAATTTATTGATTGGCCGAATTAAATTTGAAAATAGTCTATTATTTTTTTTATTTAATTTGATAAAAAATAAGTAATTTCTAATTTCCACTAATAATAACTTTAACTCTATTTTACCTTTTCCACTCACAATAAGTGAGACCCTTATTTCACTCACAATAATTTTAACTTCCAATCCACTTCTTCCACTCTCAATAAGTGGGACCTTAACTCCACTCACAATAACTTTACCAACTTTCTTAATCTGTGTGCCGAAATCCAAATGGGACTTTGTTTCGTGGACGGACGGAGTAACTAATATATTCTCATTACTTTCGAATTGTTAAAGCTCTGTTCTTCTACAAAATCGATGTGGGCAAAAATATATTTCTCTCTCAAAGGAAAGCGACTCTTAAGCTGAATTTTCTCCAAGCTCCAAAAGTCCTAAGAAGTTAGCCTCTGATCATCCATCGACTAATCTAATAAGATATTCGTAATCCTCTCGTCATGGTGATCGATTTGAGACTAGAATTCATCCTCTTTTTCCTTCTTTGAAAATCGGCAGCTTTGTGCAAAGGATGAAGTTCGATTCTAGAGTGTTTAAAGCTTAGAGTTGCGTGGATTGAAGCCTTTCGATCGATCAAGCTTTCAAGTATAAGTAAGTCTCTTGATCTTGGTTATATTCTATTGGTTAGAACTCAAGAAGTTCCTCCCTTCTCTCCCACTCTTGTTCGACCGAATTGGTCCTCTCAACAAGGAATCGAAATCTCTTGTTCTAGCCTCGATTATTGAAGTTCTTGAGAGACTCTTATGCATGAAATTGAAGCTAAAATTCTTGATCATCATCTCCCATCTTTACCGCAAATTTTGAAGATTTTTGGGGATTTTTATGCTTTTATTTTGATCATGTCTTAGATGATAGATTTGTGTTCTAGAGTGTTATCTAAGAGTTTCTATGTGCTTGACTTAATGAGAAAGATGATGATACATACATGTGTGTATGTACCGAAAATTTTATGATTTTTAGAAGTTTTCATATTCTTGATTTGATCATAAGTTTGATGATGGATTTGAGCTTTAGAAATTAATCTAAGGATTGTATGATCAATTAAAAAAAATCTAATTTCTTGCTATTTTTCTTCAAAATTTTTGAAGGTTATAGGTTAAGAAATTGGAAGTTTTGTCTTGATGTATGAATTGTGATGTTATATGTAGAATTTGAGTATGGAAAATGCATGCTAAACTGATGAATTGAAGAGTATGAAATTATCCTAAAATCTATGGGAAAATCGATTTATATGTAGATGTGAGGATTTGATGATTTTGTGATGATATTGATAATATCTGTTTAGATAATGAGTGATTTGATAATTTAGAGAAGAACGGATAAGAAAAACGAGAAGTATGAATTTTTATGCAATGTTTCTTGAAAAATTTGAACCACATAAATAGATAAAGTTGATGATTTTTTATGTTGCATGCTAGTATTGTGTAAATCGGTGATTAGATGATGAAATTAGTACAAAAATAGCTAAGTTAGCTTTTTGAATTGTTTGAATCCGAGTTATAATGTGGAAGTTATCGATTGATGAAATTAAGAATGAAAATCGAGTTTTCTTAAATTAAAAATGAGAATAAGGAAAATAAATTGAAATAATAGATAAAAAGAATTATTTTAAGTCGATTTTGCCAAGTTGGTAAGTTTCCGAGAACGTGAATGTGTTACGAGAAATAGTGACACATTTTACGAGAAAAATGACATAGACTTTATTCCGAAGAATTTTTATTAAGAGTTCGGATTTTGAATTTGATTTCATATTTGAAGTCTTTGACTTATTTTAAGAAGAATGAAATTATTTTCATCAAAATCCAATAACTTTTATTTTTCGAAATTATAATCGAGCAGAGTCGAGTCAGCATGAGTTAATAACTGAGTCTTGAATGAGTTTCCGAGTCAATAACTGTGATTAAATGAATTTATTTGATTTTCTAGAATTTTTCTAAAATATTTAATTATATTTGGAAAATTTTTCTTTTTCCATCTATTTATCGAAGTCGATCGTTTACCTATCTGTGAATGTCCGATTTCTGATGTGAAAGTCTGTATGTGAGTAAATTGTGATATTAGAATCTGAGAATTAATCTCGTAATTTTCTGAGTTTGTTTGACTCAAGAAATCGAGAAAAACGAGATGTGTGACGTGAATAGTGATTTCTTGATATTGTGCATTATTTAATTATTAAATTGATTGGACGTTGTTGAGTCAAGTTATATTTCCGAGTCTGAGAGTCTGTTGGTTTAGTATTTGGGTAGAATCGAGAGATCGAAAAAGATCGAGTTAGACAATCGAGATAAGTTAAGAAATTCAAGTCAAGTAGAAGTCCTTCAGCCGAGCGTTTGAACTCGTTTCGTTTTTAGAAAGTCGACTCGTCCTTATTAGATGTTATTTTTGAAGGAACGAGTGGGTCTAAGAAGTAGACGAGAAGAAGACAAGGAAGCTACCTTGACCGAACGATTTTGCAGTCAGGTGGGCTTTTCAACCGAAATAAAGTGATGAATGTGATTATTATTATCATATTATGTGAGTTTTTAAATAAATTGACTTGCCGTTTTATCTGAGTTTTGGTGTGTTTAATCATCTACTTGAGGTCTTAATATCCTGCGTGAGACAGGAGCACATGTGTTGTTAATTGTTTGAAGTGACTGTGAGCCTTGCTTCGGTTAGGCCAGTCACAGTGTTTGAGAAGGAGTCATACTTCTCGACACACGAGATTATGTGGTAGATTGATTCATACTTGCTATTCAAATTATATATGTTGATTGCGCAGTCGTTTCAAGAAAAGAAAATAATTTTTGCATGCACAAGTTAAACGTTTTAAACTGTACTAACACTTGTGATGCAGTGGCAAGGCAAGTTCAATATTTATATAGCTTTATCGAGCAAAGTTTTAAATTATTTTGGCATGTGTTCACTGAGTACTGTACTCAGCCCTGCATGTATTTCTAAATGTGCAAGTTAGCATGGATGACGGTGGCGGAAGTTACTCAGCGGTGTGCTGTGTGTTTGAAGTCGAGTCTCTCTTTTGGTTTAAGCTTGCAATTGCATATCTTCATATATGTAATTGTGGGACTTGAAATTATTATTCCGCTGTTATAAACAATTGTGTTTATTTGAATTCTTAAACTATCACTTTGATGTTGTGTCGATACAATGAGCTGTATGCTCGAAACTATTTCCTATTTCTGCTTTATTCTACTTGACTTTGATTGAGATATTTTAATTGCCTTCGACACTTGAATTATATTTTAATGCTCGTTTATTTGAGTTTAGAATTGAAAGCATGTTTTATTTGTTATCGCTTTCAATCTATATTCCCTTGTTCCCGAGCATGATCCCTTGTCGAGTTATGTTTTATTTCGAGGTTTCACCTCACTGTCCAATGGATTCTAGTTGTCTTTATACGCCAGAATTCGGGCTGTGACACATAGTGTCTCGATTAAACAACTAGGAAAGAAAAAAAAAGTTAACTATATTAAAATCTCTATAAATTAATACTCAATAAATTAATAATTTTTAAAATAATAATTTGATAAATTTATAAAATAAAAACTTATTAGAAAATCCTTATAAGAGTATATGGTCCCAACAAAATTATAAATTAATAATTTTATAAAATTACAAAAATAACTAAGGTAATTTAGTAAAATATGAATTAATTATTATTTTCTATTGAACTTTATATCAGAATGAATTTCATCTCTAACTTTCCCACATTACTCAAAACTTTGGTGTAGCATTATCGAACTGCAACAAAAAATTATACAGGATTTTCAACACTATTATTGCTTCCTTTCGCTTAATCGGTATTGATCTCTATATCATATCTTAATTGAATTTTTAATTATTTTATCAATAATTTCTTTAAGCTTTGAATCTCTAGACATGCTTTTTCACTCGGATAATTCAATAGTTGATTATCATCCATTTTATTGTAATAACCAAGATTATTGTTCGTCATAGCGATGAGTTGACGGATATAATTAACTTGAATTCATATTAACTTATGAGATATATTTTGAAATAGCCATAATGATCATTAAAATATAAATTTTGGTCCACCTTCTTCAAAAATATAAATTTTGGCCATTTTTTTCAATTTGGGACGAAAATACCCTTAATAAGACGCGAAACGGGTCGGGTCGGATGCGGGCGGGCGCGGGTCGGGTCTGGCAGATATAAGGCGTTTGGTACTTCTGGTACAAATTTAGTTATATTAGTACCAATAGTTCTAGTACTTCTGGTACGAATTTAGCCTTATTAGTGCCAATAGTTCCAGATTTGGTACAATTGGGACGAATTGTCGAATTAGTTCCAGATGTTCCAAGTTATGATATGGTACTCTTGGGACGAAAATTCCAATTATTTCAAGTTATACCGCTCCGATTTTGCGCCTTCGCCTTCGGCTCCGATTATACGGCTCCGTCTTCGCTTCGATTACTAATATAAGGATAATCGTCGGGCAACAATTTAGATTTCTCGAATCTTGACTAAAGAAGAAGCGGCCAACAAAAAAATAAATAGGCAAACAAAAAATAATGAGGCAAACAAAAATTTGGCAATTAAAAAGAAATAGAAAAAAAAACAGAAAAAAGGAAAAAATCTGGAAAAAAAAAGAAATAACAAGGAAAAAATTGGATAATAAAAAAACAAAAGAAATCTAAAAAAAAACATAAAAAAAATCTGGAAAATAAGAAAAAAAAACAGAAAAAAGAAGAAAAAAGCTGGAAAAAAAAAACAGGAAAAAAAAAGAAAAAAAACTTGGAAAGGAAAACAAGTGTCAATAAAATGGATCAAGGATTGATGGATCAAAAATAGAAGAGGGAAAAGGGTATTTAGGTCCTAAGTTCAAACAAATGGCCATAATTTATATTTATGAAGAAAGTGGGCCAAAATTTTTATTTTAATGTTCATTATGGCTATATCACATGATATTCTCTTAACTTATATTCACTTCATATGAGGTAATTTTTTTAATTAATAAATTATTAATTTATTGATTAATTAATATCTCTCTAATATAATAAATTTAATGGTTCCGAGAATATTAATTTATAGAGATTCTGCGTACCCTAGAGGCTAAAAAAGTTTCAAGGAGCTAGAGTTGGCACAACTGAAAATAACAAATACAGTAGTTATTTTTCCCAATAGTTCGAGTTTTAGGAATCCTTGATCGTTTGAAAAGGTTCTTAATCTCATTAAAACTTCAATTATTATGGTCTAATATAAGGGGCACTAACACTAATACAATGTCCTTTAAACTATATTATTGATTATTATTAGATCGAATTAAAAGTTTGATTAGATGAGAAACTTCAACTAACTAAGAAGCGCTTCTCAGTTGTTGGACATTAATTGTCTTGAAATCACGCTCTCTCTCATCATGAATTGCCGGTTTACAGATTTTGTGGTTGTGGACGATCCAGGATTTTTTCACTCATTATAATGCGAAATTCGTCGGTAGTTTACCCCGATCGACAGCAAGTATGGAAAAGCTTAGTTTAATCCTAATTATAGGGTCACTGCTATTGCTGCAGCACGCAGAATCCCAATCAATCCTCATTTCCGAAACGAAGAAGCTGGTAACGACAAAACTCCATTTCTATCTTCAGGATGTGATCGGCGGCGACAAACCCACCGTCTGGTCAGTGGCGGAATGCAACCTCACCAACGTTCTGCCGTCGGCGTTCGGCAAGGTGGTGGTGCTGGACAACCTCGTCACCTCCGGCCCCGACATTAATTCCGGGGAAGTCGGGCGATTGCAAGGCACGGTAACGCTTTCCGACTTAGGGGAGAAGGCGTTGGCCATGGTCCTAAACCTTGTTTTCACGGAGGGGGAGTACAAGGGCAGCACGCTCAGCATTCTAGGACGGAATCCATTAGGTGCCGAGGTTAGGGAGGTACCCATTGTCGGAGGCACTGGAGTTTTTAGGATGGCTACCGGTTATATTCTCACTAGCACTTATTTTAACGACACCGCCAGGGTGCGTAGTGTCTACGAGTATAACGCCGTCGTCTTTCATCATATGGATCCTTTTGTGTTTTTGTAGTTTGTTCTGTGTTTGATGTGGATCATACTATGTTGTTGCCTCGTAGATGAACATTTCAACCATGGGGAGAGTTTTGTTTTTGTACTTTGTGTTTTATGTGGATCAACTATGTTGTTGTCCTGCGGATGAGCTTTTCATCCACGGGTAGAGTTGTGTTTGATATGGATCGTACTATGTTGTCCCGCGGATGAACATTTCATCTATGGGCAGAGTTTGCTCTAATAAACGTGAGATGAGATCTCTCATATTTATTTTATTGTTGTTTGATTAGTAGTTTCTTTTGCGTGTTTAATATATTTAGTTCATACAACACACCTTCCGTAATGATCTCTTTCGATTTGCCAACATTAGAATAACTTTATTTAATTTTTGATATTGTATTCATTCTAATACCTAAAAAATTGTAATTAGAAATTAACGATCATGAATGTATATTGTCATTATTATCTATCCGATTCCGTTTTGTCATTTTGCCATCTAAAAGTTGGATTTTTAGGGTTACAATAGTCACGATCACAAAAGTTTTCAGTAATGACATAAATGCGTGGTAGCTATTATTCATGTCACAAAAAATTAGTGACATGTGAAAGTGTAATTAAAGATGTTAGCTACAATTTTAAATATCACCAATTTTTGTGACATGCATAATAACTACCACGTATTTATGTCACTACGGAAAACTTTTATTGTAGTAAGTATAAGTATATATAAATGAATTTAATTATTTTCAATTTAAGGTTTTTGGTGACTATGTATAAATATAAAATTAATACGAATTTGGGTTTAGCCCGGTTAAATTTACCTACTATAGCATATTTTAAATGACAACATAACTCGATCAATGAATAAATCTAAAATGAAAATATGTTCGAAAAAGACTCTCCCCTTGTTTGCAGCTGGCCTTCCTTTCCTTGTCATTTATTTTTTAATTTCCAGTTTAGTCAAAGTCTTATCGTTCTTATCTATGTGCCAGTTTCCAAGTCCTCTCATAACGCCTTACAACCCGGCAACCAATCATTAGTCTCTCTCTCTCTCTCTCTCATAAGAAATCTAAGCTGCGTCCTATGCTGTGCCATAACAAGTCTGCAGTATCTTTACCGAAGCCTAATTGTCAAGAAAAGTGTGGAAACGTCACCGTCTCCTATTCTTTCGCAATTATAAAAAATAAAAGTAGTAATAAATAATAAAAGTCATAATAAATACATAAAAGTTAACATAATTTTTGTTACAATATAAATACATATTAGGAATATTTTCCTATGGTTACGGTACATAAAGGCCTAAAAGTGGTTTCTTAACATAAAGTAAGTTATAACTTCGTCATTTGATCATAAATGACCAATAAATCTTCATATTTTAATTTTATAAGTAAAATTAATAGAAAGAGGAGAAGAAATGGCCTTATTCATTTCAACTTCTTTTGTAATTTCCTTCCAAATTATAGCGTATTTTATTAGACAACAAGTTGATGCTAATATTTTTACCTAATGTTAAAAATTATAATTAAATTAAAGTACACGAGGCAACAATAGCAATAGGAAATGTATAAAAAAAATATTTTTATGTAGACCTTAAAATAAGCAAATTCATATATATATATATATATATATATATATATATATATATATATAGAAAGAGAATCATGTGAGAATGCTTTTTAAACTGAAAAATGAGAATAAATTCGGACCCTTGATTTTTGTTGATCAATGGCTCAGATTTAACGATGCATTACGTTATACAAATTTATGCATTACAATGTTTTATGCATTAAGTTACTGCAATTTATGCATTAGAATGTGTATGCATTTCATTTCTGCAATATATGCATTACCGATATGATAAAAATGCATTAAAATATATAGTTCTCTCGTTCTCACATAAGATCATTCTCACCAGATCCCTAACCCTATATATATCTTCTATTTTGTGTATAATTTTAAAAAAATTATGACGTTGATAAAGAAGGTCTATTATAATTTAATTAATTTGATTAACGACATTAGTGCTTACTTAGAAGAATCAAAACGCACATTATGGTGCTCCAATCATATGTAGAAAATATGTCCCCGATTTAGTTTGTGAATGTAATTCTAAATCACAAACCATAATATATATAACTCGTACTCTAAAAGTGAAAGGAGATTATTATTATTATTATTATTATTATTATTATTATTATTATTATTATTATTATTATTATTATAGAATATATTTGATTGGGATTTTCATTTAACATTAACGAACAAAATATTTGAATATTGAAATATTAACAATAAAGAAAAAAAATGCTAGATATTGTGTTCTTGAATGATTGAATTAAAATAATACTCTAAAATATATATGTTTGATCTCTTGAATGATTCTCGTGTTTATATAGTTAAATAATTTTACAACACATAATGATAAGGGGTGTAACAATTTTTAACTGTCCCAAGTATCAAGTTTTTATTTCTCACACTTTTTTTGGTTATCTCTATTTTCTTTTTCAAGTCTAGTATATATGTATATAGATCTTATTTACATATATTCATAGTTATTTAATATTAAACTTTAATTAGTTTAGTGTATTACAATGATAAGATGAAAAATCAATTGTCATGTACTATTTCACCTTTAGTTGAGATTGTATTACCAATAAATATAAATTTAATTACATTAAAATCACATTTTTTACACCAAATTGTCGTCTTCTATGAGATGCCTTTAAAGTTATGAAATTAATTTATCAATCATTAATTATATACTCCCTTCATGAACCATAGTGGCTAAAAATACCTCATAATTTCGGTAAGAAAAATAATCTATAAGTAGATAATATCTCCACTAATCAAAACCAATAAACTGCTTACAAATCTCCAAGAACATTTTGAACTACGAAATTGCCCCCTTCTGGAGTGACGGAGGGATTGTAACCGACATCAAAATTTTATTTCAAATTTTTAACATTATTTTTATTTTAATATTTAAGAATTTATGATAAAGATTTTCAATTTTTTTTAATTTGGAAAATCAAATCACAATTACATCAGTCATGCTCGATTTCATTCAGTTTTACAGTGTAGTGTGATATTATGCTTTAAAGCTATGAAATTAATTTATCAACCACTAATTTATTAACTCTCATTATAATAACCATGGTTTCTAACCTATAGATACTTCATAATCAAATCAAATAATAATTCTAAATGAAAAGACAAATTACAAAAATATATATATATATATATATATATATATATATATGTAAAATACAGTGCAATAATGTAATCTCGAGCTATCAAAATGTATGTTTCTTTTCTCGTTCACTTTTGAGTTATAGATAGGGGCGGACCAAGAAAATTTTCTTTAAGGAGGGTGTTGGATTGAACATCGACTATTATTCAATTAAGAGATAAGAGTGAAGGAAAGCAGCTTTGAGCACCATGCTAACCAATTTATTTTTTATTTTTTATTTTTATTTTATTTTTCCTCAATAAAAAAGAATCATTCATTTATTTCATTCTCCTAAAAAAAATCATCCATTTAAATGAATAGCTAAAAATTACAACACGAATGGAATAAAACCTTATAAACCCTTTCGATTAATGAATAAATTATTATACTTTATGTTTATATTCAAATGAACTCTATTCATTTATATACGATGGTTCCGATAACGAGTAAATTGGTGTATGAGGGGGGGAATACATCAGTAATAAGTTTTCAAAACTTTATAAAAATTCTACTCAGTTCGAGTTACTCGACAACTGTTAAGCTCACATCACTCACTTCGGTATACATTTGACTTCTTAGATCGGGGGTCAACTGTATTTTCCTAACTGAGATTTTAAAAGAGTGACTGTGTGCGGAATGTGGTAGTTAATTTTATACTCGTTCCTTAAACAGAAAAACCTTTTGGGTGAAGGTCAGTTCGCAATATTTAGTGCAATTTTGTGAAAGCTTGTATGAATGCAGTTAGTGAGTTAGTATCTCTAACAATAACTGAAGTACAAAAAGTAAAAGCACAGTTATTTTTACGTGGTTCAGAGATGAACTCCTATGTCCACGACTAGCTTTTCGGGCTAGTAGTCCACTAGGAAAGTTTACGCGTAGTTTTCAAACGTTACGTTGGTTTATGGGCACCAAAAAGCCTGGACAATTAGTTAGAGGGTACTAATAAAACCTACAGTTCTTTTGCGGGAAAGCACAAAGCCTATTTTTAGTTTACGAGTACTAAGAGACCTAGAGTCTTCGATTGCGGGAAGGGACCTATAAATGGGTTGGTGTTTTGTTTCCAACTTATGAAACCTTCAACACTTTATAGTGGAGGTTTCCTTTTAAGGTTTAGAGACTCGAACTAGTTATAGTAAGTCTACTTAGGAAATAAGCAAGGGAGGTAACTTCTAGACTCGATCAAAGAATTTCTTCTTGAGAGGTTAGAAGGAAATCTCAAGGAGGAGAGATAAACACTCTACTACTCGGACTTCAACTACTCTATCACTTGCTTTTCTTGCTGCGAGAGAATTTGAATGCTTCTTGCTCTATATGCTTATGCATTCGTTCGGTCGTCTTCTGGCAAGAGTGTAGGTCTCTATTAATACAGAGGAGGTCGAAATAGCCGTTGGAAAGAGTCGTTTGACCTCAGCTATAAAGCATGACTTCTTCACCTAATCTCTGCAAACTTTCCTAAAATGGTAACTACGAGACCCGCTTTTTGCATGTTTCTGTTGTCTGTCCATAAAAGAAAATTTCCAACCTGTCTTGTATTTGAGCAGATTTGAATTTCAAATTCAAGTTCTTCTTTCTCCCTCGTCTTCTAAGTCTTCTTTTTTAGACTGCTGGACACGTGACTTCAACAGAATTGATCAACGTATTGAACTGCACGGTTCAGTTCTGGAGTCGATTAAGAAGCTATCTGACTGAACTTGAACTACCTTGGTCTTCAACTATCTTCTTCAGTTTGATCCTGTAAAGATAAAATTCTTACGCTCAAACAATAAGCTCTAGCTAAATACTGACTGAAGGCATATCTACTCAATTGAGTAAGTTGGGTTTTAGTAGAAATCAAAACCGTACTCCCAACAATATAGATATTTCAAATGTTGAGAAGTAGTAAGATAAAATATACATAAAATTCAAACGTTAATAAATTCGAATTAACAACATTTAAATTCAAAATAAATAGAGCTAATTTGAATATTAACATTAAGTTCGATATATATACTCCCTCCATTCAAGAAAAAGTATCCTACTTACCACATTATTTTTGTTCACGAAAAAGTGTTCTACTCTGCTCAATCACATCAAGTGGGACCTTATTCAATTTACAACAACTTCCACTCTCATTTTACTTTTTTCTACTCGAAATAAGTGGAACCCTTATTCCACTCACAACAACTTTAACTTTATTTTACATTTTTCACACACAACAAGTGGGACCCTTATTACACTCATAATAATTTTATTTCCAATTCACTTTTACCACTCTTAATAAGTGGGACCCCTATTCCACTTACAACAACTTTACCAAATTTCTTAATTCTCGTGCCCAACACATAATAGGACACTCTTTGGTGAACGGATGGAGTATGTTTTATAGGTTATGTTTGAAAAGTTTCAAATACAATCAATCATTCTAGAAATTAACGATAATTTTTCTATATTTAATTAAGTCTCCATGGAGTCCCACCACTATAATTTTCCCCTCGTAATTCATAAACCTCCCCACCTACAAATTATTCACGCCTTCATCTCTTATTCTCTTCTTCTCCACCCTTTTCTTAAAAATTTCCAGCACCCATATCTGAAAAATAACCAATATATTACACTGAAACATTCTGGTAATTTTGCGGTTGGGGAGCACCCTAGATCCATCCCTGATACATATAAAACATGTAGGACTACATTATTAATGAATATATTAAGTTGAGTTATAGTAGGACTAGGACTGCATTATTAAGTTATAATAAACAAAAGAATTATAGTAGGAGTAGGACTATATTATTTACTTATAATATTTATAATAAACTTAATATAGATTTATACTATTGTTCTTAAAATAAATATAATAATAATACTTAATTACTTGTAAATTCATAACGTTTTATCAAATTCTCAAATTGCACAAAAATTTTAAAAAATGTTCCAAAAATACAAAACGTTTTAATTTTTTGCAATTTTGCACCAGCAACCTGTTTCGCCCAAATTTGATCTTACGTGGCTACCAAACTTGCCACGCTGGCCTGTCCGGATGGCGAAATAAAACGACATCATTTTACTTAAATGCTTCGCGTCGTCATTTTACATTTATTTATCAATTTAACATTTCCTTTTGTCCCAAATCTTACATTAACGGGATTTAGGGCAATTTCTTCCTCAATTGAAAGAACATAACACCGAAGGAAACCAAGAGGGAGAGTGCCAGTGAGAGAGTGAAATAAAGGGGGAAAAAGTGAAGGCCAACGAGAGTGTTAGTGAGAGAACGCCGACATCTGGGTCAAAGGATTCGAAGAAATCGAAGCTCCAAGACCAATTTTTCCTCAATTGAAGCAGTGTTTCTTGCAATTTCCCTTATCTTGAATCCAGGTGAAGCATGGGCGACAGGTATTTCTTGACCTCATTTCGAAATTTATATGTTAATTCTTGTAGTTAGGTTGGTCTGTTTCTTGTCGTATTTCTTTTTGTCTATGATTCATTTACTGTTTTAGTTGGTCTAAGTATTGTATTTGTGACTCTTAGCTTTAATTGTTAATTTGCAGTGATTTATTCACGATATTCATTCACTATGGTGGTAGTTTTGAAGTGCACGAGGGAAGAGATGTTTATTTGAGAGGATTTTGTGCAACTCTATATGACTTGAAACGGAGTGAGTTTGATCTTGATAAGCTACATAGAATTGTTTAAGGCATTAGGATATGCTTCTTAGACTAAGTTATGGTATAGGCTGCCTAGGACTATATTGTATAAGTGGATTGAAGGTGAAGAACAACTAGGTCGTATGATGATGGTTCTCTTTAAATATGGTATTTCAGTTATTCATGTACATGTTCAGGGAGGGGTGGATGATAACACTGGGATACTTCAAACATATATGCATTATACACCAACCTTTGGGTCATTAAATATTAATGAGGTGATTGAGCATGAGGGAATTCTGACTCAAGTGGAGGAGGATCAGGGTAGAGATATAAGGGCAGGTGGGGGAGAAGATGAGCACGTGGAATTAGAAGGATTATTTGATGTGGGAATTCTGACTCAATTGGAGGCTAATCAGAAAGCAGATGTCATGGCAGATGTGGAAATTCTGACTCAATTGGAGGGTGATCGGAAATGAGTGATGAGCCCTATTTTCGTGCTCTTTTCAGTGTTTGTATAGGTCTAGATCGAGTCTTTTCCTCTTTAGGTTTGGGCCTTTTGTGTCTGGGAGGACACACTGGTATGCAGGGCACCATATTCTTGCAAATGGGCACAATGGAGCAGATAAAGGGCATTAAAGAGAAATGAGTGTAGCAGAGCGCTAGAGGTCCCAAGTAGCTTGTTGGTGATCACGACGTCAGAAGGCAAGGCCACGAGACTCCATGTACTGAAAGTCAAACTTTTGCCGAAAATGGAAAAAACAAGTTCTGACAGGGCCACAGCATCTTCAGCGGTAGCCTCCAACAACCTCCAACAGCAACAGCAACCAATGGGAAGAAAGGCAAGGACAAGGGACTAAAAGTGAAGGGCTGACCAACCAAAGGATGTCGGACTCCAAACTCGATTATGAGGCGGACTTGAAAGCCATGGATCCAACTATTACTTGAGTGAATCCGGCATATAAAAAGATATTTGCCCTACTTCACTGTTATCAATCTTCTATCCCTCAAACAGCAGCAAAGAACACCGCACACTACTCTCTGCACTTTTAGTTTTCAGCACAAACAATTCTCTTTACATTTTCAGTCAAGACCTCTTTGAGGCAAACAATCCTTTTCAGTTTTAATGTTCATGATGCTTTTGTTTATTTATTTCTTTGCTTGTTCTTTACTTTTAATGTCTAGCTAAGTTGTTAATGCTTGGGTTGGTTAAGATACGGTGAGATGTGAGTGTTGTGTGTGTGAAGGGGTGAGACCGGAAGCTCACCGGAGAGCTGTTGGACACGTTCCCGAAGTGTTGGGCTATATTCCAAAGTGGTGGACCCTCCACGACTTCACCGAAGGCCTACAGAAGAGTTACGGCAGTGAAATCCCTCACAATAGCAGACAAAGGTGTAGGGGTTCCCCTCACCTCCGGTCGTGTTGTGGGCACTAGAGTGTGGTGTATGGTGCAAGCCATGCTTATAGCCATCTTAGGCCTTCTAGATCTAAATACTGCTGACGCAAAGAGCTTGATTGGTGACTTTTCCAGATGCGTGCTGATTCTATGGACAGTAAGGTAGGCCCCTGAAGTAACTCAGAGGGCTCGATGCTGAAAGGAAGTGCTGGAGAGGAGATGCTCACGTGCGTGACATGGTGACAGTAAAAGGGCAGGGGTATCAAGGCCCTATAACCAAGAGACGTGCCCACGCAGTGACTATTCGAGGGTCTGGGATCCAAACACACACACACACACACAAATATTGAATCAAATCATGACTAACCCAAGCATGCCCTCCATATCATATTTATTTAGCGTTTTATTTCGTCTTGTTTCTAGTCTATGTTGAGAGTGACCAAACCCCAAAACTCAACTCTTGTCCAGTGACGTCGAGGTCATCACAGCCTACCCCCCTTGGGTTCGACCCTGTATACTTACCTCTAACTGTACTTAGTGGTGGGCATTAGGAAATTACAAATAATATTTTTGCGCGTCCGGATTTCCCAACGATAGATCCGGGCACTGTCAAGGAGATGCAAGGGAAGATGTGGGATTTGATGATGTGCACATAGTTGAAGATAGTCTCTTGAGTGATGAGTTTGACAATAAGTATTCTAATTATGAAGAAGAGCAGGCTCAAATGGATGATGGTTTGGATGATGAGTTGGCTAATGGTGATGATGAATACATAGAAGCTAGGAAGAACTTGAGAGAGGGTAGAGATGATGAATTGAATAGGTTGTTGAGGGAATTTGTTCCACCAGATAATGGAGAAGAAAATTAGAAATACTCTGAATATGAAGAATCTGATGCAGACTTCGACTCTTGTGAGAGTGATGAAGATGATGATAGGGCAGCACATCGCAAGAGTAAGGTCATTTTATGATCCAAAATGTGATCATAAAACATTATCATTGGATATTGGGATGAGGTTCCAAGATGGTTGGGAGTGTAAGAGGCCCTGACTAATTTTTCAATTGAAAATGGCAAATTTGTAAGGTTTAGGAGAGTCTCCAAAAGACAGTGTGAGGCTAGATGTACCCCTCCATGTCCATGGAAGGTTTATGCTAGTGTAGATAGGAAAAATGATACCTTCTGTATCAAAACATATGGGGAGAGCATCAATATGCAAGGCATATTAGCAACAAGCTTCTCACTTCCAAATGGATTGTAATGAGATACTTGTCTAAGTACAGACAGAAACCTTTCTGGCATGTGGATGAGCTGAGGGGAGATATTATTGAGAGGTATGGGTATGAGATTCTCAAAGACATTCTATACAAGGAAATGAACCTTGCAAATGAGATGGTGAGGGGTACAGTTCATCACCATTATGGGGTGCTTAGGAGGTATCCTGTTGAGCTGAGAAGAGTAGATAGAGAACTGCGGTTTGAGCTATTGCTGAGAGATGATAATGTTTTCAAGGTATTATATGTGGGATTTAGTGCTCTGAAAAGGGGTTTAAGCAGGGGTGTAGACCAATAATTGGTCTTGATGGCTGTCATCTCAAGACCTACTTAGGTGGCATCTTGTTAGTTACTGTTGGAAAATATGGCAATAATCACATATATCCTATAACTCTGGCAGTTGTAGAAGTGGAAAATGAAGATTGTTGGGAGTGTTCATTAAATTGGTGGTTCATGAGCTAGGTATTGGAGATGGTACTGGATACACTTAGATTAGTGATCAACAGAAAGTATGTGATTCACATCTTTATTGAATTTAATTTGGTTTATGTAGTTGATCAACAGAAACTGATTTCCAACTGTTTTGTGTTTATTTCAGGGTCTAGAGAATGCAATGAAGTCCTTGACTCCGTTTGCAGAGCACAAAAATTGTGCTAGACATGTTTGGATGACCTGGAGAAAGAAGCACACTGGCCAAACATTGAAGAATTGCTTCATGAAGTGAATGAGAAGCTTCTATCTGGAGGAATACAAACAGTCATTGGAGGAGCTCAAGACAGAAAGTGTGGCTGCATACCAAGACTTCATAAGCAAGGACACAAAAAAATTATGTAACGCATTCTTCTCTACTACTTGCAAGAGTGATGACTTCACAAACAACATATCTGAGACCTTTAATGGATATATTTTGAGTGCAAGAGGCAAACATCTTATCCATATGTGTGAGAAAATTAGATGTAGTCTGATGAGTAGGCAAGTAAGTTTGGTAGAGGCAATGCAGAGGTTAAATGATACAATTTGTCAAAAGATTATGGAGACTCTTGAAACAGCAAGGATTGAGAGTGCAAATTGTCGTGCAAAGGTTGCTCGCTATGGGAAATTTGAAGTGCATCATCATGCAAATAAGTTTTCTGTCTCATTGCATGATAGAAAATGTTTTTGTAGAGAATGGGAGCTCACTGGCGTACCATGTGCTCATGTAGTTTCTGCATGTAATTTTAATGGGGTGGATCGTGTTATCTATGTGAATGAGTATTATTCTGTGAAAAGGTATATGAAAGCATATGAGCATGCTTTGGAACCTCTCAATGGTGAAAATATGTGGCCAGAGGTAAATGGTTTCACAGTAGTTCCTCCAAGAGTGAGAAAATTGCCTAGTAGACCAAAAAAAAAGAGAATCAGATCTGTCGGCGAGCCTAATCCAAAAAAGTAATCAAAGATGAGTCAGAAAGGTCAGTCACAATATTGCTCCAAGTGTAAAGGTTCGAACCACAACAGCGGAACTTGTTCACAGCCTCCTCAAGAAAAGGTATTTTCTCACTCAATTACCCACACTATTATTTGATTTGTGTAATATATTTACTTAGAAGTGATGTTTGTTTGTGTTTAGCGCAAGAGGGGGAGGCTAGCTAAGGAGAAAACAGACCAACAAGCTCAAGCCACAACTAGTGGGGTTGCAAGAGAAGGAGGTGCAAGAAGGGGAGCTGCAACATTTGCAGATAAAGGCATCTATGCTTCAATGGGCAGAGGTGGAAGATGGAGAGTCCTAGAAGGGTTGTCAAAAATAGCTTAGCATGTTATGAAAAACATATTAGAACTAAGTGTTATTGTGTGGCTGTGAATTCTGTTTCATAACATGCTCAATGTGATTCAATGGAATCACATTTTTGGCTATCCTTACCGAATGGAATCAAATTTTGTTATTTTGTCGGTTGAATGGAAATATTTTGACTTCATCTCTCAATACAATAAGAGTTAATTTACAAGAAGCTTAGTTCATATTATTACAATACAAACACATTACACGGACACATACAAACACATTACAATACAAACCATACCTAATATCACATACATGAAACTAATTTCCAAGTGTAGGTTGTTAACTATATTTTGTTGCTCATTTGTCACAATACTAAGCTCTTCAGTCTCTGCAGAGTTTGCTTCAAAGTCTTCAAACTTCGCTGCCATTTGATCATATTTATGCTCCTTCAAGAGGCAACAATGGAGATGTTTATTTATCAAATGACAAAGCTCCTCGAACTCTGCCCATTTCACTTCATATTCCATCAGCAAGTCTTCATACTTGGCTGACAATTCATCATGGTTTTGTTCTTTCAAGCGGCAACAATGGAGATGTTTACCGATGAAATCACGAAGCTCCTCCATCTCTGCCCATTTTGTTTCATATTCAACCATCAAGGCTTCATATTTAGCTTTCAATTCGTCATGGTTTTGTTCATTCAAGCGGCAAGAATAAAGATGATTATCTATGAAATTACGAAGCTCTTCCATCTCTACACATTGTGTCTTACATTTGGCAGCCAATGGCTTGAGATCCTCCAACTCCGATGCATCTTTTGCGCGGTCTACACCTCTCATCATTTTTGTCTTTCTTAGGCGCCGCCGTTCACTCTGTCGTCGGTATTCTCTCACGCTCACACTGTCACCGGCGTCCCTCTCTCCTTTGATTTTTCGGTGGGTTTTGGGTTTTCATACCCTAATTGCTTGATTGAGGGAAAAAGAAATGTGTATATTAAATGTCAAAGGCCCAAACGACGTTGTTTCCTCACTATAAAACGTCGTCGTCGCAATTCGCCGTCCGGGCAGCCAGCGTGGCAAGCCCGGTAGCCACGTAATATCGAATTTGGGGGAAACGGGTTGCCGATGCAAAATTACCAAAAATTTAAACTTTTTGTATTTTTGAAACGTTTTTTTAAATTGGTATGCAATTTGAAAATTCGATAAAACGTTATGAATTTACAAGTAATCAACCCTAATAATAATGATATACAATAGAACCTCCAAAAAGGCATATTCTATATAGGAATAAACTCTCATTTTGTCATATATTTTTATGGTCTCGACTTGGGACCAGTTATAAATAGGAATTATATTTGTCATAATTCATATTTTTTTCGGTCTCATATTAAAGAAATACACCTCCATTTAGGAATAAATCACACTAAATAATATATATATATATATATATATATATATCATTACAATAGATTTATGTTGCTTTAAAATACTTTTCTAAAGTTGCTTGTGACAATGACTTCATCTTTTTTATTGTAATCATATCCTTTAACTTGTGTGCCTTCAATAGCTCGTCCATATGACCACCTTCTTATTGAACCCAAAATATTTCCAACTTGTCGAGCAAGTTAAATGCATACTTTTAAATCATCATTCTACATATTTTAGGTGAAATAAATCAATACATGTATTTGCACATAATTTATTATACAATACATGCATTTAGTATTTATAATATTTAATTGTTCATGTATATTAAAATTAGAAAAAAAATTAAAAATTCTTCTTAAAACTCTATTTAAGAATAACCTCCCATTTTATCATATTTTTCTGCACTTTTAAAGGTATTCCTTAATAGCGATTTTAGTGTATTGAGTAAATCAAATTTTGTCACCCGTTGTTTTATAAGTAATATATATAGATATAGAATATTGAGGCTTTAAAAATTTATTTTAAGAAATACAATCTTTCAGTTTTGCCGTGCTTTCTCGCCCGAGATTCGTACGTACCTCGCCGTCTCAATTCCGGCAGGGATACACCACCGATCGCCCAAACGACACCGTTCTTTCTTCTCCGGTTAAACGACGTTGTTCTAATCTTGTAGTATTACATAATTTAACGTTACGCGAGTAACAAATTATGTGCAGTATCTATCAATGTGGACAAAATATTTCTGTATCTCTTCAATTTGAAGAGATTTCCAAAGTTTGTGTTGATTAGAAAAAGTGAGACCGGCAGGCAATAACAATCCCCAACAAAGCGACCAAGTCACTGTTATCTTTTCTATAACACACATGCAATCTGTCAAATAATTTGAAATTTAACTTAATTAAGGCTCAATTATATATGCTCCAAAAATTTAAACATTTTTCAGCGATTGAAGGAAGTATTTGAGCTCAATTCTTATCAGTATCAGTGTATCACCATATGTGAGTAGAATAAAACTACTCAAAAAGGTATGTAAACTTTCTTTAGCTAGAATTTTAACTAGAAATATATTTTTAAAATTCTGTTTTTTTGTTAGTGAATCATATTTTGTAATGTTCAACATATATAAATATAATTACCAGCTGGCTTTTCTATAGGTGAGAATATATATACGAACCTCGAAGAAATAGGCAAATTGCAAGAAGCAATGGTGTTTCTGTTAATTCTTGGACTAGTTTCCCTATTGCTAAGCTCAAAAATGGCAATTGCTACTTCAGTGTCAAAACTTGGTTGTCCAGAGAAGTGTGGAAATCTCACCATTCCCTATCCTTTCGGGATAGGGTCTGACTGTAGTGCGAATTCCTCCTTCACGATTATTTGCAAAGATTCGATAGGGAATCTGCCAACGCCGTTCCTGAGCAATGTGAACTTGGAAGTAGTAAATATTTCTATGTATGGTGTAGTGATAGTGAATCTGCCTGTGTCGCCTATCAGCTGCTCTCAAGGGCTGAGAACAGAATCTCTGCCTCTATCACTCACAGGAAGTCCGTTTACAATCTCAGCACACTACAACGTGCTAGCTGTGCTAGGCTGCAAGAATTCAGTGTGGTTACATGGTAACGAGACATCAGTTGGAGGGTGCACGGCTATGTGTAATGCTAATTCTATAGACACGAGCTGCAATGGCGTAAATTGTTGTCAGACATCGATTTCAGGACGAGTCCAATACTTTGAGTTTACTTACCAAAGCATTCAAGCCAGTAATGGTAGCTTCTGTGGGTATGTTTTCCCTGTTGATAAGAATTGGTTGCAAAATGAGGATTACACAAGGTATAAAGGCCTCGTGAGTCATATGCAGAATCCATTTGATCAAGAATTTCAATTTGCACCCTTGGTACTTGAGTGGGAATTTGGAGACGAGCCAAATATCTCTAATGGTATTTGCACGTTTCCTGATGATTTTCGTCTCAGAGTTGCTTCATTTCTTGAAGGTTATTCATTTTATTATGCAGTATATGATTATGTATCTTCGAGCAGATATTGCTCGTGCGCCTCTGGATATGAAGGGAATCCATATGTAGCTCTCGAAGGATGTCGAGACATTGATGAATGTAGCGATGCAAGTTTGAATGACTGCGAATATCCGATGACCTGTATAAATGCAGATGGGAAATTTCAGTGTACGTATGATAATGAGAACCAAAATCAAAGTGGAAATTATTACCATCCCAATAATAGATTTCGAGCTATCATTAAAGCAACATCCATGGTTATTGGTGTTGTGTTCTCTGTCTTGATTTTGCTCATTGTAGTATGGAAGTTTGGCAACGCTATTACAGAAACGATCAAGGCTATTAAATCCAGTCGAAGGTACATGTTTTTTAAGAGAAATGGAGGCTTATTATTGGAGCAACAATTGGCTGCAGTTGAGAATGGTCTTGAGAAAACCAAATTGTTTAGTTCAATTGAGTTGGCAAAAGCTACCGATGATTATAACGAGAATCGGGTACTTGGTCGTGGAGGTGAAGGCGTTGTGTACAAAGGAATATTGGAGGATGGAAGAGTTGTGGCAGTGAAGAAGTCGGAGAGGGTAAACCAAGGTGATGTGGAAGATTTCATTAATGAAGTTGTGATTGTATCACAGATCAATCATAGGAATGTGGTCAAGTTGTTAGGATGTTGTCTTGAAAGTGAAGTTCCCCGTCTTGTCTATGAGTTCATCCCCAACGGCACGCTTTTCTCTCACATCCATCATCCACACGAGGATTTCCCGTTGTTTTGGGAAATGCGTGTTAGGATTGCAAAAGAAGTAGCCGGAGCACTTGCTTACTTGCACTCGGCTGCATCGGTTGCCATTTATCACCGCGATATCAAGTCAACCAACATTCTCTTGGATGAAAAATACCGAGCCAAGATTTCAGATTTCGGGACGTCCAGATCAATTTCTATTGATCAAACACACGTGACCACACGAGTAGTGGGTACATTTGGGTACTTGGATCCAGAGTACTTCCAGTCGAACCAATTCACAGAAAAGAGCGATGTTTATAGTTTTGGAGTGGTGCTGGTTGAGCTTCTGACGGGGGAGAAAGCGATATCAGCTGTTAGAGTGGAAGAGGGAAGAGGTCTAGCTATGCACTTCTTGATTTCGATGGAAGGAGATGTGTTATTTGATATTGTGGATGCAAGAGTGCTGAGAGAGGCCAAAAGGGAAGAAATCGAGGCTATGGCAGAAATTGCTAGAAAATGTCTGCATTTGAATGGTAAGAGCAGGCCTACAATGAAGGAAGTTTCACGTCATTTGGAAGGAATTCAAATGGTGGAGAACCCAGAACCGGAGTTTTCGCAAAATCAGATCACAAACTTCGATTTTGATTCTCAAGATTTCTCTTCCAACTCAGATATTATTCATTTGGATACCATCACCTCAGTTGTTTGATGAGCACATAATAATTTTTTTTTGTTTTAGAATAAGCCCAGAATAATGTTGTTTGTACCTTAAAGTAAATAATATTTTTTCTTTGAGGATGTAATAAATAATTTTTTAAGTGAGAGAACTTTACATTTTATTTTAATTTTTGTCATATACTATTATTTACTTATTTTTAAGTATTTTTTTGAAATGGTTTGCATTTATTGTGGGTTGATCTTAGATTGTTGGGGAAGTTTATAGCTTTTATTGTGTTTGCATTGCAAAATGTTGAAATGTAATGTAATAGATTTTAATTAAGGATTATTAAATCTAATTAAAAGTTAATAAATCTTGATTCAATTTAAACTTATATTTATTAAATAAGGATGTCAAAAAAGTATTAATAAATAAATAAACATGAACATTTTTATGATATTTTTGTAGAAAGAAGAGAAAGTTATTGCAGATCGAATTTCAATCAAGAATAATCAATACTCTAATCTTTCCAGTTGACTTCAAGTCGTCTTCACTTTTCAAAGTTTTCGCTTATTACCAGTAAACTGGGAAGGGCCCGTGTTTGTTTTCTGTTTTCAAACAACGACAGGTCTTGACTTGTCCCACTTGAAACTAATTAGCCAATAATCCTTTGAATTCAACAATTTGCTTTGAATACTTGCATCCTCCCGATCATTATCATCCCATCAGATCACTGAGCTAATTTAATTCATCTTATCAGAAGCCAGTCGCCTGCTTGTAGTTCAAACTGCAAGAACAAACGTAGTACGTGTAAGCCTTCTTCTTTTCCTTCATAAGCATTCTCTAGTTTTATTTTAATTTAATAAAAGTACTGGATGGATATAGTAGAATCAAGAACACTTAGATTTGTGATTGAGCACCATTCGTTTCGTTTCCTCTCCTGTGCTAAGATAAGGTTTTTCATGTTAAATCTTAGGCTGTCTATCTCTGCATAAATTTGGGTTAAACAAAGAATGAGGTTGCCATTTATTACAACATTCTGTGTCCAGTGTCCATACCTGGCTAAGTGTCACCATAACTGTAACTATTGCAATATCTTTGTCGAAGCCCGGTTGCCCAGAAAAGTGTGGCAATGTGAGCATTCCATTCCCTTTTGGGATTGGTTCCAAATGCAGTGCAAAGACAGCATCCTATCTAGAAAAGGAAAAAGACTACTTCACCATCATATGCCAAAATTCCTCAAAACCAATCTTGAGCAGCATCAAAATGGAAGTAGTAAAGATTTCCCTATACGGAACCTTGATAGTGAAGCTGCCCCTTTCGCCTTTGAATTGCTCAGATATGCAGAGAACAATCGCTCTGTCTCGTTCTCTTATAAACACCCCTTTCACCATCTCAGCTTACTACAACTCATTGGTTGTGTTAGGCTGCAAGAGCTCCGTATGGGTTCATAATGAGACGATGCACACGGTTGGAGGATGCACGGCTATCTGTGATTCTAATTCCACGGACACGAGCTGCACTGGCGTTAACTGCTGCCAAACAACAATACCTGAACGACAACAAGTGCTGGAGCTCACTTATCGAAGTATTGGAGGGAGTAATAGTAATAGTAATAGTAGCTTTTGTGGCTATGCTTTTCCTGTTGACAGGAAATGGATACCGAATGCCTTCACATTGTATGGTGGCCTTATGCAGGATCTGTTGAATCCATATGATGTGAGCTTCGGATTTGGAGAAATGGTGATTGATTGGGAATATGTTGGCTTTGAAGACTTCCATGATAATACTATTTGTAAAATGCTTCCTACCTATCATAGTGATGAGGAATATGATAATTATTATACCCCCCGTTATGATCCTAATGGGAACAACTATGTGTCGTCAGTGAGGTATTGCTCCTGTCGCCATGGTTTCGAAGGGAATCCGTATTTAGGCAGGGACGGATGCGTTGATATAAACGAATGCAGCAATGTAACATTGAACATTTGTGGTGGTAATGGAACTTGCATCAATACTATTGGGAGCTTCGTGTGTCGAAAAAGATCCCTTGTCAAAATAACCATCATGAGTATTGGCAGCGCAGTTGGAGGAATGATTTTGCTGCTAGGGATGTGGTTTTCCACCAACACTGTCAGGAAAAGAATCAAGGATAAACACAAACTCAAGCGTTTAGCCATGTTGTTGGAACAACAGTTGTCTTCTGTTGACAATGGCCTTGAGAAAACTAGGTTGTTCAGTTCGAAAGAACGGTCGACAGCTACTGATCATTATAATGTGAATAGAGTACTTGGCCGTGGCGGCCAAGGCACTGTCTACAAAGGAATGCTGACTAATGGAAGGATTGTAGCGGTCAAGAAGTCGAAGAAGATAGAAGAAAGTGATCTTGAGGTCTTCATCAATGAGGTTGTCATTCTCTCACAGGTGAACCACAGGAATGTGGTGAAGTTACCAGGATGTTGTCTGGAGACTGAAGTTCCTCTTCTTGTGTACGAGTTCGTGCAGAATTGCGACAGAAATAGCAGGGGCGCTTGCTTACTTACACTCTGCCGCATCTGTACCTATCTATCATCGCGATATCAAGTCAACAAACGTACTTTTGGATGACAAGTATAGAGCGAAAGTTTCAGATTTTGGGACATCTAGATCAGTTGCTATTGATCAAACTCACCTGACCACGCATGTGCTAGGAACCTTTGGCTATTTGGATCCTGAATATTTCCAGTCGAGTCAGTTTACAGCGATGTCTATAGTTTTGGTGTGGGTGTGGTTGAGCTTTTGACTGGAGAGAAAGCAGTGTCAGCAATTAGAGCTGAAGAGGGACGGGGTTTGGCTGCACACTTCGTGCATTCTATCGAGGAAAATCGACTGTATGATATTCTTGAGACAAGTGTGATCAAAGACGGCACAAGGGAAGAGATTCTTGTTGTAGCTGAGCTTGCTAGAAGATGTCTGCATCCGAATGGTAAGAGAAGGCCAACAATGAAAGAAGTTGCAGTCGAGTTGGAAGGCATACTGATACGCAAGCCCAATAGTTAGTAGTTAATGAAGGAGCCAATGTAATAGGCCACATCCAAGGCCCAAATATTATTAGACAAAGGTAGCCCATTAGGTTGTAGGCAATATATATATGTTGCAGCAATGTCTTCGTCACTATCGAATGAATTAAAGTTTTCTACTTCTTTGTTAATGGAGTTCCAGCGACTCGAATAGCCGTTATCTTCCATTCTTTCCCCTTTTCCGGAGTTTGAGCAACTCGAATAGCTCCGCCATTGATACACGCTCGTATCAATTGGTGCTTTCATTGAGAGCTTTATCCCCTCGTTTCATTGTTGTCATGGCTAAATCCGAAATTCTCGCTGCCCTTTATGAGCTGCAAATCTCCATCGACAATTTCCAAACCTCCATGGACATCCATTTTCAGACCACAAACCAGCTTTTCCATCAAATCACCAACTCTATAGAATACTTTTCGGCAAAACTTGAAATTCCTCACTTTTCTGGTTTTCTTCCACCCAACAACTCACATCTTCCTGCATCCCCTCCATTAAATGACCCGATCCAACCCAGATCTGAATGTTGCGAGCATCTCAAACCTTCACCAGCACACTCTATTCCTCTTGAAAGTGCTCCGCTTTCTTTCCCGCAGCCGCCGCCACCTAAACTTCCGTTTCCACCCCCCAAACAACCACCCCATCCATTGATCCACCCGCCGCTGCCGCCAATACCTCCACCGCCCATACCATCCCCACCAACAGAGCCACCACCTGATTTACTGTCGCCCCCACCACCACCAGAATTGCCGCCTCCACCTTCAACACCACCACACAAATTCTCAACAACCACTGCCCTCTGCCGCGCTCCGCCGTCCTCTCAGCCTTTGGCTCCGTCTCCCATCCTACCCACATCTGAATTTCAATGGCCTCTATACCCTTCTCCAATCACCTCTGTTCCCATGGCACCATCTTCTCCTCACACAACTCCTACTTCGTTCGTTGTGTCTCTTCTCTTCCCTTCGTTGCCGTGGGTACCACCACCGGCGTCGCCCTTGCCTCTTGCGCCGCCTATACAGCAGATTACTTCATCTCTGCTGGCTACTACAGCCCCTCCACGGCTCATCCAGTGTTTTGCAGACCCACCCCCAATGTTACCTCCACGGTTCCACCATATCCTCCGCCTATAACACCTCCGACAAGTTCTCCGCCGCCAATTTCCCCCCCCCCCCCCACCCAGACCGCCGCCACTAAAATCGGTCCCTCTTACACTTCCTCCTATTCCGAGAATCACTCACCAATCGCGAAATCACCAATTTCCCCATTTCCTTCACTGTCGACTACCATCCCCAATCCCAACCCTTCGTTGCCGCATCAAGTATTGGCTACTTATGGGGTACAAAAAAGACGAAGACCCCGATCTGCCGGATATTCCTATTTCGGCAGTTGACAATGAGGACATTGTGGGTAAAATTTCTAGCTCTCACGCTCTTTTCGCCTCCAAAAGTCCTCGTTCCCTGCAACTCCCTGGCTTGATTTGCAACCTGAAAGGTGAACCCTCGCCGCTGATTGCGAATATCTCGTACACCCAGTTGCAGGCTCTGTACTTGGCCCATTTCATTGATGAATATTTTGGACTTCATGTTTGGCCCATTTTTCAAAGGGATGATACCAATTATGTAATTTCTGTGGAGTCCGGTCAAAAACTAATTGATAAAATGTTTATTGGGCCCAAATTTCTAGAATACGAGCCCAATGCTCTTTTCTTGTTGGAGCTCGGCCCAACACAACAAACTTCTGCTAGCCCGTCAGAGATGCAACCCATTTCCAACTGTCACAGTTTCACGGTTTCTATAAATGTTGCCGGTCATACAGTTCAGCTGTGCGGTGAACCGCCGCCAAAGACTTCTTTGTTGAAAAGGCAGAACAATTCTTGTGCTTCTCTTTTGTTTATTTTTGCGCTCGTTTTCAGCTGGAACTTTTGTCAAGCGGTTTGGTGGGCACTGCTTCCTCAATTTCTATTTGCTGATTTTCAGAGGGCTCATTTTTTTTGTCAAGCTTCACCTTGAGGACAAGGTGAAAGTGAAGGAGTGTTCTGGGAATGATACGCAAGCCCAATAGTTAGTAGTTAATGAATGAGCCCAAATATTATTAGATAGAGATAGCCCATTAGGTTGTAGGCCATGTATATATGTTGCAACTATGTCTTCATCACTATCGAATATGAATTAAAGTTTTCTAATTCTTTGTTAATGGAGTTCCGGCGACTCGAATAGCCGTTATCTTCCTTTCTTTCCCCTTTTCCGGAGTTTGAGCAACTCGAATAGCTCCGCCATTGATACACTCTCGTATCACATACAAATGGTGAAAGAAGAAAAATTTGAAGACGAAGAGTGCAATGTTGCTGAGGTTGGCGAGTCTGACGACTTCTCTTCTATATCGGGAAGCATAAGTGGTGATACAATCACTGAATATTCAGTAGCAGATGCAGATCATCCATAACTTGATAAGCCATGAACAGGACTGAATCTCTTTCCTTCCTTTTGCTAAAAAAGCAAATTCTATGAATAATTTTTTGCATCATCCAACTTTCTTCTTTTTTCATGTTTTTGTGTGTTTTGAAGCAAGAGCTTCACAATTCACTTGTATCAAATCGAGGCTTGTTACCAATGCTAGTATTTTCTTATCTGCATTCGCAATGAATGATTTCCCGTATCACAGCTATAAGCTTCTTTTTTTCTTTTTAAAAAATACTTCATTAAAAAAAACTCAAGTTACTTGTATAATTTACTAGAGTTGTGACCGTTGACTCCTCATTATTTACTAGTACATTGTTTGAGGGACAGTATCTTTCTTCAGTATCAATCAATGAAGTCTAACTTTTGGCAGTAGACCATTTTGATTATTTTTTGTAGAGAATATGGACAAAGACTTTAAAACTCTTAATTTCCAGTAGACCATTTAACAAGCAAGGAACACAAAATTAAAGATAATGGATTTTCTGCCTTGACTTTATGTATTCTATCAATCTATCTCCCTCGGCACAACTCAACAAGCTCGTGGCTTCAACAATTCCCCCAGTTACTGTAGTTTTCTCTTTTTTGCACGTCTATTTTCCTTTGTATTTTCTAAACACAATCAACTAACCAAAAAATATATATATTCCTCAGCAGAGGGGGATATAGAGGAAAGCCTGGAACATATAGAATAATAGAAATACTTTCTCCGAATCCCAAAAACGAATTAAGGAGATTAACAAAGCTAACAATAAATTTAAATTAATTAAGTGATGAAGATTCGAAAAAAATTGTGACACAAATCTTGAAATTAAATAACCATGACATAGTAGTTCACATAAGATTCTAGATATTTGCAGGTATTTAATTTCTTATTATTGGTGTTCAATCAGCCCTTAACATAGATGGCGACTCAAACCAAACTCCATTAATGTAGTTTCACCAACAAATTTTCCGTAGTGTCTATCAACAAAGGCACCTAGTAAAAGTCTTTTTGTGGTGAAGAATCAGACTGCAGCCTAAAGGTTCGAAGACTTGAAACAGTTACAGGCTTAGAGCTGATGACTTGGAAGACTTTTGAAGATGACCCGGCTACATTTTAGTTACCAGTAAACAACATATCTGCAAATTGCAATACGAGCATTGTGCTCTAAAACTTCTGCATCGATCTCTCCCTCGTCCTCAGTTACAAATCTAAGCTCATCAAATCACATATGTAACATGAATACGGTCTGATTATTTAGCGTCAAGACTACAGTAAAGGTACTTTCCACATTGTTGATGCACGGTAACTAAATAAAATGTTAATGTTTCCTTTTGAGAATATGAGGTTGGTCCATGTAATTAATAATTTTATAAGATTATAGAATATGATTACATGCATGTTGAAGTTCTTGCTTGGAGTTTGATGTGGTTTCATTTTCTTAGTTCGTTAAATATGCATACATTTTTTTCCCTTGCGCTACATCTCCAATCATATGACATGATGAATTTATTATCTAAAAAAGTGTGATTCTAATTTAGCTTAGTGGCCTAATTGACTCTTGAACTTCTTTTAGCAAAAAATTGTTATGACTGAAACTCTTGTGTTCCACAGTTGATTCTTGAAGAAATTGGAAGGAAGAATGAAGTTACTCCAACCTAAGCTTCTTCGCTATAACATCAACCCTTGCAATATCTATGTCAAAGCCTAGTTGTCAAGAAAAGTGTGGAAATGTCACCGTTCCCTATCCTTTTGGGATTGGTTCCAAGTGTAGTGCGAATTCCTCCTTCAATGTCATGTGCAAAAATTCCACAATACCATTCTTGAGCGGCATCAACATGGAAGCACTTAATATTTCTGTCTATGGTACAGTCGTAGTAAAGCAGCCGGTGTCCCCAGTGACTTGCTCGATTGATCAAACAACAGGCGGACCGCTGCCAAAGTCACTCAAGGGAATCCCATTTAAAATCTTAGCGCACTACAACTCATTGGCCGTCTTAGGCTGCCAGAATTCGGTGTGGCTGGAGCTAACAAGACGACCACTGTAGGAGGATGCACCGCCATGTGTGATGCTAACTCTACGGACACCACTTGTAACGGTGTTAACTGCTGCCAGACAACAATTCCAAAGCCACTCCAAGAGCTTCACTACACTTATCAAAGCAATTAAGCTAGCAACCATGGCTTTTGTGGCTATGTTTTCCCAGTTGACAAAAGATGGTTTCTAATGGATTACACAAATATGTCAAATCCAATTGACGCAGAATTTAGATATGCACCACTGGTGCTTGAGTGGGAATTTGATGGAGCTGAAACTTTTCTTTATTGACTACAGATATTGCAGGTATCAGAACCAAGTTGGTCAAAGTCTTGAGGACTACTACTCAAAATATTATTATTATAATTGGGAGAATGAATATATCTCTTCAACCAAATATTGCCGTTGCCGCCATGGCTACCAAGGAAATCCATATCTACCTCAACCTCAAGGATGCAGTGATATAGAGGAATGCTCCACTGGATCACCGTGCATGGAAAACGCCACTTGCATCAATATAGCGGGTGATTACATTTGTCAAAATGGCAAAAGTTCTCGAAGCAAGATTGCATTCATTAGTATAGTCAGCGTCAGGACACTCATTTTAGTCCTCGTTGCATGGAAGTCTACCAAAATCATCAGAAGAAGAATCAAGGCTAACCGCAAGCACAGGTTTTTCAAGCGAAATGGAGGATTGTTGTTGGAACAACTGTCTGCTAAAGATAATGGCCTTGAGAAGACCAAGTTGTATAGTTCCAAAGAATTGACATTAGCTACTGATCACTACAGTGAAAACCGCATACTTGGGCGTGGTGGCCAAGGTACGGTCTACAAAGGAATGTAGAAGGATGGTAAGATTGTGGCAGTCAAGAAATCCAAGAATGTAGAAGAAGCTGATCTTCAAGTCTTCATTAATGAAGTGGTTATTCTTTCACAAGTCAACCACAGGAATGTGGTCAAGTTGCTAGGATGTTGTCTGGAGACTGAAGTTCCACTTCTTGTCTACGAATTCATCCCAAATGGCACCCTTTTCCAACACATCTGTAAACACAAAATATTGTATTTATTCAATAAACACAAGGTTGCATACAAATATAAGAATTTCAAAATATATGCAGGTTCAATCTCTATTTGATCCTCCGATTCTTCTCTTCACTTGACCCTCGAACGGTCTTCAAGCAGCCCTTGAGATTTTTTGTAAAAGCATGCCTCCTAAATCTCCTTGGAGACTTGATCTTCAAGCTTTGTAACGTTGATACGGATGACTTTCGCCTTGCTTCCGAGGTAAACGTTGAGCTTTGATTTGATCTTTGACTTGAGCTTTGAGGTTGATGGCATTGACTTGAGCTTTGTGATTGGTGGTGTTGATGCGGTGGACTTTTGTCTTGTTTCCGAAGTAACGTTGAGCGTCGAGCTTTATAATGTTGACTTGGAGGACTCGCGCCTTGTTTCCGGATCAAACGTCACTTGAGATATTTCCGCCAAAGAACGCGTTGCTTCCCACGAAGAACGCCTTGAATCTCGCCGGGACACCTTGAATATTGAAAGAGAAATCTTGGAGAATTTCTCTTCTTCAATTCTTGAGCTCTTGAAGATGATTTTTAGGTGTGATTTAAAGTTGTATAGAGACCCCTATTTATAGTTGTAGGAAGAGAGAAGTTGAGTGGGCTTTGGACTCCATCATGGGCTCTAAGGGCTTAGGTGGCGCGATATTATTGGCTCTTAAATATTGACGTATATCATTTACTTGTTGCCAAAGAAATAGATATTTATCACCATATAAAGCTTGGGAAATTAGAGTGAGAATTGCTAGAGAAGTTGCAGCTTCACTTGCTTATTTGCACTCTACTGCATCTACACCTATTTATCATAGAGATATCAAGTCAACAAACATACTATTGGATGATAAATACCGAGCCAAAGTTTCAGATTTTGGGACATCAAGATCGGTAGCCCTTGATCAAACTCACTGCACCACTCGAGTTCTAGGCACCTTTGGATACTTGGATCCAGAGTACTTTCAATCAAATCAGTTCACAGAGAAGAGCGATGTCTACAGTTTTGGAGTTGTTATGATTGAGCTTCTAACCGGTGAGAAAGCAATATCATGCATCAGAGCTGAAGTGGGAAGGAGTTTAGCCACACATTTCTTGCATTCAATGGAAGAAAACCAGTTGTTTGAAATTCTTGATGCAAGAGTCCTCAAAGAAGGCAAGAGGGTAGAAATCATGGCAGTAGCTCATCTTGCCAGAAGATGTCTGCATTTGAATGGTAAGAGAAAGCCGACAATGAAGGCAGTTGCAGCTCAGCTGGAAGCTATCAAACAGGTGGAAGAATGCTCTTACGTTCGACAAGATAATGATGGCAGCAGAGAGTGTCGTTCTATTGAGGTTGCTGAGTCTCATGACTTCTCTTCCATCTCTCAGAGCATGGGTTTCTCTTTCGTCACCACATCTTCACCGGAAGCTGAGTATCCATTGCTTGCTGAGCCGTAAGAAATAAGAAGGTTAAAGCCTCAATGACTGCTTTGGTTCCTCATCTGCTTCGCTTCAACTAAGTTTTTATAACATCCTTTTTGTAGCAGTCTTTGACCTTGGATTGATTGTTGCAATAGTTTGCAGTGTATGATCTGTACCCGGTGTGTTTCTATTGTTAGAATTTTGTGTGGTGGTGTTGGTGATTATGTGTTGAGAGCAAGTTACTTGGTGGTTAATATATATATCCTCGAAATTGAAAGTTACCTACTCTGAAAACTAGGTGTGAGCATATGTTAAGTTCGTTACGGTCGAAAATCAATCAAACAATATATAGTCCACACATTTCATCAATTTGTACACCAATGAAACGATGAAATCTCTTGAGATCTTATGAAGTAAGCAATAGTCTGCAAGATCCAAACCAGATGCAGTAATTAACATATGATCTCTAATACACGGAGCAGTAGGCCATCTGCAGCCTTACTGTGTATCTGGTATCTACATACAGAAAAAGGCGTACACACTACAAAAAACAAAATAATTCATAGCCTAAATATTGCCCGAGCTAAATACAGGATTTATACAATCACAGGAGTACAGAGAATGCTAGATCATATGTCCATATCATCAAATATTTCTCCATCTTCCTCTAGGCTCGACTCGTGAAGATGAAAGCCTTCACTAACCAAGGTGCTGCCAAAAAGAGTAGGTTGATGAAGCTGATTGAACTATAGTGTTGCCAAAAAGAGTAGGTTGATGAAGCTGATTGAACTATAGTGTGTGTAGAGTTTCAAATGATTGTGGAATGGATCCTATATTACCTTAAGCAGCTAAAACGAAAGCTTACAACACGTCTGAGCTTTCTATTGTAAAAGAAGAAATGGTATGACCATCTGGAAGGTGCAAAAGTTGAAAACAGCAGAAGTTAAAGATCTAGTGAAGCAAGATGAGCTGTTACTTTAGATGTAGCAAGTCTTACATGGCTCCTTTCTCCAGCAACGGATCTGCATCAGCATCTGGGTTGTAGCTGTAGATTTCACATTCTGCCAGTTTCACAACCTGCAAAAACACTAACTTAGATGAGCTGCCCTGTTTAAAAGCTCTTATCCTTGAGATATTGCATCATCCCCAACTTCTTTGGGGGTTTTCCTTGGTAAGGTTGAGGATACCTCATCCAAGGCCTTGTACAAGGTCTGAAGCAAGGAACCCCCTTCATTCTCCTGAAGCCACTCCTGCATAGCAAGTTAACGAATCTGAGCACACACAAGCAATTGCAACAAAAGCAAAGAAAACCCCAAAAACAGAGGAGCTTTGAATCCATGAGTTGCTGAGAAAAGACCACGGATAAACAACATTGAATAATGCTTTGTTATGTCAATAGTTACAAGTGGATAGACGTCGAGGCCCTCCGGATCTCAAACTACAATTTCAATCTGACAAGTTTTAAGACTCATCCAGCAGATGATATAACGTAGGCATTTTAAATTATCTAACAATATCAAGGACGTTCAATAAAATCAGCTGGTAAGCTTCTGTCTCGCGACAATATTTTACAGGAACACTGGGTGGTTCCTCATGCCAGCATTATTCAAAGTAATGGCCAAGAGGCAACCTATCTCCGAGAAAAATAATATTCTTGGCAGATTCTACTAAAGGTCAGTTTTAAATTCATGATTTTTTTTATTTTTTTTTTGAAGATAAATTCATGATTTTGTTAAAACAGAAGTATGGGTACACCATACAACCCTATAAATTCTATTAGGTATGCAGGTTTTGTCGACCGTGTACTCATCTTCACTACAATGTGAGTTTATTCACAGATTTGTCAAAATACCTTTGAAGCTTCGAGCATGTAGGCTTCAAATATCTGCTTAAAACTGTCCCAGCTTTCTTCTGTGAAGAACTCGTGCACTCTGACTGCACTGTTAAACCAAAATTTTGCATATTGTAGCATAAACAAGAAATTACAAAAATACACATTCTGAAGCAGCACCAATATGCAGATTTACATGATGCAAATTATAGGTACATAAGACCTGAAAATTAGTGTTGGGAAATGGAGAGACTTGAACTCTCAGCCCTTATGAGCAACAGTAATCTAAACTGTCTGTCAAACCTTCTGACAACACTCCCAAAGCTGTCAAGAAAGGATTATATAGCGGGATGCCACGTCGCAAAAAAAGCTGACAGTGGCATTACCCATAATCCTCCTTGTTGAATGAATAACAAAAATATTGCCGCACATAAGATACAGGGGTACCTGAAGTCAAAGTCTGGATATATGTGATGAAGAGTAAGAAGTAGATAAATCAATGTCTTCCGGCTGCCAGGTAAAAAAGGGGTGAGTCAGATACATGGAATACATTTATAAAAAAAATAACAGGACGGGATTGATGTCAACCTGGATCTACTAAATAGATATTCAACAGGTGAAGAAGAGTCGGTATCCGAAGATTTCCCAAGATGGTCAAGAATCTGGATTCGAACCAATGTGTGAAACCAGATCGATCAATTTAAAAAAAAAAATGTGAGATAGACATTTGATTCGGATTAAAGTGAATAACAAGTCACAAATTTTTGCAAGATACAGCACAGAGAGACACAAGCCAACTTACAGAGAAGAAATTACAGCATGCCAGAAAGCTTTTAAAGTGAAAACAAATTATCTCATGGTGGTAAAAGATGAGTCAACTGTATAAATCAGTCATAAACTGAGAAGAAAATTGGCAAGATCTATAAAAGAAACTTTTAACCACTAAAAACTTAGTTATCAAGCGCAGAATTGTATTCACCTCATTCTCCAAGCTGAGAGAGAGCTTCTTATCCGATCCGGTATGTTTGCCTAGAAAAGTACATATATCCACGAAACCTCATGTCATCTTTATCACCAACAAAGTCAGTGTAAACTCTCATATTTGTTATCATACTTACAAGAGTAAGCTTCCAGGCATCCTTCAATAGTACGTTGTCCAAGAGTTACATGACTCAAGAAATCATTTATTCTGGAGGCACATAACATCAAATTGATTGGTTGACAAGTTCTCAACACAAATTCAACAAGGGAACTAAATTTCAGTACAAACAAACTGCAGAAGAAAATAGGAAAAATAGTTTAACCAAGTATTTGAAACAGACCTGTCAAGAGGAGTGTGTTCCAAGTACTTCATGATGTATTTCAATCAGAATCCAGTCCGTGATCACAATCTCAAGGTCTGCAATAAAAATTGCAGCAAAAAATTCAAAGTTCGTCACACCAGAAAAGTCAGAAAGTAATTTGTCAATTGCAATGCTCAGCTTCTCAGCAACATTGAATGTCAAACTAATTTAGCAACTGATGCAATACCAAGACTCCAAATAATACCGAGCAAACCGATTATTGGAATCTTTCGTGATTAAATAAAAAATAACAAATACAGCTGTTCTATCATCTATGTCGACTCATCCTCTTTCAGATTCGTTATCAAGGCTTACACCTTCTTAAGTGTATGACAATCCAATAGATCAACTCCTATCATCTATGTCCCATGTTAGGACAGCACATCAGGTATTTTTTTTTTTTTTTTCTAACTTATTAAAATACGCTCACAGCGCAAATTTTTAACTTGGTTAAAACTCTCAGCCAAAAGCAACAAAAGTAATTTTTCCTAAACAAACACAAAATTAACCATGAAATCACATCCATAACTATGCCTACAGATTCACTAGATTCAATTAACACTGAAGAAAAAAGTCTCAATGATACTAATATAAGCAGATCTACAAATCAATTCGCTTTCCAACAACAGATAAGGCGACAGATAAAATCTCAGCATTAACTGATGCACAAATTATGTAGCTGAACCCAACAAATACGGAAGGTAAGATTAGCATACCTGATAGGACAAAACGCCAGAAAACCAAGAAACTCTGCGGCTTGTGCGAACACACTAGTGCGAAATCATCAGAGGTGGCAGATATATTTTCTTGTAGAGGAATCCGAAATTGGAATATGCGGAATAGTCGATATGATAGGGCGGAAATTTATATGATAAATTGTGTTTCTAATTTTGAGTTTTTGGATGAGGACTGGTTTGGTGGGTGGATTATGGATGGATATAGATAGACTTCATCCGGTTAGGATTTTATGTCAAAAAGCGCTGAACTCAGAAATGAAGTCGTGGTACAATAAAACTAAAAAAAAAATTTCTTTTTTTTTTTTGAGGGAGACAGTAAAAAGGAAAGTTGGTAGAAGAACTTTATAACTTTCATGAAATACAAAAATATATTAGCATTTAAAGGTCATTTTTGTCCGTGCACGAAATATGCACATTCACCTTTGAATAATTTTCTCCATTCAACAAACTAAATATTTCTTAAAACTCGTATCAATTATATTATATATTAGTACCACACCCGTGCGTCGCACGGTAAGAAACAAAAGTATCAATCAATATTAATAAAAAGTTATTCAAAATCTATAAATTTATAAATTTCGAATAATGTAATTTCTTCACATTCAAAAGCTATAAACAACGTGAAGTCAATGATTTTTAGCCTCCAAACATACTGGAGCCAAGTGCTTCTCTTACCTCAAAAGTTATCAAAACTATCCAAATAGCTTGCAAGAATTTTTTATGGACAGGAACTGCAGGAACAACCAAAAGAGCCCTCGCTAGCTGGGATCAGATTTGCCTCCCCAAAGTAGCAGGGCGAATGGGAGTGATTGATCTCAAAATCTGGAACAAAGCAGCAATGTGGAAACTATTCTGGCATCTTGCGAACAAAAAAGATAAGCTATGGATCAGGTGGATTCATGGATGTTACATCAAAAACAAAAATATCATGACTATGGATCTCCTCATGCAAGCCGCATGGATTGTCAGAAAAATCATAGGAGCTAGAACTTTTATGGATGCCACCATCTCAGGTAACTTCCTCAATCTGCCCTCATGCTCTATCAGAAAGATTTATCTTGCATTACGAGGGCCTGTCCAGAATAATATCGCCTCTCCAAAAACCGTGTTTATCTCGTGGTTGATGCTCTTGGGGAAGCTTGTCACGTGTGAAAATTTGCTCAAGATTGGCATGCAAATTGACCCCCTCTGTTGTTTGTGTGAGAGTGCTAATGAGACCATAAATCATTTGTTTTTTGAGTGCTCATTTGGAGCAAAAATTTGAGAAGAAGTCACCAGATGGAGTGGCTCTCCACGACATGCCACTGCATGGGATATTGAGGAGCAGTTTATGATATCGCAATGCCGAGCAAATAAAAGACGTCAACTCCTTTATCGTATGACTCTCTCAATTGTGATCTATCTCGTTTGGCAAGAGCGGAACTGTAGGAAATTCAAGCAACAAAAGAAAGAGGCTCACAAGGTTGCAAGGCAATGTGTTTTGTTGATTGCTTTTTGTAGCAGGAAAGATCCTAGTCTAGCTCGTTTTCTTCCTTGACATGTCTATCTTATGGTTTTGTTTGGTTTGATTGTTTCTTTGTATTGTCAGTTTGGAGTAGGTGGTCTGTAATTGCCTTTGTAAAATAAATAAAATTTATTTACCAAAAAAAAAAGCTATAAACAACCAAATCTAAACCATTCGAGCATTGATCTGCTAGAGATTAGGAGTTTATAGCTTCTCGTCATGATTTATTCGTCGAGAATTCTGCATAATTCTACAAAGGTAATATAAAATTTTCCCATTATAATTATTTTTATCACATGTCAACATCTTCAAACCACTTAATACTCTTGACACAACTACGTATAGTTTGTCCACCGTACTCTCGAGACAATAATGTATAGTTATCCATGAGAGTATTAATTTCTTAAGAAAAAAATCTTGTGAGATTGAGATTATTTATTTATTTATTACTTAATTTTGTTAATTTTCATGACATACAAAATAAATAAAGGATATTGACTTTGTTTTATGTTGATTTGATGGAGTTCGTGACATTCTCGGAATCAACTTCTTATTTACAAAGTTACTTTTGTTAATATTTTGGCCCCTAGAACATGATTTTAAACTAGACGCATGCCAGGCATTGCCGTAAAGAAATCCACATGTATTTAAAGAAGATTTGAGTTAGTCTAGAGCTAGAGTGGGTTTGAGATTCAAAAATATCAGGTTCAAACCCACTAATATTTTTATAGGTTGAAAATGTACTTGAAAAATGTATGATTTATCTTCCACGATATAAAAACTAAAAACAAAAGAAAGAAATCCTAGTTGCTTTGTGGGATGACCAAAATACAGGTATAATTGTTTTAAAATTATCACTAAATAAGGGTATGGCTATTTCAATTATGAGAGGAATTTAAAAGTAGTCATTTTTAGGTTGTGTTTTCAAATTATAGCTCTTCCTATTTTTTTTAAAATATTTAGCTATTTTGGACTTTTATACCCTTCTTTAAGATTGAAAATTATATGTATAGTCCATTCACAAAATTTATTTCTGTTACCATGCCTTTTTTTTCTTTTTTTCGTTTTCACCCTTTTATTTCTTCTTCTCTCACCTTCTACTCTTCATCCCTCAATCGACGCCGTCGCCGGTGGTCACAAATTTTTCTTTTGTGACTCATAAAAAAAAAAGAGTCATCGCCGCCACTACAACCGCAGTCACCGGTGGTCACAAAAAAAATTGTGACTGACAAAAAAAAACTCGTCTCAGTCGCAGCCGCCGCCGTTGCCGGAGGTCACAAATTTTTTTGTGACTGAACAAAAAAGATAACTCGTATTGTGACTGAACAAAAAAAAAAATGTGACTGAAGAAGAAAAACAATTTTTTTTGTGACTGAACAAAAAAAACACACAAATTTTGATCAGTAACACACAAAAATTTGATCAATAACAAAACCTTAATTGTGAAATAACAAAAAAAAATTCCAGATCTTTAGTGGTGGTGGCGGTGCGTCTGGTTTTTCAGAAATTCTGGCACCATCGATGTGAATCGAGGTTCGGGGGTTACACAGTTCTCTTCCTCTCATCATCTCGCTTCTCTTTGTAGTGGTGGTGAGGGTGAATTCGTTTTGGTGGTGGTGAGGGTGAATCGCGGGTTCCAGATGGTGGCGGTTCCAGATCGAGAGGCGGTCAGAGTGGGCGAGGAAGTTGAACAGATCGAGGCCGTGGAGGAAGTTGGAGTTCTGGTCGGGGCCGTAGAGGTAGGGGAGGGTGTTGATGGCGGCGGCGAGGTCGGGGTCGGCGGTGATGCGGGGATTCTTGAGCATGCAACGGTGGAAGATGAGCTTGAGCATGGAGGGGTCGGTGTGGTACCAGCTCCGGCGAGGAGATGACGGCGGCGAGAGGAAGAGAGTTGTCGCCGGAAAAAAAAATGAACACAAGAGAAAGACAAGACAAGACACAAGAGAAAAGAGAGAAGAGAGAAGAGAGACGAGAGAAGTAAAGTAACAAAAAAAAATATGAGAATATGATAGTGGAGGGTATAATAGTCAAAAATTTCAAAAAATGGCTATAATTTGAAAAAAAATATGGGAATGGCTAGAATTTGAAACAAGTTCAAAATGGCTAGATTTGGGGTATTTCTCTCCAATTATTATCGTCTTCCATTTAGTTTAATTTTTTTTTATTTTTTAATGTAGCATATATGTCATGTGCAATTGATGATGTAGATGTTGTAGGAATTTCCTTCTCTGGCTAAAAGTAATCATAACAGTAGGAAATTGATTAATTACTTTTTCAATTCAAGATATATTGATCAATATTTTGATATAGATCTTTTATGACGTGTTTATTGACTATACAAAACACAAAGAGGGAATACATTCACATCAACAGATATACAATAATAAAATAGAAGAAAGGATCATTAGCAATACGGATAATATGCGAATATATATAAGGAGCAATATTAATTAACAAATCTCCCATTTGCATTAACAAATATTCTATTTATTAAATTACAAAATACTAAACAGTATCTATAATAAAATAGAAAGAACAGTATATTTATTTATAAAGTGTGCATAAACAAAATGTGAAGCAAAATAAATACAATCACAATTACCGGACGAATAATTCACCAACTTTAACGACGATCACAAATCGAATGCATAGGTAAAATATTCCATAAAAGTACTTAAACAACTTTGAATACTCAATCGACCTATATTTGTCCGGACTGTCATATAGATTCATGCATCAATGTTGATAGAGATCAAGTGTCAAGCACACAATCTTATTAACCACCACTTGCATTTAAGGTGACGGGGTGCAATGATATGAAAAAACATAATTCACATACAAACATTGTATATTGGCACAAAATACTATTAAGATGGAACTCATGAACACAAAATATTGGATAGACAAAATGTAATAATGATGTCGGGTAGTATTTGTACAGAAGTTTACTATCTCTCCATCACATGGATCGAGTTTTTTCTTTCAGCTTTTTGAATCTTCAACTTCATCTTCGAGCTTATTTGAAATTTGATGCAGAAACCAACTCTAAAATACAACAAAGTATTACGTTGATGCGGTTTGATAACTTTTTTCTTATCAAGCATACATGTTTCCTTTAGTCGGGAAAGCATGGACACAAAGAATGTGTATTGTGAATGAAATTGCTTGTAGATTTTTAGTATTTATAGGCAGGAAAATAGTATGACAAATAAAAATTTTATTACTGCAATTAAAATTCTGCTACAAATTACGCCTTTTCAACACCCAACATTAAATATTTGATTGCAAATATTAATGAATAATTAGGATATAACATTATTAAAACTTATTTCCAGAAATAGAATAATACAAAAATACTGAAAATTGAAATTAAAAATTTCTAAATATGGATCCGGTCTTGCTATTAGAGTTTATAAAGATTTCATGGACAAAATAGGTATATTCTCGCATATACTTATTTATCTTAGTATAATTTTCATGTATTGAGTTATTAATATACTTTAAAACCAATAATTTATGACCAGAAGAATCGGGTCACCAACATATGTTACATACTATTATGTGGAGTGTTTGTATATAGATGCAATTTAGTAATATAGAAATTAAAATATTTTGCATTAATGATATAATATGTACTGCTCCTTCTGTCAATAATAAGTGTAGTCCGATTTCCTTTTTTTGACCGTCCATAATAAGTGTGGTCCAATCAAAAATCAACATAAATATTTACTCTTTTATCATTAAAAATCTATTTATTTACCAAATAATCATAAACATAAATATTAAGTGCTTCCATGTCGATGCTGCTGCTCATGAGTAAGAATGGTGTTGCGGAATTTTTTGCAGATGACAATGGAGGAATTTGCACTACAATTGGAACCAATCCCGAATGGATACTTTTTTCTTGACAACTAGACTTCGTCATAGATATTGCAAGGGTTGATGTTGTAGGCTTGTACGACAAATTTTAAGAAAAAAAGACCCCTCCATTTGTTTGAGCATTCGCAATGGGCGGCTCGAGCCGCACGAGCTTTGAGCTCGCCCATTGTTGTACCCAAGCGAGCTCCAGCCTGCTCCAACGAGCCGCTTCGATAAGGCGCGTGCACCCTTATTTAAAAAAAAAAGGAAAAATCAAATTTTTGCGGCAACGGTCACTTTTTATCGGCAACGGTCATATGGCCAATTTTTGTAATTTTTATTTTTTTACTTTTACTCCCGTATAAATACCCGTTTTCATTCAACCTAAATTTACACCTCAATTTTACATATACTTCTCCACATTCTCTTCTTGTTCTTCAACTTTTCAATTTTCTTCTTCCTCTTCTCGCCCAACAATGCCTCCTCATTACGCGTACTTCACACCCGAAACCGAAGCCCTTGCTCGAGCTTGGGTCCAAACAAATCGCCAACCACGTGAAGGTCAATTCTGGGAACAAGCGACAGAGCGGTGTAACTCGAATAGGCTCAAAGTAACGGTGGTCAGAAATGTCAATCAGTTGCGCCACCATTGGAATCGGGCAAGAAACACGTGTTGTTTGTTCAACGATATGCACTGGCGAGTTGCCCAACAAAAATTCAAACGGTACCCCTGACCATATCCTCGCGATGGTTGTATACGAGTATGAAGCCATCTTTGGTACATTTAACCTCTTGAATACTTGGAAGATGATCAAGGACGACACTGACTTTTTAAGTGTTGTAGTAGTAGTAATATTTTTTTTTTCTTAATTTTGGTATTAGTAAAAAAAAATTCAATTGTTATTATAATGTAGGTTTTATCTATTTAAATCAATGCAATTTCTAATTCCTTTAAATAATAATGCAAAATCTTAAAACTCAATTAATTTTATCACACTCTCTATCAAGCTCTTTCGCTGCAGCTTACTGACTCTATCTAGGGTCCACAAGTCATTAAGCCCAAGGGGTTCAACCACTGTAAATGCTTTTAGAAAATTATTTTCTAAACATTTCTTACTCATACAGAAATGTTATACCCTCGAAATCAAAACATATCATTTCTTACAGCATGTAACGAGTTTAACAGCTCGAGTTGGTTAATACATTTCACAAGACCAAATCACAATAACTACCTAAGACATAAAAAAAACTACAAGAGGAAGAAGGAAAAATAAGTTCTTGCAAAATCTCAAGTTATCATACAAATCTCTCCATAATTATACAATTTCACAAGTAAAATCTGTACACTCCAATCAAGAAGGCGCAGCCTGAGAAGAAAAGGCAAGCTCTCTATCTCTTGTCAAGCTCTCTATCTCTCGTCACCATGCCTCGATAACCGCATATAAACTGTATCCATTTCTCAGTGTATAGATTCAGTTAGGTATATCAGTTCCAGCTTCTCCTTGGCCTGAAACAATTTGTGTAAAAGAATAGATGAGAACACCAAACTCCCCACAGTTACAAACACCCTTTTTTCCCTCTTCTTTTTAAAGAATTTATCTGTTAACTGATGAGCCCTATATATAGTCAGTCATATATTCTTTAGAGAGTGTAGGTATTTATACTTCCGGCTCTTCTGTCGTTGGCGCCAGTAGCAAGCCAGCGCTCCGAATGCACAGCTAGCAACCGCGATGGCCAATGCAGCCCCAAGAGGAACCACGAGCGAGTTCACTGATGTTGAAGCAGTCAAATCCTCGGGTAGCAAGCCACCGACCCGCTTCTCCACAAGAAGTTCCTTTTCCTTGTATAAGGTTACTAGAGTCTTCCCGTAATATCCCTCCAAAAACTTGTAGACCTCGTTGTGATCCCACTCGATCTTAGTATTACTGTCTCTTCCAGTCGTACTCAGATAGCAAGAAGGGCAGAGCTGTCTTGGAGGCCAGATGATTTTGGGAAATTCTGGATCCCCAGTTCCCAGAGAGTCCTCTTCCTTCATGAGTCGCTCGTTAACTTTGTTATGCGCAGTCCATAGCCAAAGGGCAAAATCACGGCTATTCTTGAAAGGGGTAGAAACACTACAGGTTTCATACTTATAGTTAGTTGACTTTTTTTAAAGATTCTAGTAAGGTAATGGCATTAAATTACCTTGAACACATGCTGTAGAAATGTTGCCTACACTCCTCACAGATGAAGAAATTGTGCACAAAATCACAAATGGAAGTGAATGCTAACTGGCTTTCTCCATCATCAACTCTAACAGAGAGCGAGTGCAGTAAAACCCACAAACCACAACTGCAAGAGAAACAAAGAATCAGTTATGAATGCATATAATATTGAAGATTATCATACACTTTGATACTGGATGGAAAGTGCCAAAGTGGGTTAGAGATTCAAAATATGTATCTTATGAATTTTTCAACCAGATCCAGCTCAATAATATCAAAGAATGTAGTTGCTGGATGTGTTGCAATTGCAGCTTAAAATCTCTGTTTCCTTCATATTTAGCAGTTACCATGATAAAACTGAGCAGCATCAGCAATCATCTAAAAATATATAATAAATGTGCTTACCTAAAACCTCTGGTCTCATTCTTGCTTCCCCGGCAAAACATCTACAGAGAATTCATTGCCACAATCCACATTCAGAAAATTACTAAATGATAATTACGTGTGAAGAAGACAAGGAAATTTATATTCTGCAGTGAACCAAAAACCACAAGAGGTCTAGACTACAATATGTTGGAATGTGGCTGCCTTTATGCGTGGATTATAAATGCATTCTCAAGATATCAATAATACTCAAGATGGAAATCCACCTAATTAGATAAGCTCAAAACAAGTATTGGAGGTGCATCACGTCAAAAAACTGTTCGGTCCACATGGTGCATTTTGAGGTGGATAGGTAGAGAATGGTCGACTAAGCTCCTATAGTTAGTTTACTGGGTAGGAGTCGTAGGACTTCTATACTGGCAACTCAAGGGACAGATTACTGTCGGGACTATTTTCATGATCTTCAATTTAAGGCAGGGTGAAAATGTCAAAAAGTTAATAGTAGGGCAGACATCTACAATGAATCTATGATAGCTAATGAAAATAAATAAATTTTGATTTTAAACAAAACCTACCCAGTATCCACGAGGTACATCTTTTCCACAAATTGCATAATGCTTGAGCTCTCCCTTCCCATCACCACTTTCTGTTTCCTTCTTGTTGACTGAAATATTATCAAAATCAACAAGTATTTCTGCAGTTCCCTTCCGACATCTAACAAGAACATCAAAACCATGTCAGAAACAAAGAACATTATCAACAAAAACATAAGAAAACAAAGGAATAGATGCTGACCTTCTAGATGGGTGATGGACCACCAAAAGTTGAAAGAACTTCACAAGCGACAGTCGAGTCTCTGATTTGATCATCTAATATGTGATTTATATCAAATACTAGCACTAAAATGTAAAATGAAAATGATCAAGGATAAAATGAATGCACACCATAGGAATTCACCTTGTGGTCTAAAATGATGTCAAAAGCAGTCGATGTTGCCTCCTCGATATCATATATAGCACGTGCAATCTTTCTCCAAAGAAAAAGCATCGGAGTAAATCAGAAACAAACATAAAGTTGGAGGTAATATATATCAATTTAGGACATACTATCCAAAGCACCTGTCCAATATCTGACGAATTTTTATGAAGATGATCGTTCTCATATTTCTGGTCATCCAAGTGATATGAGCTGCAAATGTAAAAATAAAGATCCAAATGAATATTAGGCCCTAATCTACACCCTTATGGTCAAATATAGGGAAGTTCATACAAGTCTATCTAGCAGCGAAAAGGCACCAAATTTGACACATGTGCATTGTTTGACAACCCAAGCATTATTATGATCCAAAAATCCAAACACCAGTTCATAACAAACGAATAAATGGGTTATCATTCGATTCTGCATAGTCACTTGCCAATACGAAGAGGGATTTATACCTGCTCAACTGCTTATTTATCCAATTTAGCAGGCGCTCTGCTGTACGTCCATCCTCAATAGAGAGAATTTCACCCTTCCCTTGATTTGGGTCAAAACTTCCGTGCACAAACTTAGAAGGTGGGCCCCACAGAAGTGTAGGGTAGTGCCCGACAGAGAACTTATCACATAAATTAGTATTTATCTGTACTGCCAAGCAAGTAAGTTGGAAGAACAGTCAAGAATATATAATGTGACAAAGATCTGCTCAAAATAGCACATCTCAACTTCCAAGCACCAAAAGAAAATTATACAGTTGCTATGAACAGAATACAAATACATAAACATAACAAAAGCAAAAACCAACCCTATTTCTTTATCCCTAAACTATTTCACAGACATCCGAGCTCTTATTTTCATGAAAATGTAGAGAAACATAGCATTAGAACCTTGAGGGCGCAATCTACTCTGGTCATCAATATGATTCCTGGATGAACAGCCTCTGCTCCATTAAAAATCTTTGCAACCTTCTCATACTGGGGCTGCATATATTATAAATTTTGTCACCAACAACTATTGGCATGTGAAAGAGCAACATATTTCAAAACTCAACATACCTTGTAATTTCTACAAGCTGGGCACCTGCAAAGCAGATTGACAGTAAGCACGTCATGATGGGAAAGTGTAAACTTATGCAACTCATCTTTCCGAATGACAGTGAAATAGAAACACATACACCAACATGTACTGTATGAACATGCAGCAGATACATGTATTTGGAGAAACAAATCACTAGAACTTAATTTTCGCAGGAAGCAACCATAAATCTACAGAAACTCCATTGTCCATACAAAAATGACAGTTATATCAACTGCCTATTACTGCTGGCTTGTGTTTTGCACAGTTGGAGATTATGATTAACGAGCAAAATCCAACTCTCAAAAACAGTTGCATATGCAAAGCTAATATAAGTTCAAGCAAAATTAGATCTTTTCAAATTTTTTATTCAATGATGGCAGAATTTGTAGCTATATCGACACGTCTAGTATTCCCTGGACATTTTTTTATCTGGATCTATATTCATTAATGCATGTGATCCCACCTTATCGGTGATTATTTAGCTGCCAAAACATGCATAAACAGACATCTTTGCTCTCCACCTAAACCTTCAAATTCCATTTGCCCAAGTTCAATTCTTATGTACAATGGTGCTACTTCAAATTAAATTTCCTTCCCTCCACAAATCACAGTTCTAACAAATCCCAATCATCAACTTAAACAGTCAAATCCAATAAACAGCAACAGAAATTCACACAATAAAGAAACATCTTTCCGCCAAAACCGAAAAGATAAAAAGAAAGACCTAAACAATTTTTAAAAAGAAGAAGAATTTAGCAACTAACCAGTGAGCAAAGAATTCAACAACAGCACGAGTAGCGGGTGTTTCGCTGAGCACGGAATCAAAATTCGTGGCGTTCAATTCCACCACGTAATCAGATTTCTCAGATTTATCGCCGTCGATAGATCGCAGCAGCGACCGAGATCCAACCGCCAAAGGCGCTGAAACCGAAATCACCGCCGCCGGTGACGCTACGTTGCTATAGAAGAACAGCGTTTGGATTAACAGAGTAATAATGGTTGCTGAAGACATCGATTTTAATGCCGATGTTTAAAGATACAAAAATGTGAGTGTATAAATTTCGCAGAAGTTTGAGGGGTTGGGGCGCTACGATACCGTTTATTAATCGGCGATCGCCGTTTCGGCGATGACGAAGGGAAAGGGTTGAAATTTTTGGGACTTCAATGAGAAACGTCACTAGACTCCATTACTACACCAGTTTTATGCTCTGTGGTGTTTTTTTTTTTTTTTATGGTACCCTGTGCTGCGATGGTTGTACCTCCCATTGACGATATGGAATTTAATGCTATTTTGGTATTTTAATATGGCTACTGAATCAATGTATTTCGTTACAACTTACAAGTGAACTTTCTTATTAATTGTTTATTATTAATGCTCGATTCTACCGATTTTTATTGTTTAAAATTTTAAATTAGTCATAATAATTCATTAATGGACTACTTCCTCATTTGTGGATTACAATAATCACAATATTGTAAATTAGTACGATTTTTTTCTAATTTATTTTAGTTTTAGATTATTGCAAGCTTAATACTATTAGAGTGTGCTCACTTGAATGTATAAATTTATACCTCCATTTAGAGATAAATAGAAGAATAAACAAAAATCTCACCCTTTAAATTATCATTTCTTCTATTTTAAATCTCTCATTTTCACCACCACAAAAAAGAATAATAGAGTGATAATATTATTCCTCCTTGTAGTGGTAGAAATGAGAGATATGATAATATTAATCCTTCTTGTGGTGGTGGTGGTGGAAATGAGAGATTTAAAAAAGAAGGAATAATTTAAAAGATGGGATTTGTATTTATCCCTTCATACTTCTAAATGGATGTATAAATTTATACTTCTAATTGAACACACCCTTAACTTTAACCGTTAAAATTGGTTCTTTGCTATAACCGATTGAGAATCTAATTACCTTAATTCATGCCGGTTTGTTACTTGTATTCTTGTTTAGGTAAGCGAAAGGTATATAATGTCAACTACAATAATACTATTTTTATTCAATGTATTCGGTTGTTACTCTTCCTTGTACCAAATTGTAAGTCACCTATTTCATTTCAATATTCTAAAATTATAGTATTTCACGTGCATTCAATCTGTATACACTCATTTGATGTTTTTTTGAATTAACTATCATTGTGGTTTTAATGAATAAATAAGGCTACTATGTAGGTAGGGATTATGACAAATTAAAACACCAACTTGAGGTATTTTTACAATTTAAACCCTAATTTTAAATTGGTTAAATTGCCAAAAAATCCCCACCTTTTATCAAATTCTCGTTTAAATTTCTACCTTTTAATTTTTTGCAAAAAAAATCCTCACCTTTCATTCTTTCTCAATTGCATCCCTCTGGTCGTTTTCCTCAATTTTGTTGTTGATGTGAAAGGCGGTAAATCTTACATGTCAAATCGGCAGCAAGAATGAAACGACCACTACAAGAAAAATGCAAATAGACTACGCTTTATAGACGACGGGAATTTTTCTCGCGTTGTCTCTGTTTATATAGACGACGGGAGATCCTAATGACGTAGTCTATAAGCATTAAGATAGACGACGGGAACCCAAATCACGTCGTCTATTAATGATTTTGTGCGGTTATAGACGACGCGACATTTTCCCGTTGTCTTTGTATGCATTAGACGACGGTATTGGCCCCGTTGTCTAGTGTGAGGTGCCTATAGACGACGCGAGTATTAAACCCCGTCGTCTATTACCACATTAAAAAAAACCTTTTAAATCCAAAAATTGGAAATGGGGAACCAAAATCTCCAAATTCTCTCCGCGCCACCGCCTCCCACCACCGCCTCTCCTCCGCCACTCTTCCGGACATCTGGGTCGGGCTTTCTTAAACATCATCTCTCACTTCGATCCTAATAAATTCCGCGTGGTTTACTTTATTAATTTTAAATGCTTTTTTTTTTTCCTTTCTTCCTAAATACCCTCTACTTTTGTTTGGGTTTTATTTCTTCCGTCAACACCAGATCCCCAATTTCTAATTTTAAATCACCGCCGCTAATCCCCTCAATCTTCCTTCAATCGTCGATCTGCAGCCTTGCCGTAGCGCCGCTCCGACCTCACCAACAACAGACTGCAACTACGAATCTTCTACCCTTAGCCGCACCACATATGTTCCGGCGATGTTCTCCACCAATACCATTCGTTGTTGCTCCGGTCACAACCATAGAGTCTCGACTGCATAGCCTGCACCAAGTGGCCACCATTGTTTAGCTCTCGGCATGGGTTCCACACCCTCAGTCGCGACACTATTGTGGGGTTCGTCTCTCTCTCTCTCTCTCTCTCTCTCTCTCTCCCTCTCTCTCTCTGACTTAGGTTCAATTCGATTAATTTCTTTGTTAATTGGTTGAAATTTCGTAATCTGGGTCAATTTCAATCGAATCTAGCGTTGATTTTCAGTATAAATACATGTTTAATTTGCACAAACTAAACATGATTTTTCGTCTAAATATGTTTTCTAGATAGTATAGATTACTTGAACTTTGTTTCAGTTGTTCTAGCGTTTGCAGAAACAAAAAGAGGGGTGGACAGTCTCGGACTTGCCGATGATATACGGACTACTTGCAAATTTAGTTAGCAGCAACGTAAATGTGCTGAAACCTGGTTTCTGCTCTATGACTGATGGTATTGAAGTGATTGTGTTTGTGTTTGATTTTGTTGTTTGTGATTATTGTAAAAGTGAAGCTATTGGATTTGTTCGACGAATGGGTTTGGTGATGTGCAGGAAGTGATAATGATGAATGATCTATATGAGCCAAGCTCAACGATTTGTTGATGTCTAAGCCTAAGCTTTCTTCAATTCTATTTCTTTGTTTTGGTGGTCACAATGGTTAGCAGTGGTAACATAAATGCATCTAATTTGGATTTGACGTCATAAATTATTAGGAATTTTAACTTCGTAGAACAGATCTCATTTGCATTGTAAGATATTTTAATTGACAGCTTAATTTACTTGACTTTATTGCTATTTGGGCATGGATATACTATTACCTTAAATAAATCACCGTCCACGTAAAGCTAATATGAACTTTTATATATATATATATATATATATATATATATATCTCTCTCTCTCTCTCTCTATATATATATATATATATATATATATATATATATATATATGTATATTTATTAAATCCATGTATTGTATTTTCTATCTTTTTTTTATGTCCCCTGGGAGAGTACTTCTTCTGTGCAGCTATTGTTCGTCTTTGTTGGAAGAGGTTGTCAAAATGTATGCACCTTGATACCCTCTGCCAGTCTACTTTGTAGCTTTATCTTTCTCCTCTTGTATAATATGTCTTAAGAGGTCAATTTCAGGATTATTTTTATCGGCTATCTTGATAAAGTTTCTTTACCAGGTTAAAGCTACGGCAGAAAATGTTGATACAGTTGTTCGAGAACTTCCTGATGTCAGCTCGGTAAGGTACTCTTTTCTCTTTTTTCAAATTTGGATGAAATAATTTCATGTTGAAACCTGAACTTGTTTGATCAAATTCTATGTGAATGTATGGAATAAGGTTTAGAATTTGAAAGAACTTCTTTTACATATTATGATCTCTATGACTGTTCTTGGATTCCTTTGAGGTATCAATCTCTTTCTAATTCAAAATAACATGTTTTATGTTCAAGAGACCAGAGGACTTATGGTCTCTGGATTCCCAACGGCTTATTCATAAAGTAGATATCATTCCTGTTTCATGCTATTTTTTCAGTTACAAATAAGTTTATCTATTTTCATGACTTAAAAAGCTTATAAGTTTTGATGAAGTTGATTATAATCGATAAGCTTTCTCACAGGTCTATATGTTCATTTATAGGTTTGAGCATGTTCAGAGTATATGGGAGGAAGCGGATAATGAAGTTGGAAGAGATGTAGGAGGAAGAAGAGTATAGAGTGAGAAGAAAGCATATTAAGAATTTGTGTTAATGTAGGTTTGTATTTGTGTGAACGCGTTATTTGGAGTAACTGGTAGCAAGTGTAATGAATATTATTAAATTTGTATTAAAATAAAATATTAGCCTATTCTATTTTTTTTTAATTTCTGCATTTTATAGACAACGAAAGAATGAAAAAAAAATTGTTACCTATTACTACAAAGACGACGGGGATAACTAGTTGTCTATATGACAAAAACTGTAGTCTATGAATCTTAAAAGACAACAGAAAATTTGATTATAGACAACTGGGAATTAACGTTGTCTATGAGTATTATAGACTACGGGCATGTCCCGTCGTCTATAACCAAATAGACAATGGGCATTTCCCGTCGTCTATAACCGCCCATAATAGACTACGAGGCTATAGACGACGGGAATTTTTATTATAGACAACGCGACTTTCCCGTTATCTATAACCATTTTTCTTGTAGTGGACGTAGTTTAAGTAAGGCCAAAACGTTATCGTTTTGCTGCAAACAAACACTTATATTTAGGGTCTAGACATCGTACAAATCGAAGTTCAATTTTTGGGGTATTCTCCTTTTTCCATCTCTCTCTCTTCACCCCTTTGTATATTTCACGTTTCAATTGTTCATGGCTTCTTCGTCTTTGCACACGGGCTCAATGAACACATCGAATGCCGAACCTCAAAGGCTTTGCAAATGTGGGAATCGTGCGGCAATGAAGCCCTCGAACTCTGTGGATAACCTGGAGATAATGAACAATGTCTAAACCCTAAATATAAGTGTGTGTTTGCAGCAAAACGACGACGTTTTGGCCTTACTTAAACTACGTCGTTTCATTCTTGCCGCCGATTTGTCATGTAAGATTTTCCGCCTTTCACATCAGTAAAAAAATTAGGAAAAACGATCGGAGGGATGCAATTGAGAAAGAATGAAAGGTGAGGAATTTTTTTGCAAAAAATAAAAAGTAGAAATTTAAACGAGAATTTGATAAAATGTGGGGTATTTTTTTACAATTTTGACGAATTAAATCACAAACTTTTCAACTTTTACAATTTAAACTTTTTACTTTAACGAATTAAATAATAAACTTTTCAGTTTTTGCAATTCCAACTTTAATTATTCACAGGGGCTTGTTAGTATCCAATATTATACTTTTCACAATAGTGAGAAAAATATCCTAAGTTAACTTTCAGATTGACACGGTGGTGCCGGAGACACCATTGGAGATCTCGGTGCCTGAGACACCACCTTCTATCTGGAGAGATGAGAAGGAGTATCTGGAATGCTTGGGAATTTTTTTCCCTTCCGTGTTGAGGCTCGTTGGATCGGTGCTTCTGTTCTTAAACTCACCCTTCTCTAAGCCTAATTTATGATTCTGATTGTGATGAGTATTTTGTGATGATGAATCTGGTTCCAATGATGTGAGTATTGAGGTGCTGAGTATTTTGTGATTTGGGATTGCTTAGATGGCTTAATTGATGCACAAAAACTGACCCTTTGATCCCTGTAATTTCTGATTCTGATTGTGCATTGTATTTTGTGATGATGAATCTGCTTCCAATGATGTGAGTATTGAGGTGCTGAGTATTTTGTGATTTGGGATTGCTTAGATGGCTTAATTGATGCACAAAAACTGACCCTTTGATCCCTGTAATTTATGATTCCGATTGTGCACTGTATTTTGTGATGATGAATCTGACTCCAATGAATTCAGTGTTGAGGTGCTGAGTATTTTGTGATTTGAGGTTGCTTAAGTGGTTTAATTGATGAACATATGATGAAATTTCTCTGATGTTCACTAAATGAATGCCTTTGCCCTATTTATGCCACAACTTTCATAGTTTTGGAGGCAAAATAGTGAGATGTAGAGGCACCAATTGAACTATGCTACTGTATTTGGTCTGTGCTTATGTGCTTATGTGGTATAATTGATGAACATATGATCCAATTTCTCTGATGTTCATGCAAAATATGACTCTGCCCCATTCATGCCACCACTTTCATAGTTTGGAGGTTGATTTAGGGGCAGTAACTATCTTGATTTGTCTTAAACTGACCATAAGTTGTCCTAATAATGAGTCAATGATACAAAGTACATATAAAAGCTTCATTGCTGAGACATTACATGCCAAAACATTATACCAAAAGTATGTTTACATCCTAAATAACAACCTCAAAAGTGAAAGCCAGTTGCTTATATTGTAAACAAAGCAAAAATTGCATCCTTGCAACCACTATGTCTGAGAAAATCTATGATGTGCAGCCATTTTTTCTTCAAAAATTATGATGGGCAGCTTCTTAGTCCTGAATTCCCATATCATTGAAAGCAGTCACTATGTCTGAAAAAATGTATATGCTCTGATGTCCATGTGCAGCCTGGTTTAGATGATCTACACGCTCTCTTACAAGTTCTGAATCCACTTTCAAACATTCTGGAAGAGTCCCTTCTCTAATGTATTTTTCCTTGTTCATATGTGGCACTTTGTAGTTATTCCCTCCCTTTTGCTTCATGATTTCAGTGTAGCATCCTTGTAGGGTCAGAAAAATACTGTTCAATTTGAATGTTTCAAATTCTTCAAATGCATCAGTCACATTCTTCAATAGCTTATCCACCCCCCTTGTCATCTTCCTGTCTTTGAGTGTCTGTATTGCTTTGAAAAATCCAAGATCATTTACATTGTATCTGGGGAATTTGCTGGTTGACAAACCAGTTCTATGTGGAATCCATTGACATTTGTTGCCTTGATAAAATTTGGACATTTGGCTTGATGTGGGGTTTGGCATTGTCTTATTGAATAATGATATGCTTGCTTGCTAATTCTGGCCATTTTGCCATGATGGTTGGGATTATCTGTAAAATAGCTCAGTGATGAATTAATAGAACAAAAATTCTGATAGCATAAAGTATATAAAACTGACCTTGTTTATCATAATATCCTTCATGACATCATGATTGATAGACTGAATTGGCTTGGTTTCTAGTGTGCCTCTTGCTCTGTTTTTGGAATTTCTCATTGCTTGGTGAAGGGAAAAATGCCTATTTTTCCATCAAATATACAGCTGCCATCCTCCGCATATTGTGGTCTGCTCACAACAGACATGAACATTATTTTATCTATGAACCGCTTAGACTTGCATGTTCTATATGGTTCTTCATTATCTTGAAGCAGATAATATCTATCTGTAGTTTTAGTGAGATTGAACCATTTTTTATCAATGTGAACTACATTGTACATCTTCTTGAATTTCATTTTGCCATCTTCAATGGTTGGAGCCAACTGTTTTAGGCTCCATTGCACCCTATTGAACTTGTTTTCATCTGTTAAGGCAGGTTTGATTGATGAGGTATGAGGCTTGATTTTTTTTCTGTTTTATCCATGTTCCAACTAGAGTTTTGCTCACATCTAACTTCTCAACAATGATTCTATATGAAGATCTTTCTAATACTGACAGATTTTTAAACTTTTTCACATCCATCTCTTTCCTATCTTTATGAACTATACCTTTCTTTTTTGAAATCATATGGACAGAGGCTCGTGAATCCAGCTGTTGATGAGCTATCTTGCAGATGTTGTGCACTGTATTTTTGTGGCATCCAAACAGAGTTGCTGCCTCAGCCATTGCTCCATATCTAAGCTTCTTGTCTTTGCAGTTTTGAAGAAGCCATGGAGCCACCAAGTTCCTTTCATCTTGTGTCAAATTCAGCCGCCCTTAGAAGAAATCATTTTGCTCGTTTTATGCTCTCATATGTGAATCTGAAATTTGTAGTTTGTGCTGAAAAATCTGAATGGTGTAGTGTATTTATAGTGTAGATTGGTTCAATAGTTTTCCCTCCTAAATTTTGATCACATCATGTGTCCTTTGGAATTATTGGAGTTGTTTATTGTAAAATTAGAGATATTGCACATGAAAATGACGCCTACTTTGTGCTAATAAAGCTTCATTTCCCTCTTTCTTTGCCATTTCAAGTTTTTCATTACTGTTTTTTTCATTAATGTTGTTTAATTATTGTTGTGAAAATTATTGTTGTAACATTATTGTTGTAACATCATGTGTAAGAAAACTTTTTTCCCTTTTTCTTTCTTTGGCAAATTTCGCATTTTTTCATTCAATACAGACTTAAAAAAAAATCAAATGCACAAGTCTACAATAAATTGGCAGCATAATTAAAAGCATAAAAAGAAAAAGTACACTTTATGAATATGAGAGATTAAGAGAACTAATCCTTCAATTAAATCACACTAAAAGTGGGATCCTTACTCCACTCACTACACACTTTACCAACTTTCTTAATCCCCGTGCCAAAAATAAATGTACAATTTTTTGTTAGATGGAGGGCGTATCTATTTACTTTAATTATTTGATAATTCTATTTAATTATCTCATAATTACAATTAACCATGCAATAGAGTATCCAAAGTTTATTTGCCTACACTAGAGTATCCAAGTTTCTGGAGATATGTAACCACTGCACTACAAAATTGACCAGTTTAACCACATTCCAGACTAGATATTGATATGAAAGATAATATAAATTAATAGTTGTTTGACCTCTTACTATGCTCCAACAACTCCAAGCGTTTAGGCTTCAATGCAAAAATGGAAAAAAAATTAATTTAATTCGTCAAAGTTTAAAGTTCGGGTTTGATGGTCCCAATACGAGTTCTGGTGTATGGGGGGGGGGAATACACCAAATAGAAAATTTAAAACAACTCTCTAAAAAAATCACAACCGAGTAAAAAGACTCAACTAGATTTACAACCGAGTACGAGAACTCAGTTGAAAGAGTGGTGCTGTGCGGAATGTGGTGAATAAAAACTCGTATAAAATAACTCACGCTTTTATGCAAGGTTGGTCAATAACCAAGTCAGTTGATATGGAATTATGCAGGTTTGTATGCTGGTTAGTTGGTCAGTTGAATATGCAATAAATAACTGAATAATAAACACAACACACAAGGATTTACGTGGTTCAGAGAGAACTCCTACGTCCACGGGGAGTTGTGAGTGCACACAACTCAGTCCAAGTTCTTCTGGACAAAAACCACAAAGCTTACGCGGGCTTTGCAACCGTTGAGATAAGTTTACGGGTACTTATCAACCTTACAGATAAGTTTACGGGTACTTATCAACCTATCTACTCAATTCCGGGAAGAGTAGGGTCCTAACAATCCTTTTGAGAGGATGTGTGAAAGGGTGGGATTCCAACTAGTAGCTCGAACAAGAAGTGAGCTAAGATCTAACACTCTACGAACTCTCAACTAGTGATGTTCTCAAGGTTGGATCGAAAAATACAGAGACAGAATCTAACACTCTAGAACTCTCAACTAGTGATGTTCTTAGAGGATAACAGCAGGTTTGCAGAATAAAGTCGTTCTTTCGCTCGTATATCTCTTCTCGCACTTGTCTGTCTCATTCTTCTTGGTGAATGAATGAAGGCCTCTATTTATAGGCGGAGAGAATCAACTAGCCGTTGGAGGAGCCGTTGATCTCTGTTCTTTGAAAGTGATGGCTTGTCTCTCATCTCTACAGACTTTCCGGATTTGGCAACTGTGTGCTTCTGCTTTCCATCTGAGACAGCCTTGTGTTGGGCCAAATGAGGTAATGACAGAGAGTGAAACCTTCACGTGACTTCCTTATTTGAAATTCAAATCTTAACCTTTGACCTCCAACATTTGATAGTCGGTTGAGTCGTTTGATCTTCATCTGATTGGTCTTCAGATGATGTTCTATCTGAATGCTTCTGTCTGAGTAGGAACAGTTGAACTCTCGGCTGACTTTGAACTTCATGCTGATGATCTAACTGATTGAGTCCTACAACTGATGTTCCATCTTGAACGCTCAGTTGTCTTTCTTGTATCTGACTCTGATCAGTTGGCTTCGAACGCTCAGTTGTCTTCCTTACAACTGATGTTCTATCTCTTGAACGCTCAGTTGTCTTTCTTACAACTGATGTTCTCTTGCATCTTCCCCCTTTGAATACTTAGTTGACTTTTGCATCTTCCCCCTTTGAATGCTCAACTGTTGTTCTGAATCTTGAACGCTCAGGTGTTTTTCTTACACTTGATGTTCTATCCTAGTGAAGCCTTGTTGCCGTCTTCAGCTGGAATCCTGTAAAGATAAAATCTTAACAATGCTCAAACAGCGAGCCTAACTACTAACATTAGGATCTGGCAACATCTACTCGGTTGGGGTCAGTTGGTTTTGGAATCAATCAAAACTTTAATAAATTTCCCAACAATTTTCCCCTTTTTGATGATGCCAAAACCCTTATAAAATCCTTACAAAACAAACTGATCTAAACCCTACTGACCTATCCAAAATCTCAGCTGAAATTCTAGACAGTCTATAAGATTAAAACATCAAAGGGTTAGCACAATTATAACATGGTATTGAAATAACTTTGCAATTCAGAGCTTGGACAATGAGAGATTGTACGTCAAGTTGAATCGTATAACTGAATAGTTTTCATTACAACTGATGGTTACAAAGTAAGCACAAAATCAAAAATTACATCAGTTGCTCAAAAACTAACTAAGCTAAAACTTTAGCCCATACTTGTTAAATATTCTAACAAAAATTTCTCTTTTTGCTTCTGACTCCTTCGAAATGTCAACCCCGTGCTCTCGGCAAACTTGTCTTGCCTCAGCTGCTATTTTCTGTCGGTTGGGGTTTCGAGAGTCTGGGAGGAAGGGAGGCTGATATGTAACTTTCTGAGGGACCGGAACTGTGTTCATATCCAGTTTTGCATCTATCATGGCTCGCCTGAACTGGCTGAACATGCCCGGGTCCCCAGTGTGTAGCTCGGTCAGCGCTTTCTTGAACGCTCTCCTCGGATCGTCAGTTGAGAATACCTTTCTATAATAGAAATCGTTCACAAATTCCTACTTGAACGATTCCCAATCCTCATTCCACTCGACTGGCATCCACTTGTCTACGTGCCTGAACCGACTTTGCTGTTTGACCTTCCCTGGCAGCCTCTGTTACTTCAGCCTTACCTCAGCCTTTACTTGATGTTTATCTATTCGGCGACGGCTGCGGGAGGCAATGTTCCTGTCCAGGTTCTTGGTCACTTTGTCAAGCTCCTCCTCGAACTGGTTGACTCTTTTAGCCTGGCTAGCTGCGAACTTCTTGATCCAGTCGGGATTCATGTAGTCTTTTTCGGCAACATCCATAGTCTTGGCAGCAGCAATACACTATTCAGTTGTGATACCGTCGAGTTCCGAATCAAGCTCAGCTGCGATCTCGGCTATGGAGTTGTAGGAAACTCCATACTTCTCGGCTTGCTCCAAGTCCTTAGCCATTTCAGCTCCGCCGACATCGGTTGGCTTAGGAGTGGACTTCTTCTTCTGGGTCTTCTTCTTCAGCTGGGATTTTGCAGCTGGAATCTCTTCCTCAGCCTGGGTCTCATCTTCCCCTTGCATCTCAACTTCCCCAGTCTTCTCTTTCCCCTTTTTGGCATCAGCAACAAGGCTTGCGACTGAGCCATCCAGAGAGGTGAGTTGCTGTTCAGCTTGTTGGATGCGGTTGAAGAGTTCATCGACCGCGCATTCTACTCCAACCTTCTTCGCCAGTTCAGAGTCATGGCGCTCTTGTTCGGCTTTCCGCAGTCCAGTGAATGTTTCATTTACCTCAGTTTGGAAAGCAACGAACTCAGCCCATCGTGACTCGAACCGAGACTCCCATTCTTGGTCTTGAGTCTGTTGGGATTTGGCGAGGTTGGAATCAGAAATAGATTTGTAGACATTCAGTTCGGACTTGATTCCCAGAACAGTTGACTTCAGATCAGAGATGTCTTGGCTGGTGGAGGTTGAGAATTCATCCAGCTTTATCTTCAGTGAAACATTCTCCTCCAGCAGCTGTTTGTTCTTCTCCTCCTGTGCTTCCAACATCCTCAGCTGATCTTCTTTGTTTTGCTGGAAGTTGGCAAGCATCTCCATCCTTAGCTGGTTCACCCTCTCAGCTATCAGCTCACAAATTTCTTCAGTTGAGGGTGCTGGCTGATCAGCTGGAGCTTGGTGTTCAGATTGTGCTGGCTGGTCAACTATAACCATGGCTTGACGGTTGGCCAGATACAGTTGAAGCTCTTCTTCTTCCTTTTTGGCGGCTGCGGCGGCTGCATCAAGATCAACAATAAAATCAGCAGATTTTGTAAGCATGTTGTTCAGGAAATTAATGCAATCCTGTTCAGCCTTTTCCCTCGTGTCTGTGCCTTCCGCCTTGCTGAGGTCCATACGACGCGTCAGCAGCGCAACCTTATTGTTGTAGGCGACCTCCAGATTGGTGTAGTTGAAATAATCTCTGATGCGTGACTCGTCCGCCTTCAGCTAGTTCCAACTGTGAACCCTTATGGTATCTTCCTTCACATACCAGTGACTGAAGATGAGGTTGAACTGGTACAGCAGCTCGGTCCCAAGCGTAGCAAATATCGGCATGTCGCGCGCTTCAGGGAACATCCCGATCAGCTTCTGGAAGCAGTAGGCCACCTTGCCTTCATGCTCCAACGCGATGGCCTGACAGTTAGCTTCGTCATCGATTGGGGAGGGAGATAGATTCTCGTATGGAATTGGTTCAAAAGTTTCATCAATGTTGGCCAAAGAGGCGGTCTCAACATTGGCATCGAGCTGGGAGCTCGGAATTTCGAATTCTGTGGGGATGGGGGTATCAACAGGTTCATCAACATTGGCCGAAGAAATGGTCTCAATGTTGGCATCGAGCGATGAGCTCGGAATATCTGGCTGTGAGTCGGTTGTGAGAGCGAGAGGCTCTTTGGGCGGTACGACATCAGCTCCTGCCGTGGGGGAGGTTGGAATGTCTTCAGTTTCCTCAGAGGAGGAAGAAGCATCCGAGGTCAGATCCGTTTCCATCCCTTCAGCCTCATCAGTTCCTGCAGCGCGAGGAACGATCTCGAAGGCAGCTGCCTCAGCTGAGTGGCTCGACTCGGATGGCTCCTCAGCTGGTGCCGTCTCAGCTGGTGCTTCCACAGCTGGTACCTCCTCCTCAGCTGGCGCATCCTCAGCTGGCACATCCTCAGCTGGCGCGTCCACAGCTGGCGCATCCTCAGCTGGCGCATCCTCAGCTGGTTTCGCAACAGTCTTCTTGATCCTCACCCTCAGCTTCTTCTTGGCTGGCTCTTCAGCTTTCTCCTTCTCCGACTCATCTCTTTGTCGGCGAGCAGTTTTCGATTTTGAGGTGCGGCTGACAGCTGGTGGCAGCTCCTCAGCTATATCCTTTTCTTCAGTTGTCTTCACAACATCCTTCTTCTCCTTAGGAATATAAACACTCCTAACCACATCCTGAGCTTGTTTTGCTGTTGGGAACAACATCAGCTTCTTCACCAGGGTCTCCTCGCAGTCATCCCAAACCATGTTCTGACCCTTGGTTGCGAACAGGATCAGAGCAGAAATTTTGCTACCGAAGTTGAGAGTCCCCTTGATACTCAACAACCTTTTCCCGGATTTGGTTGTAGTCTCGGAGATCTTCTGCCTCTCCACAGTCAGTTGGTGTTCGAAATACTTGAACCAGTCGACGTTGTGCTTGTGTTTGTGCTCCAAAGCAATCAATTGCTTGAGCTTTGGTCGGCTGATGTCGCCGAAAGCACTGTTGTAACTGAACACAACCTTGGAGATAACATCGAACAAAAGTCGATGCTCCGGCTTCAACTTGGTCCTCTGCATATTGCTCCTCAGTTTTTCTGGAATGATCAGAGCACTTTCCAGAAACTCATCGGCTTCTCCATCGGTGATGTTGTCGATGGTGTCTGTGGCGGTATGATTTGGAGGAATGATTTGGCGAAGAATATCAGAAACTGGAATGGGGACGGTGACCCTACGGATGGTTCTGGCCAGAACGTCCCGTTGTCGACAGGATACTTCTGTAACTACTCCATCCCTGTTGTCGATGGGCGATTGCATATTCAGGTAAAACTCCCCGACCTGTCGCCTGAGAAGGTAGCTGGGGAAGAGCGTCGCCCAATTCAGAAGCCCATTCTCCCTGAGTAGTTCGGCGAGGGGAGATAGCATCGGCGATTCCAGTTCATCCTCTGATAGAATCTGCTCAAAATAGATCTTGAAGAGCAGCATGTCAAAGGACTCGTCGTATGATGTAGGGACAAGAGAAGGTCCGGAGGATGCCATCTTCTTTCCTTTGGGTGCCATTTAGTGATTCTGTGAAGATATATATAAGAAGGAAAGAAAAACTTGCAGAAAATGGTTAGACAGAATCTGAGAAGACGATGAACAGTTACTGCAGATAATCACAAATATAGAAGGTAAGAGATCACTTCCTGATTTTCCGCCTTTTATAGGTTTTTGGCTCGGTTGAAATCGACAGCTAGGGTTGAATGGCGCGAATCCATCAACGGCTGAGATCTCGCGACTGTTGACTATCTTTGACTTGACGTCATGATCCGAGTTCCAACCAGCGCGTGAGAAGGTGAACTGTTTTTCATGTCAGCCTAGTCGCACTATAAAGTAGGCTATTGATGTTCAGTCGTACTTTACATTAAATGCGGTATGATGGCTATTTTAATGTAACTGACATACTCAGGAATGTTTGAATTTATTTCAAACATTCTCATTTAAGACCATAACACCTTCAGCCATAAATGTTACCTGCCAGCTGATGTCGGAATCAGTTATGTTCCAATGTTGCGGCATACCATCAGCTGACTCGAGTTCGTCTGTTCAGCTGACGTCTGATGTCTTCGGTTGGCGATTCCAATGTTGCGGCATACCATCAGCTGACTCGAGTTTGTCTGTTCAGCTGACGTCTGATGTCTTCGGTTGGCGATCCGCATCTGAGATTCCCCCTTCATCTGAGCTTCCCCCTCAGATGGATATCTATCTCTTCACCTCAGCTGGTTCCTCATCTGATGGATCTAACAATCCAAGGAGATCACATAGCATTTTGAACCGTGCTTCGGCTAGAGGTTTGGTGAAGATATCAACTCTCTGAATCTCAGTTAGAATTTTCTCCATTGAAACATCCTTCTTCTCAATATGATCTCGGATAAAATGATGTCGTATGTCAATGTGCTTCGTCCGAGAATGGTGAACAAGATTCAAAGAGATAGCAATGGCACTTGAACTATCACAATGAATGGAAACCTGTCCAGTTGCGACTTCATAATCTCTCAGTTGTTGCTTGAGCCACAACACTTGCATGCAACAACTTCCGGCAGCCATATACTCTGACTAAGTTGTGGAAATGGCAACACATGCTTGTTTCATGGAGAACCACGAAACTAGCTTGCTTCCCATGAACTGACAGTGTCCAGATGTGGACTTCCTGTCCAACCGATCTCCGGCTAGATCCGCATCTGAGTATCCGGACAGTTGAATATTGTCGTCGGTTGGATACCACAACCCAACATTAACTGTACCCCTCATATACTTTATGATGTTCTTTGCTGCCAACATGTGTGCTTCCCTCGGATGAACTTGAAACCAAGCACACACTCCAACGGCGTAAGATATGTCTGGCCGACTGGCGGTTAGATATAGCAAAGAACCGATGATCCCACTATACTTACTGGCATCCACGAGCTTTCCCTCAGTTCCAGTTTCAATCTTCCAGTTAGTATTCATCGGGATCCTAGTGGTTTTACTTGATTGCAAACCGAACTTTGTGATGAGCTCCTTTGTATATTTGGACTGATTAATGAAAATCCCTTTTGATGACTGCTTCACCTGTAGTCCAAGAAAATAATTCATCTCGCCCATCATCGACATCTCGAATTTCTCCTTCATGAGAGTTAATAATTTCTCACACAGCTCCTCCGACTTGGAACCGAATATGATGTCGTCAACATAGATTTGCACAACAAGTATATCTTCTCCAACTTTGATGGTGAACAGTGTTTTGTCAACTGACCCTCGTTTGAACCCCGAGTTCAGAAGAAAACCACAAAGAGTGTCATACCAAGCCCTGGGTGCTTGCTTCAATCCATAGATTGCTTTCTTCAACTTGTACACTCTTCCATCTCCAGTCTCAAAACCTGGAGGCTGTTCAACATATACATCTTCCTTAATATCTCCGTTGACGAAGGCACACTTCACATCCATCTGATAGACCTTGAACTTGTGAAATGCGGCATAGGCTAGAAAGATTCGGATGGCTTCCAGCCTTGCAACTGGCGTGAAGGAGTCCTCAAAATCGATTCCTTCTTGTTGGCAATATCCCTGAGCTACCAACCTTGCCTTATTCCTTACGATGAATCCAATAGCGTCTCTTTTGTTCTTGAAAATCCATTTTAATCCAATGACTTTGACACCATTTGGTCTTTCTACCAACTCCCATACACAGTTGCGTAGAAATTCGTTCAGTTCTTCTTGCATGGCTGTTGTCCAGTGAACACAGTTGAGAGCTTCCACAACATTCTTCGATTCTGGCACATCAGCTACGAACCAAGATATCATGGCAACATCTCCTACTTGTTCGAACTCTTCAAGAACTGCCAACTCCTCAGCATATTGAGCGTAAGTGTTGGAATCTTCCTCAGCTGAGTCTGGATTTGCAGCTCTGCTTCTTGTTCACACACCTTCGGTTGGATCTCCGATGATGTTGTCAGAGGAATGATCTTCATACCATCTCTTGTTGCGTCTTCCTTCTTCTTCCAACCGTGGCTGTTCCAGGATTTCAACTGATGGTGAATCCTGAGCTGTGGGAGATGCTGGAATCTTCAGAACTGGTGATTGATCAGCTGTTGAGTCTGGATCCTCAACATTGACAATATTTTGAACTGAGCTTGGTTGGGCTTCGGATGCTGATGCAGTTGGAGTGACATCAGTTGGAGTTCCCCCTTGAGATGAGTTGGGGTCCTCGCATTCATCTTCAGAGGAACAAGGATCATCATCCTCGGTTGCCCATACCAATGGTTCAGCTAGATTCTTTTGCCTTAGAATCTACGATCTGGTGAGAACAGGTGGAACTTGTGGATCAGTTTGTTGTCCTTTAGCCTGTTCCCTGCACTCAAAAGTAGATTCATCAAAACTAACATGAGGTGTTATCTCCACAACAAGAGAGCTATTGTTGAAAACTCTATAAGCCTTGATCCGAGCGGCATATCCGAGAAATATGCCTTTCGAAGACTTGGCATCAAAAGTTTTCAACTGAGTCTTCCCATTGTTGTGAATATAACACTTAGAACCAAAAATGCGAAAATATGAAATATCAGGCTTCTTGTGTCTCCATAGCTCGTATGGTGTCTTTCCCAACCGCTCGGTCAGAAGAGATCGGTTCTGGGTGTAGTAGGCTGTGTTGATGGCCTCAGCCCAAAATCTCTTTGGCAGAGCTGAGCTTGTCAACATGGATGTAGCTGCATCCTTCAGCGTTCGGTTCCTTCGCTCAGCTACTCCATTCTATTGCGGAGTACGTGCAGCTGATGTTTGATGAGTAATTCCATGCTTCTCGCAGTACTCGATGATGGTTTCATTTAGGAACTCGATTCCACGATCTGATCGGATAGAAATAATTTTCATCTCTTGTTGGTTCGATATCCGATCCATCAACTTGGGTAGCTCATCTCGGGTTTCACTCTTGTGACGCATGAAATGGTCCACGTGTACCTAGAATAATCATCAGTAACAACAAGGGTATACTCGTTACCATTCATGCTCTTTGGTGTAACTGGCCCGAAGAGATCCATATGGATCAGCTGTAATACTCGGTCGGTTGAAGGAGTCGTTTTCAACCGAAAGGAGGATCTAGCGAGCTTTCCCAACTGACATGCACTGCAGATATGTGTTGTTGAAAACACTCGGTTTGGAATGCCCTTTGCATGTTCCTATCTTGCAAGTCGGTTCATTGTCTTGAAATTCAGATGATTGAGCCTTTTGTGCTACAACCAGCTCACATCTGAACTGCTCTTTGATAACATACAGGTGTCAGGAGGACTACTATTCCAGTCAGCATAGTAGACATTCCCGGTTGGGGATCGATTTCCCAACAATATGACCTGCTTTGATCCGACATTTTTAACCATGCATCCATGTGCATCAAACTTGATGGAGAAACCATTATCACAGAATTGGCTGATGGAGAGCAAGTTATGCTTCAATCCATCAACATATGAAACATTTGAAATCGACACATGATTGGTTTCAAGGGTACCGTAGCCTCTGGTGTGACCTTTTGAGTTGTCACCAAAGGTAACGGATGGTCCTTCTTTCTCCACGAAACTCCCAAGCAAATCCTTCAGATTTGTCATGTGTTTCGAGCATCCACTATCCATCACCCACATGGTTCGTGATGCTTTATTCTTCCTCAGCTGTTTCTCCTGTTCCTGCACAGAGAAACTCGCTTAGGTCCCCAATTTTAGTTGGGTCCTGGAGGGTTAGAACCAGTTCCCCCTTGAACTGTGGGTCGTTTTTCCCTGTATATTCGGATAGATTTATCATTCCAGATCACTTTTCCTTCATCATCAACTATAACAACACCTCGGTTATCCTTAGGCTTGTTGTTAGTAGTGATGTTCTGTTTCTTGGGAGGAGATGGATTTCTCCCATTGTGAGCTTTAGGAGGAGAGGCTTTCCCCCTATTTTGATGGTGATTGTTATCCTGTTGGTTTTGTTGATGAGGTCGGACGCCATGTTGGAATCCTTGTGACTGATTCTGATTCCATCTTCCTGACTGTTGGCGACAGCTGTTCATGTTCGGATGTTGATTCAAGTTGTGGCATGAATATCTCCAGTTGTTCGAACTGTTCCTCATCGATTGACTCGGTTGGAACCTCTGATTGAACTGATGATGGAACCGCTGTTGATTCAGATGGTTGGATCCTTGTTGGTTCTGCGGTCGGTTCCATTCTTTCTGATGTTGGCTTTGAGATCGGTTCAGAGGTCGGTTCTGAGTTCGGTTTCGATTGTATCTCCGACGCCTCTGGTTCCTCTTTTGACTCTTGAAACATTCCCCCTCGGTTGATGTTCCAACCGATGAAATGTTCTGTTCTCCATCCACCGCTCATTTTCCTTTCTCAGTTGTGGTTTCCTTGGTCGGTTGAGCTTGCTGAGAGGTGGAGGTTGGATTACTTTGCGGAGTTGCAGATTCAACTGTGTCAGGTTTGGCAACCGTGACATCCACCGCCTTGATGAAGGTTGCGGGAGGAATTCCAGTATCTTTAACCACGTCGTAACCGAGTCCAGACACGTCATCCATTTGTCTTTGATAACTGATAAGATTCTTGATGATCTTGGATGATTGATATAGCTTTATCAGGTTGTCCTTGTCAGTTTGCAACTCTTTGAGGAGAACAACTATATGCTCGGTCTATGCGTCTGACTTCTTCATCAGCTGGTCGATCTGAGCCTCTTGCTTTTTCAACTGATCATGTTGCTCCTTGATCTGCTCCTTCAACTCCTCATCGGTTGGAGCATTAGTTCGGTTGGACCCATTCAGTTGACTTTTGAGTTCTTCAATCTCTTCGGTTTGACTTTTAATCAGATCGTCCTTTTCGGTTAAGGATTCTTCAAGTCTGGCAAACTGATCTTGAAGACTCTTAAACTCAACCGATTGCTGATACAGTTCTTCACTGAGTTCTTGAAAGTCACCCCAGGAGAGTTCCAACTCTTCATCCAGTGTTTCCTGCATGTTAGAAATATTGGAATAATTTAAATTTGCAGGACTAGAGTGTACCTCAGCGTCATCCTGGTCGGTTCCAAATGCCATGAGGCATTGATCCTGACCGATAGTGTTGTTGGTGGAAGTCAGCTCATCCTCATCTTCAGTGTCGGTGAAGATGTCCATGTCATCAGCTGCTTCTTCTGCAACCATGGCCTTGTTCTTTCCACTTTGCTTGGCCCTCAACGCTTTTCTTTCTTTCTTCGAAAGGTCTGGACAATCAGCTTTGAAATGTCCCTCCTTGCCGCATTCAAAGCAACCGTTGTTCATAGGCTTTCAGTTATCTCGAGTTCGGTTAGATTTATAGAACCTCTTGTATTTTCCGAACCGAGTATCCATGTCAGCTAGCTTCTTTGACAGGGCGGCTATATTCTGTTGCAGCTCTTCTCTGCTTGGCTCCTTCGTAGTTGTGTCCGCAGATCGTGTTGGTCTTGATGTTCGCGGCTTGGAGTAGTCAGCTCGGAGTGCTACTGTCTTTGTGGCTGAACCAACATCCTCATGTCGACTCGTCTGAACCGAGGACTGAGATCTTCGTCGGTTCACCTTATACTCGTTTCCTTTTAAAATTGAGAACAATCTTTCAGTTCTCATCTCTCCAAGATCAGCTCGGCTCTCATGAATATTGGTGAAGGTATCCCACTCAGCTGGTAGAGCTTGTAATACTTTGAGGTTGATTTCTCTCAAAGTATATTTTCCTCTTCGGATGGACTGGATCCTCTGATGATGTCCATGAACCAGAGCTCTAACTGATCAATGGTTTTATCAGTTCTCAGACAGAAGTTGTCAAAGTCTTGACAGGCATGTGAGAACTTGTTCTCCTTTGTTTCGTCGCTTCCTTCACTCAGAGATGCCAAGATATCTCACATCTATTTAGCGGTGTCGCACTCTTCTATCCAAGGAAGATAGTCTTGTCCAACTGTGGACATGATTGTGTTATGAGCCCAGATGTCCAGCTGGCTCACTTTAGCTTCCTCTAGAGTGAAGTCTTCTGACTTCTTCTCAACTAACTCCTCAGTTGCATCCCCATCATTGGGATTTGTAGGAGTGCGAGTGACTCTCTCTCTGATGATGATCGGTCCGGATGTTAGTACTTGTTGCATTCGATGATGCTTTGACAATAGGATCTTCTTCATCCGAGTTCTCCAGGATGTATAATTCACAACCGAGAACATGACCACGATCTTGTCTTTAACATCCATCTGCACACAACAACAGAAGAAAAATGCAAGCAGATATGCACTAGCGTGATAAAGAGATATGTTCATTTGACCACTGAAGAAAACACCTCGAATTCACACCTTGTGAAACAGAGTCAGCAGTCTTTTGAACCACTGCTCTGATACCACTTGATGGTCCCGATACGAGTTCTGGTGCATCGGGGGGGAGGGGAGAATACACCAGATAGAAAATTTAAAACAACTCTCTGAAAAATTCACAACCGAGTAAAAAGACTCAGCTGGATTTACAACCAAGTACGAGAACTCAGTTGAAAGAGTTGTGCTGTGCGGAATGTGGTGGATAAAAACTCGTATACAATAACTCACGCTTTTATGCAAGGTTGGTCAATAACCAAGTCAGTTGATATGGAATTATGCAGGTTTGTATGCTGGTTAGTTGGTCAGTTGAATATGCAATAAATAACTGAATAATAAACACAACACACAAGGATTTACGTGGTTCAGAGAGAACTCCTACGTCCACGGGGAGTTGTGAGTCCACACAACTCAGTCCAAGTTCTTCTGAACAAAAACCACAAAGCTTACGCGGGCTTTGCAACCGTTGAGATAAGTTTACGGGTACTTATCAACCTTACAGATAAGTTTACGGGTACTTATCAACCTATCTACTCAATTCCGGGAAGAGTAGGGTCCTAACAATCCTTTTGAGAGGATGTGTGAAAGGGTGGGATTCTAACTAGTAGCTCGAACAAGAAGTGAGCTAGGATCTAACACTCTACGAACTCTCAACTAGTGATGTTCTCAAGGTTGGATCGAAAAACACAGAGACAGAATCTAACACTCTAGAACTCTCAACTAGTGATGTTCTTAGAGGATAACAGCAGGTTTGCAGAATAAAGTCGTTCTTTCGCTCGTATATCTCTTCTCGCACTTGTCTGTCTCATTCTTCTTGGTGAATGAATGAAGGCCTCTATTTATAGGCGGAGAGAATCAACTAGCCGTTGGAGGAGCCGTTGATCTCTGTTCTTTGAAAGCGATGGCTTGTCTCTCATCTCTGCAGACTTTCCGGATTTGGCAACTGTGTGCTTCTGCTTTCTATCTGAGACAGCCTTGTGTTGGGCCAAATGAGGTAATGACAGAGAGTCAAACCTTCACGTGACTTCCTTATTTGAAATTCAAATCTTAACCTTTGATCTCCGACATTTGATAGTCGGTTGAGTCGTTTGATCTTCATCTGATTGGTCTTCAGATGATGTTCTATCTGAATGCTTCTGTCTGAGTAGGAACAGTTGAACTCTCGGCTGACTTTGAACTTCATGCTGGTGATCTAGCTGATTGAGTCCTACAACTGATGTTCCATCTTGAACGCTCAGTTGTCTTTCTTGTATCTGACTCTGATCAGTTGGCTTCGAACGCTCAGTTGTCTTCCTTACAACTGATGTTCTATCTCTTGAACGCTCAGTTGTCTTTCTTACAACTGATGTTCTCTTGCATCTTCCCCCTTTGAATACTTAGTTGACTTTTGCATCTTCCCCCTTTAAATGCTCAACTGTTGTTCTGAATCTTGAACGCTCAGGTGTTTTTCTTACACCTGTTATATTCGAGTGAAGCTTTGTTGCCGTCTTCAGCTGGAGTCCTGTAAAGATAAAATCTTAACAATGCTCAAACAGCGAGCCTAACTACTAACATTAGGATCTGGCAACATCTACTCGGTTGGGATCAGTTGGTTTTGGAATCAATCAAAACTTTAATAAATTTCCCAACAGGGTTGAAATTAAAAAGGCTGTAAATCTTATGATTAAATTCGCCAAAATTTTAAGTTTTGAGTTTAAATTGCAAAAGAGAGTAAATTTCTTATTTAATTCTCCAATACCCCTTTCTTTTCGTCATAAAAATAAATTTATCTATATGTTGTCGTCTATTGATAGAATTCATTAACTTGTAGTACGTACTAACACGAGCCTCGTCATAATGATTTTTGAGTAAATTGAATCAAAATTCACATATGATAGTGGTACAACAAACAACATCTATCAGCACGTAACCTGAAATGACGCTTTGCCCCATTCCAAATTCGGCCAACACATTTTAACGCCATAAAACTACTTTTCTATATCCCAACTTTTGCTATAAAATCCAACCCTAAACTCCACGCCTTGGCGTCGTACATGTAGAAATTTCACCATTCCCACTTCTGCAGTTCGTCTTGCCGCTGCAGCTGCGTCGTATTCGCAACGAGAGCTTTGCAAACACCTCCTCCCTTTGGGGGCGGTTCGCGTAGAGTATCCACAGAGCAAGGCTGAGCATCACCCCGACTGAGATCAGCCCCAGCCCGGCATTCATGACACGAAGGTGGTGCTCGAGAGGGGGGCAGTAGCTCGAGGTGATGTTGTGGAAGGTGTCACGTACGAAATTGCAGTTTTGAAGATTCAGCAGCAGCGGAGCATAGTGCTCAAGGGCGTAGCTCACGTTCACTGCAGCCACCAGCTCCGTGTACATGCCCGGAGTCAGCCTCCCGACGCTGGTGCAGAAGCCGTACGAGGATACAGTGCAAGTATAGTTCTGCCACACCTGCATATATCACCAAGTTGTTTGGCTATGAATTTTAAATTTGTTTGATCGTCTAATCATTCAACACTCAATCATATACAATGTGGATCTAATATGTCGCCCAAAGTAATCTTATCCATGTAATTTGTAATCAAGAAAAATGTCTGCAATCGAGTAAATAGTTCTACGTACATTGGAGGCAATTAGATTATTTATAGTAATACCCATCATTATCCACCAAGTAAACGAGGCCCCAGTAGACGATCTTACCGTGGAAGCGTTTTCCATGGAGAGTTCCGAGGCTGAACATGTCCGATCCTGTAGCTGGGCGTCGTAGGGGTAGCAGAGCGGAGGTATCACCGGACCAGATTGATTGAAGTAACTCGAACCAGCCCCAGGAGGAGGGTTCGAGTTGGCAACCGAGCCCACGAATCCATTCACCATATTTGCAATATCATTGATAACTTGTTTGCTTTTGTACAAGGTTTGATTCGTCGTTCTCTGGTCGACACACGGCAAGATGTTGCTTAGGGCCGTTTCTGCGTGAGGATTTTCAACCCATTCTCCCATGGCCAAACACGTGTCAGAAATCGCACTGAAGAGCATAGACGCATTTTTAAGGCAACCGAGAGAGGAAAATGAAAAGGGAAGATGAATCTATAATAGAACTAGGTGTCTTACTTGTCGAGAATAATGAAAACCCCACAAAGGATGAAAGTAACAGCAACGAGTAGCCATCCACTGATGATGAATCTGCAGAAAATACGTAAACAGAGTTAGAGCAGTGACTTTTGTTCATCAACTGCATAAAGAGACCAAAAGACGAGGCTCACATGTGAATCGCATGCTGATGGCCGAAGATAGACAATGCTGCAGCATAAAAGAACGTGGCCGTTAGCAAAATTATGAAGGGACGAAATCAAAATAATGGCGCAAAGTGTTCCGCCAATACATACCGAGACCTAAAAGGGATATGAGAAGCATCACTGCTGCAATGGTGATTAGCGCAGACCTCCTTAAATAAGCAAAAGGCTAATTAATACGAAAGCGTGCAGGAAATGTTTTACTGCCCTAAATACTATTATAGCAGAAACCATACACTTTACTGAAGACATTCCGTATTTTGCTCGAGTTTTCATCAGTCTTCAGCTCCAATGTATCTGCTGCAGAATTTAAGTCTACATTTAATCGATCAATATCACTGTTGACATCTGATGGAAGGAACATCTGGGCCACACTGACAGTTTTTGCCAGTGATAAGTATTCAGTGACGTTTCTCAGAGTCTCCACGGTGTACTCTGATTGATTTACAACATAATTCAGAGTATGCATTGCCTCCCCGTGAAATTCAACTTGCCCCACAGAAAGCAGAATACAACCAATACTGGTAAGAGAGAATGTAGATCGAGTGAGCAAAGGAAACAGTGTGAATACTGGCCATTCAGTCCAATGCGACAGAGAAGAATGAGCCTATGATTCTATGACGTGGTACGATGATTACAATCTCACATTACTTGACAATAAACGATCACTGGAATTACGTAAAACAATGATTAACTGAAAGTTATAAAGAAAGACGGGTAGTAGTTGATAATGATGAGATAACGTGTGATGGTTTATCAAATAGTCTACTACTATACTATAGAGAATTTTAATTTGGCAATTTGCTTTCCTTTCACATTCTTAATAAGACGCAAGAGAATCTATACATCCAATAAAATATTGATGATAACGAAAATCCAGAGAAGATCAATAATCAAAGGTTCAAATTTAGATTATTACGCTGCAGCGGAGGTAAAGACGATAAGAAGTGAAAGGCATATCCTCAGGGACCAGCTTGCTTCGTTGCCGGTGATGTTTATCTTCCATCCGCACGAGTAATGCACCAGTAGAGCCACACCGAAAGAAATAAACCATAAAATAGCAAGAATAAAAGCTGCAGCACCTGTAAATCCGACAGACTAAAGAAACAAGAGTCAAAAACATGAAACTAAAGTCACATCCTCAGGTAAACTCGTCAAAAGATATTAAGAATTACAGGATTAGACGAATTATGTCATCAGAAGGAACAAACCAAGTAAAACCAAAAGAAATGAACATAATCTTATACTAACAGATTTTTTCGCTAGCTGACTCATCGTGATACAGAACACATTACGAAAAGGATCAGCAAAGGCTTCCTACATATATTCGAAATGTAGATCTAATGCGCTTTAAGCTGAGATACACATTTTACTCGAAGATTATATGAAGTATCATCATAATCTATGAAAACCAAAGCAACTAATACTGTTTCGAGAATATCTAGGTCACGATTAAACGGCACTTCAATCAGCTATGTATAGAATTCAGCTGTGAAATTCATGAACATACACCAAATTCTTGCAAAGAAGTAGTTGACTTGAAAATCAATACTATCAATCTGGGAATCCACGTAATGGCAAAACGTATATAGCATTGGATCAATAAAAAAATCTTCACCAAATCCTTGATATCGACAGAAAAACAATCGATCAAAAGAAAGATGAAGGCGTCACGAATATAAACTTACAGCCCAGTAATGTTTGTTGGCAATATCCCATCCACCTCTGTATTTATGGAACTTAGAAAGAATGTCAGGCCTCTTTGTTCTGTTCTCTGCCAATACAAGCGTGCTCACAGCATTGGCTGGCCCCGGAGCTTCGGCGCCGTTAGAACTCAATGTTTGATCTTTCCATGACCCCGTATTTCCCTCACCTATTAGGATTGATACTAACAAAAATGAAATCACCTAATGATAAAATAGAAAATACTAATAAATCCAAGATCTGCACAAAATCAGCATACTTAGACAAATGAAATCCTAGACTAACAAGAAGCAAGATCGTTTTGTGACGTACGAATCAATAGTTAAATTACTAATCAAGTGCCAACTCTATGATTTACATAGGAAACACTGTAAAAACGTTAATATTGAGAATTCTTCTACATTATCCCATTTTCTTTATAAATGAAGAACTGGGAATAGCCAGCAAAATTATCAGAGACACGTCCCCCAACTCTCTATAAAAAGTAAAGGTAATTGAATCTCCAGGAATAAGAATTGGAGCAGAGAATCAAGAATCGCAGCAGAAAAAAGGATAAATTGTCGAGAATGTAGGAACGGATAAATGAAAAACCGACCTAAAATGGACTTGAAAGGATCTCTGGGGTGGCAAAGCACAGAAGTTGAGTTGAAGAAAATGGAGAGAGCAAGGAGAGAAACAGCAAAATACGAAGAAGCCCTCTTTCCCATCTTCTTGGCAGCAGCAAATCTCGCAGCACATAAAGCCACTGCGGAACTAGGAGGCAACCCTCCTGATCAAAGATCATACCATCCGTAAACTTCTTTATTCTCCCTCATGACAAACAAATGAAAGGCCCATTTCATTACGTTGTCTTTCTTCTTCTTCTTCCTCTCCTCTCTCTCTCTCTCTCTCTCTCTCTCTCTCTCTCTCTCCCTCTCCCCTTTTTCTGTTATTTTCTTGTTCTTGATTGATGGAACTGGGGAAATCTTAGTCACCACACTAGTGAGTCCCTGATTATCAAAAGATCTCTTCCCCGGGACAGAGAATCATGTGTGTAAAAATACATTATATAAATATATATATATATAGAACCCCCGGGGGGGTGGTGGGGGTTGTTCACATGGGGGTAGATGCAAGTGAAAGAGATGATATGAATGACTGCGTGCACAGTGCACACTCCAATTGCTTTACCCTTCTTGTCTTGTTCAACTTTTTTATTGATTTACTTATTTATTTTTATTTTATTTGAAATATAAATAAATTCAAGACCCTTCATGAATGGGGGTGCCGACATCATAAAATTTGGTCACTTTCTAAATTCCTAATTTCCCTTTAAAAAATTAACATTCTTACTTTTTGTTACTAAAATCTTTATATCAATAACTTCTTTAAATATATCTGATTAATTAATGTCAAAGATCAAAAATCTCGGGTTTAAATTCATGGTAGGCGACCTTTAAAATTTCTTATAGAGCAATCAAAACAAGGGAAAGGATGCATTAATTTGGAAAGACGGGCAAAAACCATCCATTCATTCATACAACTTTACGTAAAAAAGCATGAACCTTAACTTGAATACCTAATCTTGTGGGTAGGAAAGGGAAAAATAGCATTTAAGAAAAAAGCATAAATACCTAATCTTGAATTTTGTTTTATTTGTGAATGTCAGGACATTTGTTGTAAAAGTATCTCACTCTGCACTACTAGATTAATTTATTAAATCTTAGTATCATACTCCGCATACGCTTATATTATACTATCATGTTAGCAAAAATAGGCTGATAGCAATAAAACAGATTGAGTATTTGTTACCTTTATATATCACAATAAATAAATTCGATTGGTCACTTTTAGGATTTCACACTTTTTCAAGGTCCCCCACGGAGAAAAAGAAATCCTTGTTTAATCATAATTTGGGGGAAAGGAGAAGCATGTTGTAAACACTTTTGGGGGTTGATAAAATCGTTTAGTAGTATCCCATATGTTAAATTAGATTAAATATTTAATTATCTTCTGTTTGATTAAGCTTTTATTAACTTAATTAGGTGCACATTACGGTAAGAAAAGCTTAGCGGCAGGAAATAATCATGTGTAATTAGGTGTACGCAAGGGGGCTTTTACTAAGTGTGAAGTCTGGATAGATAAAATAATATAGGCTAATTTAATGTTTATTTTTAATGATTAGATTCAAAATATATATCATTATTGCTCTTATTTAAAATTATTGAATTAATTATGTATCCAATCCAAAGAAGGGGATACAAATCGTTCCTAGAATGATAATAAGGATAGTGAATTAATATCCTGCTTAGTAAACACCCCTCACATTCAAAGCTGATTTTTCAGTCCTAAGTGGGACCCTTAATTAAAATTGTGTATTGTTTTTTACCGGCATTGATGAGATCTAGTCGTGATAATCTAATCTCATCGCTAATGATGGCTAATTAATAAACTCCGTGTTAAAAACAGAAAATGTGAATGTGCAGCTAAAACACGTAGTTTATTGATCGGGACACTATGAATTTTAATTTATTTTTATTTTTTGGAATTACAAACAGATATATAAGTATGCTATCAAATAAATTGTTACACAACTATTTAAGTGAGATCTCTACACTATTTAAAGGTGAGACCACTACTTCGCACGGAGACGAGACCACTACAGCACTAAATAAGGTGGAAATATATTACACTGCATTCTGTGGGGGATTGACTCTAAAACCTCTCACTAGGAAGAGATTTGTAATACTTCAGTCAGCTCCTTAAACTAGGCGTCATTGCCTAATCGAGATACTATGAATTGATTGCATTAAATATGGTTAATTTATTTTTTATTGATAATGATGTATATTATTATGTTCTAACCAAAATCTAACTAGTATCGAAATTGACGGTAAATAATTCTATGTTTTTGTCAATATGTATATATTTTAAAAGTAGTAATCTGAGTAAATAATAAATTATTTCACAAAAGTAAGCAATGGAAAAAATACAAATATCTTACATTATAATTTGGAAAAATTTGTTTCTCTCGCAACACTACCTCCCTCACCCTCTCCATGCTCTCCAAAAACTGACTGCAATTTAAAATAGTTGTATATCTTATTTAGAATTTATTATGTTGTTTCGTTAATTGTAAATCAAAATTACAAAATTAATTTTATTTCACGTGTCTACTTATAATTATAAATGACATAAACCAAATACTCATTCATTAAGGGTGCGTTTACTTTGATGGAAAAGGGTGAAAAATGAAATTTTCACCCCTTTTCCATCCTTTTCACATGTTAACTGTGATGGAAAATTTTCTCCAGACAGGTTAGAAATTTTTTTCGGGCAGTCCTTTTTCATTCTTTCTCTCTCAATATTGGATAATATAATCCTTAGCTTTTGGTGTGATAATATTTTTCAATGGATAAAATGCATAAAAATGGGGAAGGGTGGGGGGACCGTGTGATAATTTTTTTTTCCATCCTAGTAAACATGTGATAAAAAAAGATGGAAATGTTATTTTCTCATCTTTTCTTATCCATCATTTTCCAATGGAAATATTTCCATCAAAGTAAACGCACCCTAAGCATTTTTCAAATCTGAATTTATTTATAATTTTTCTACATGGTCATGTTCTAATCTCGATTAAAATAGTCACTCTATCGAATATTCCCGCTACAAACTTATTGGGTAATAATCGATGAAAATGTCAACACTACAAAGTTAATATTAACTAAAATTAGTAAAGTTCTTCCTTTTATGTCAATTTGAATCGTCCGTTTGTTTATGAATTTTGTGGTTAGTTTATGCTAAATTGATACTCTAATCATAGCCAAATGACCGAGAAAGATATATTTACATTTTCAAGATTGGTTTTGTTTCTTGTTTTAGCTATCTATTCATACATTAGATTAAATATGATATGAATAGTATTTTATAACAGTCTGTTGGGAAAATTAATAAAGGTTTTGATTCATCCGAAAACCCAACTGACCCCAATCGAGTAGATTAAGCCATCAGTTTGAACTTAGATAGAGCTCACTGTTTGAGAGTAGGAATTTTCATCTTTACAAGTTTCAAGCAGAAGAAGTCAGTCGGACTGTATAAGCAAGTTGGCTAATTGAACTAAAGCTCAGTTGACTCCACAGTTGATCCATGCAGCTCAAGCATGTCGAGAAGGTGTGATGAAGTCTAACGTCACAAAGTCAAGAAGAGAAGACCTTGAAGACGGAGAAAGTAGATGAGTTGAAGTTCGAAATTCAAATGTACTCGAAAGCTCAAGTCAGCTAGGAAACTTTCTATAAATGGACCGACCAAGAGGACGTGCATAAAGTACATGTCACAATTACCATTTTAGGAAATATTTCAGAAGAGTAGATGGAGTGTCATACTTTTGGCAGAGGTCAAACGGCTATTTCCAACGGCTAGTTTAACCCCCTCCCCTCCCCCTCTATATAAATAGAGGTCTCCCCATATCAAGAAAGTGAGAGAGAGCAGACAAGAGAGCAACCACACAAAGAAGAAAAGGCAGATTCTCTCTCACGCAAGGACCTCCGAGCTGAAGAACCAGTAGAAGTAAAGTGTAAAGTCCTCCTCATGTTTTTCCCATCTAGCCTCGTAAAAAAAGCTCATTCTATGATCGATTCTAGATTTGTAATAGGTTCTTGCATAGATTCTAAGCAGACTCTCTCTTGCAGATTGAGTTTAAGCCTTAGGAAGAAGCATCCACTGCTCTCAGTGTAGAAGGCTTCATAGTTGAAAACCCAAACCCCCCAAATCCTAGATCTTTCTTTGAACCCATAATCAAAGAAACTAGGTCCCTTAGAACCCACAATCTAAGACCCAGGCTTTGTTTTTACCCTCAAAAGAACTGTAGGCTGTACACTTATCCGTAAAAGTATTGTAAAGTTTGGTTCGAACTCGTAATCGAACTGGCTAGGTTGGTTGGTACTCGTAAACCAAGTGGAACGTTTGCTAAACATATGTAAGCTTATCAAGTGGATTACTTCCCCGAAATGAAGTCGTGAATGTAAGAGGTCGATCTCTAAACCACGTTAAAATACTCTGTCGTTTACTTTATAGTATTTTATATTCAGTTTACTAACAAACGAATCCCTGCACTAAAACAAACTTTCATTATGCACTAAAACGGTTTAGAGAATTTGACCTTCCCTCAAAAGGTTTTCAATTTTGTAACGAGTCTAAAACCCACCAACTTCCGCAAAGTTAGAAACTCTGGTTAAAACCGCAGTCAGCTTTGATCCTGACTGAGTGAAGCGCTCTAGTTATCCTTTACAGTTGTCGAACTTGCTGAACTTAAAAGTTCACCAAGAGTTGAAAATCGATTTTTGTGAAAAAAATCCCTACTAGTGTATTTCTCCTCCCCCTCCACCCCCATACACCAATTACTCATTATCGGGACCATCACAGGCACTAGTCGAAGATTTAAAAAAAATATGAACTAAAGATAAAGAAATTCAATGTAGATATATTGATTATAAATATTTATTCAGTTTTCATAGAGATTTGCGATTACAAATTTTCTATTAATCTCTTAAATGCTAATTTGCTTTTTTTCGTTGTTTTAGATTTAATTATGATAATATATATCCATATAATCATAATGGGGATTAAAACCTAAAATTTGATTCACCCTATTTATAAACACAAATTTTGGCCAATATTTGCACTTTCGAACAGATTTCATTAATGAAGAGGGGTCGCGGGTCGATTCACAGGAAAACGCAGCAATCATCAGGATTAAATTTCTAAGGTGGTAAACGAATTGAGGTTGCCTTAATATTGTGACTCTATTGGTGGTGGCGGTGAAGCCTCGTCGTCGTTCGCGGGAGCTTTTTCCGATGCATGTGTTTGAGCTTGTTGTTCGCGACTTAGTATTTTTAGTACAAATTGACTCTGTTCATACCAAGTGTACAACGGTCATAATTTGGCACAATTGACACTAATTAGTTCGTTTGTCCCAATTGTACTAAACTTGTAACAATTAGCACTAATAAGATTAAAATCGTACTAATTGTACCACAAAAAATTGCTCAATTTGGCACATTTGGGACTAATAAGACTAAATTTGTATCAAATGTACCAACCTTGATACTTGCCAGCGATTCGACCCGACCCGCCCCACCCGCAAACCAACCCGCGCGCCCTTCAATAAGGGTATTCTTGTCCCGATTCAAAGAAATGGCCAAAATTTGTGTTTTTAAAAAGGATGGGCCAAAATTTGAGTTTTAATGCCCATATGGCTATTTCAAAAGTCGATTCTTTAATTATTGGCGCTACTTATAGACTAATTTTAAAAAAAATCCATAATAAACATATAATTAAGAATGAAAATGGTTATATATTTCATATTAAGAATTTGAGAATATATACATATATTTAAGAAATGAGATATAGTATATAACATTAATATCCATATAATGAATTAATAATATATAAAGCTTTGAAAAAGTGTGAGAATAGAGATAAAGATAGTAATGGTAATATATATATATATATATATGTGTGTGTGTGTGTGTGTGTGTGTGTGAGAGGCGTGACAAATTATTATATAAATATAATAAGTAATATGTATTATCAATTATAATAGAGAAAATACGAGAATAAAGAAAAATTGAAATGTATCACCGAGGATGAAATACTGTTTATTTTCTTATTCTTAATTGATTGTCTATTCGTTTTAATTTTCTAGTTAGGTTAAATTATTTTGAGCGAAATGTTCTATTTTCATTTGTTAATCACTTGCTACTTTTAATATTTTTAATCGTAAGTTCTGATGTAATTTGATACGTGACATGAACAGCAATTTATTTTTACCTTTCACATAAAAAATAATGTGTCTTATATAATTTTATTTTGATTAGTTGTTCATAGTTATTTAGATTGGATCTAACCTCTTGTTGTGAATTATAAGTCAAAATTGTCATGTAATTTGACATATTTAGAATATCCTCAACCCTTGAGCTCTCTCTATGGGCGTGATGAATTGTGGTCTCTAGATAGAAATCGTAGCTAAAATTGTTTCCTTGATAGAGGAGATGATATAATTAGTTTTGAATTTTAAGATTTTTCATTAATTTATTTGTATTGCTATATTACCATGTAAAAATATTATTGTTATATACATATAATTGAAAGTTAAAAAACATAAAAATATTAAATAACTTTAAAAATAATTTGAACATTAAAAATAATTAAATAATAGTCCAATACAATTAAAAAAACAAAGCCCCATGCAATTTAAAAACCTACCCTAATTAAAAGTAGTTTTTTTCAATTTTACTTCTTCATAGACGTTAGCTTTATTTCAATTGGATAATGATATTCGGACATATTGTGGTCAGTCACACAAGTAAAAAATGGTAATATAAGTTTTGAAAATGAAAATATATCCTAATTGGGAAGCATAAATCCTAGGAGAAAATGTGATTATTTCTATTTTTACAGTCAATTTTCCTTTTTTTAAGCGTGTAGCTGGCCACAGTGTGTCCGAGTATCATTAACCATTTCAATTTTACTTCACAAACGTTACTTCGACGTTTTTCTTTCTTTTTCTGCAACTCTTCTTCTCCCTCTCCTCCCTCGTGTCGTCAACTTCTCCATCTCCTCCGTCATCTTCTTCTTTCTTTTGCTCCTCCAACTGCATCTTCTTCAAGTATGTAGATTTTTTTTTCCCGTTGGACGTGTGCATAGCACGTGCCATAAACAAACTCCAAACGTGTTGTCGTGATAAAACTGGCGGCTCGAGCCGGCGATTGAGCCGCCTGTTTCGCATGCTCTTATGTCAAATGCATGCATACAAGAAAATTGTAATAAATTGTAATTTTTTGAGTTACCTCATTATTCAATTTAAACAATTATTTGAGGGTAATAGTCATGTACGAGCCAAATTATCACTTGGCCAATATGATTATATAAGGCAATGATCATTTATAACATATCATGTCACATGCATTACTACATGTGATTAGGTTTACTTTCTTGTTTAAAATTTGCTTCCCCAATCAAATATAGTATATATATCCCAAATTATAGATGGATACATTAGCATAACCGACTTCAATTGTTTGGCATAAGTAGTAGTTCAGAAATTTGCTAACAGCTTAAAGAACTTGTTGAAAAAGTCTAGTGAAAGTAGCGGCGGCATCTACGACATAAAAAAAATAAAAAATATGATGACGATTTTTCAATTTTGTCAATCACCACAAATTTCAATTTGGTCAAGTACATTTTAATTGTTTGATAGAATTATTTGTTATGCGTTAAAATAACTGGTAGCCAAACATATTGCACGACACAAAGATAAATATTAAAAAAAAAAAAAGCATAGTGCAGTTAGCATACAATATTAAACATATGTACCGAATTTTATAAATAAATATTTACAAAACATAGTGTGCATTCAGAAAATTTATATTTTTGTATTTTCCTTTTTTCTTCTAATAAATGCATTCTATAATCACATTCACAATGCGTAAAAGTGTATTCATATTTCATAGACATACCTTGACTTATCGCGTGGGTTTGTTGCATGTGGTGGGGTCCACGGTACCAAGAAGTAGTAAAAAACTATGCGCCGCGTGCTACAGGATTTCCACTCCGTAAAATTACCAAATTAGGAATGGCCCAGTTATGTCTTTTAAGTTTAATTTTAATTTTTTTAATAATATTACAAGAAATTTTAAATGTCGTATTAATCACTTTACCATTAAGCTAACACACACACAAATTTGAAGTGTTATTTAAATTGGTTGCAAAAAAAAATTATTTTATTTCTGGAGTAATTTGAAGTGTTACTTAAATAAGCCATAAGAAAATAACATTAATGATTGTTTTCCCTTTTGTGGGGCAGAAAAATATAATATTCTATTAATTTTATAGGCTAAATTACATATAAATTCCCACCCTTTGCTAAATTATTATTTATATTTTTACTTTTTAAAATTAGATGAAAATTCACCACCTTTTAAGTATTTTGCAATTCTATACATCCAACCATTTCCTCTCCAAATTAGCGCTGACATGGAATTCGGAAATGTTTACATGACACAACCTGATAAAAAAATTGTTGAGAAATTTATTAGTATGAGTTTTGATGAATTCCAAAACCAACTGACCCCAACCGAGTAGATGTTGCCAGTTCCTAATGTTAGCTGTTAGGCTCGCTGTTTGAGCAATGTTAAGATTTTATCTTTACAGATCTCCAGCTGAAGACGGCAACAGAGCAACACTCGAATACAACCCCGGATGAAAGATCGGATAAGGAACATCAGTTACAAGATTGTCTGATGAGAGAGCTATGCTTTTTGACAGTTGAGAGTTCAAGCCAACTGTTCAGTTGGAACATCAGCTATAGAATGCCATCCGATAAAGAGAAAGTTTCAAGAAGGGGGAAGTTATAAAGAAGTCTCAACATGAAGTTCAAAGTCAGCTGAGAGTTCAACGGTTCAGAACATCAGCTGAAGACCACTCAGATGAAGATCAAGATTTTCAACCTACTAACCGAGGTTGACTGTCAGAAAGGTTAAGATTTGAATTTCAAAAGGAAGTCATATGAGGGTTTGACCGTTCAGTCATTACCCCATCTGGCCCAACACAAGGCTGTCTCAGATGGAAAGCAGAAGAGCACAGATGCCATATCGGGAAAGTCTGCAGAGATGAGAGACAAGCCATCGCTTTCAACGATCAGAGATCAACAGCTCCTCCAACGGCTAGTTGATACTCTTCGCCTATAAATAGAGGCATTCTCTCATTCGAGAGGATAACGAGATAAGAGATAGAGAAGTGCAATCGCAAGAGAAACAAGCGCAAGAAAAATCTGCAAAAATCATATTCTAAGAGCATCAGCAGCTCAGAGTTCAAGAGTGATAGAACATTAGTAGCTGAGGGTTCATAGAGTTATAATCTGTCTTAGATCTTAGTTTGCGTGTTTATTCGTTCAAGCCATAGATCCAGCTCTCATTCGTGATCGAGCTGTAGTTGGAAAATCCACCCACATACATACCTTAAAAAGTGTATGTTAGGATCATACTCTTCCTGTAATTGAGTAGCTAGGATGTCAAGTACCCGCAAACTTGACATAGGTTGTTAAGTACCCGCAAACTTAACTGTAAAGGTTGATAAGTACCAGTAAACTTATTGCAACGGTTGCATAGTCCGGGTAAGCTGTGTGGAACTGTCCAGAAGAACTTGGAGTGAGGATTCACACCTCCCCGTAGACGTAGGGGTTATCTTCGAACCACGTTAAATCCTGTGTGTCTGTGTTTATTTTTCATTCAGTTACTTATTGCATTTTTAACTGACCAAACTAACCAACATACAAACTGCATTTCTGCATATTCTCAACTGTTTTGGTTTTTGACCAATCGAGCATAAAAGCGTGAGTTGTTTTAACGAGTTTTAATTTCCACCACATTCCGCACAGCACCACTCTTCCAGCTGAGGTTGCTTACTCAGCTGTGAGATTCCAACTGAGTCCGTTTTACTCAGTTGAAGTAATTTTTAAGGGTTAAGTTTTAAAATCCAACTGGTGTATTCCCCCCCCCCCCCCATACACCAATAACTCGTTTCGGGACCATCAAGTGGTATCAGAGCAGTGGTTCAAAAGACTGTTGACTCTGTTTCACAAGGTGTGAATTCGAGAAAGTTTCTTCAGTGGTCAACTGAACAGATCTATTTTTCACGCTAGTGCATATCTGCTTGCATATTTGCTCTGATTGCTGTGTGCAGATGGACGTCAAGGATAAGATTGTCGTCATGTTCTCTGTAGTCAATTCTACTTCATGGAGAACATGGATGAAGAAGATCCTTCTGTCAAAGCTTCACAGGATGCAACAAATTCTCTCTTCCGGACCGATCGTCATTAAAGAAAGAATAGCTCGCACTCTCACAAATCCCAACGATGGGGATATAGTGGTAGAGTATGTGGAGAAACAGCCGGAAGACTACACTCCAGAGGAGGCCAAGGTGAGCCAGTTGGATATCTGGGCTCAGAGCACAATAATGTCCACAGTTGGACAAGATTATCTGCCTTGGATAGAGGAGTGTGAGACCGCAAAAGAGATGTGGGACATCCTGGGATCGCTAAGTGAAGGAAGCGATGAGACGAAGGAAAAAGAGTTCTCACATGCATGTCAAGATTTCGATAACTTTAGTCTGCGACCTGAAGAGACCATCGATCAGCTAGAGCTCCGGTTTATGGACATCATTTGAAGAATCCGGTCCATCCGAAGAGGAAAATACACACTAAGAGAAATCAATCTCAAAGTGTTGCAAGCTCTACCGACTGAGTGGGATACCTTCACCAATATCCACGAAAGCCGAGCTGACCTTGGCGAAATGGGGACTGAAAGATTGTTCTCAATCTTAAAAGAAAATGAGTATAAGTTCAACAGGAGGAGATCGCAGTCCTCAGGTCAGACAAATAGAATTGAGGATGTTGGCTCAGCCTCAACATCAGTTGCTCTCCGAGCTGACTACTCGAAATCGAGATCATCGAGGCCAACCAGATCGGCTGACACGACTGCAAAGGAGCCAAGCAGAGAGGAACTGCAACAGAACATTGCAGCTCTGTCAAAGAAGTTAGCCGACATGGACACTCGGTTTGGGAAATACAAACGATTCTACAAATCAAACCGAACTCGAGACAGCTCAAAGCCTGTCACCAACGGTTGTTTTGAATGCGGAAAGGAAGGTCATTTCAAGGCTGACTGCCCAGATCTATCGAAGAAAGAGAGAGATGCTCTAAGGGCCAAACAAGCTGGAAAGAACAAGGCCATGGTTGAAGAAGAAGCAGCTGACGATATGGATATCTTCACTGACACCGAAGATGAAGATGAACTGACCTCTACCAACAACGTCATCAGTCAGGATCAATGCCTCATGGCACTTGGAACCGACCAAGATGATATTGAGGTACGATCTAATCCTGCTCAGTTAAACTCTTCCAATACTTCTAACATGCAGGAATCTCTGAACAATGAGTTGGAACCCTCCTGGAGTGATTTTCAAGAACTCAGTGAGGAGCTGCATCATCAATCGGTTGAGTTTAAGAGTCTTCAAGCTCAGTTCGCCAAACTTGAAGATTCCTTAACCGAAAAGGACGATCTGATCAAGAGTCAAACCGAGGAGATTGAGAATCTCAAGAGTCAACTAAATAAGGCTAAGGCTCCAGCTGATGAGGAGTTGTCAAAGCAGAACAATGAACAGCAAGATCAGTTGAAAAATCAAGAGGCTCAGATCGAACAGCTGATAAAGAAGTCAGATGGACAAACCGAGCAGATAACTGTACTCGTCAAGGAGTTGCAAACTGAGAAGGACAATCTAATCAAGCTGTATCAGTCATCCAAGATCATAGAAAATCTTATCAGTTATAGTAGACAGATGGATGACGTGTCAGGACTCGGCTATGATGTTATTAAGGATACTGGAATTCCACCAGCAACCTTCATCAAAGCTGTAGAAGTCACAGCTGTCGAGCCAGACACAGCTGAGTCTCCAGAAGCTAATTCAACCTCCACCTCTCAACAAGTTCAGCCGACCAATAGGATTACAACTGAGAAGGGAAAAGGAGTAGCAGATGTAGGACAGAATGTTCCATCGGTTGGGATATCAACCGAGGGGGAATGTTCCAAAAGTCAGAAGAGGAATCAGAGGCGTCGAAGGCACAACCGCAACCGATCTCAGAATCAGAACCGACCTCTGCATCAACCTCAAAGTCAACGTTAGAAGGAATGGAACCGACCTTAGAACAGACATGGGTTCAATCGTCTGAATCAACAGCAGTTCCAACATCAGTTCGACCAAAGGTTCCAACCGAGTCAACCAATGAGGAACTGGTCGAACAACTGGAGATATTCATGCCATAATATGAATCATCAACATGGCATGAACAGCTACCGACAACCCTCAGGAAGTTGGAATCATAATCAGCCACAAAGATTCCAACATGGCGTCCGACCTCACAGACAAATTCAACAGGATAAAAATCGCCATTAAAACAGGGGGAAAGCCTCACCTCCTAAAGCCCAACATGGGAGAAATCCAACTCCTCCCAAGAAACAGAGCATCACTTCTAACAACAAGTCTAAGGATAACCGAGGTGTTGTTATAGTTGATGAAAATGGGCAGATCATTTGAAATGACAAGGCTATTCGTGTATACAGGGAAAAGCGATGCATAGTTCCAGGGGGAACTGGTTCTAACCCTCCAGGACCCAACTGAAATTGGGGACCTAAGCGAGTTTCTCTTTGCAGGTACAGGAGAAACAGCTGAGGAAGAAGAAGGCGTCTGCGACAAAATGGGTAATGGACAGTGGATGCTCGAAACACATGACGAATCTAAAGGATTTGCTTGGAAGTTTCGTGGAGAAAGAAGGTCCATTAGTTACTTTTTGTGATAACTCAAAAGGTTACACCAGAGGTTACGGTACCCTTGAAACCAATCATGTTTCAATTTCTAATGTCTCTTATGTTGATGGATTGAAGCATAACCTGCTCTCCATCAGCCAATTCTGTGATAATGGTTTCTCTGTCAAGTTTGATGCACAGGGTTGCAGGGTTAAAGATGTCGGATCAAAGCAGGTGATATTGTTGGGAAATCGATCACCAACAGGGAACGTCTACTACGCTGACTGGAACAGCAGCCTCCCTGACACGTGCCTATTATCAAAGAGCAGTTCTGATGTGAGCTGGCTGTGGCACAGAAGGCTCAACCATCTGAACTTCAAGACGATGAACCGACTCGCCAGACAAGAACATGCAAGAGGCATACCAAACAGAGTGTTTTCAACAACACACATCTGCAGTGCATGCCAGCTGGGAAAGCTCGCTAGATCCTCCTTCCGGTTGAAGTCAACTCCCTCAACCGACCGAGTGTTACAGCTGATCCATATGGATCTCTTCGGGCCAGTTACACCAGAGAGCATAAATGGCAACGAATATACATTGGTTGTAACTGATGATTACTCGAGGTATACGTGGACCATTTTCATGCGTCACAAGAGTGAAACCCGAGATGAGCTGCCCAAGCTGATGGATCGGATATCGAACCAACAAGAGATGAAGATCATTTCTATCCGATCAGATCGTGGAACTGAGTTTCTAAATGAAACCATCATCGAGTATTGCGAGAAAATGGAATTACCCATCAGACATCAGCCGCGCGTACTCCGCAACAAAATGGAGTAGCTGAGCGAAGGAACAGAACGCTGAAGGATGCAGCCACATCCATGCTAGCCAGCTCAGCTCTACCAAAGAGATTTTGGGCTGAAGCGATCAACACTGCATGCTACACTCAAAACCGGTCTCTTCTAACCAAGCGGTTGGGAAAGACACCATATGAGCTATGGAGACGCAGGAAGCCAGATATTTCTTATTTTCGCGTCTTTGGTTCTAAGTGTTATATTCACAACAATGGGAAGACTCAGTTGAAAACTTTTGATGCCAAAGCTTCGAAGGGCATATTTCTTGGATATGCTGCTCGAATCAAGGCATACAGAGTTTTCAACAACAGCTCTCGTGTTGTGAAAATAACACCTCATGTTAGTTTTGATGAATCTACCTTTGAGTGCAGGGAACAGGTTAAAGGACAACAAGTAGATCCAGCTGTTCCACCAGTTCTCACCAGATCACAAGCTCTAAGAGAACAGAACCTAGCTGAACCACTGGTTTGGGCAACTGAGGATGAGGATCCTTACTCCTCTGAAGATGAATGCGAAGACCCCAGCACATCCCAAGGGGGAACTTCAGTTGATGCTCCTCCAACTGCTTCAGCATTCGAAGCCCAACCGAGTCCGGTTTAACCTAATACCAATATTGAGGATCCAGACTCAACAGCTGATCAATCACCAGCACTGAAAACTCCAACTCAGATTTCGGAACAGCCACAGTTGGAAGAAGAAGGAAGACGCAACCGAAGATGGTATGAAGTCCATTCCACTGACAACATCATCGGCGATCCAACCGAGGGTGTGCGTACAAGGAGCCGAGTTGCAAATTCCGAATCAACTGAAGAAAACTCCAACACTTATGCTCAATATGCTGAGGAGTTGGCAGTTCTAGAGGAATTCGAGCAAGCTGGAGATGTTGCCATGATTTCTTGCTTTGTAGCTGATGTGCCAGAACCGAAGAATGTTGGGGAAGCTCTCAACTGTGTTCACTGGACAACAACCATGCAAGAAGAACTGAATGAGTTTCTACGCAACTGTGTATGGGAGTTGGTAGAAAGACCAAATGGTGTCAAGGTGATTGGATTGAAGTGGATTTTCAAAAACAAGAGAGATGCCATTGGATTCATAGTGAGGAATAAGGCAAGGTTGGTAGCTCAAGGATACTGCCAACAAGAAGGAATCGACTTTGAAGAATCTTTCGCGCCTGTTGCAAGGCTGGAAGCCATCCGAATCTTTCTAGCTTATGCCGCACATCACAAGTTCAAAGTGTATCAGATGGATGTGAAGTGTGTATTCTTCAACGGAGATATCAAGGAAGATGTATATGTTGAACAGCCTCCAGGTTTTGAGACTGGAGATGGAAGAGTGTACAAGTTGAAGAAAGCTATCTATGGTCTAAAGCAAGCATCAAGGGCCTGGTATGACACTCTTTGTGTCTACTGAATTCGGGATTCAAACGAGGATCAGTTGACAAAACCCTGTTCACCATCAAAGTTGGAGATGATATACTTGTAGTGCAAATCTACGTGGATGACATCATATTCAGTTCCAAGTCAGAGGAGCTGTGCAAGAAATTCTCAGGTCTCATGAAGGAGAAGTTCGATGAATTATTTCCTTGGATTACAAGTAAAGCAGTCACCAGAAGGAATTTTCATCAATCAGTCTAAGTATACAAAGGAGCTCATCACCAAGTTCGGATTGCAGACAAGTAAGACCACGAGGATCCCAATGAATACTAACTGGAAGATTGAACCCGGAGCTGAAGGAAAGCTCGTAGATGCCAGCCAGTTTAGAGGGATCATCGGTTCGCTGCTATATCTAACTGCCAGCCGACCAGACATATCATACGCAGTTGGAGTGTGTGCTCGATTCCAAGTTCAGCCAAGAGAAGCACACATTGGCAGCAAAGAACATCATCAAGTATCTGAAGGGAACTATTAATGTTGGATTATGGTATCCAACTGACGACAATATCCAACTGACCGGATACTCAGATGCGGACCTAGCAAGAGATCGGTTGGACAGGAAGTCTACCTCTGGACACTGTCAATTCATGGGAAGCAAGCTGGTTTCATGGTTCTCCAAGAAACAAGCATGTGTTGCAACCTCTTCAACCGAGTCAGAGTATATGGCTGCCGGAAGCTGTTGCATGCAAGTGTTGTGGTTGAAGCAACAACTGAGAGATTATGAAGTTGCAACTGGACAGGTTCCCATTCATTATGATAGCTCGAGTGCCATAGCTATCTCTCTGAATCCTGTTCACCACTCTCGGAAAGCATATCGACATTCGTCATCATTTCATCCGAGATCATATTGAGAAGAAGGATGTGTCCATGGAGAAGATCCCAACTGAGATTCAGAGAGCTGACATCTTCACCAAACCTCTTCCTGAAGCTCGGTTCAAGATGTTGTGTGATCTTCTTGGACTATTGGATCCATCGAATGAAGAGTCATCCGAGCTGGAGAAGATCCATCCGAGCTTAAGAGTCATCCGAGCTGCAGAGGATCCATCCGAGCTGAAGAGTCAGATATCCATCTGAGGGGAAAGCTCAGATGAAGGGGGAATCTCATATACGGATTGCCAACTGAAGACACCAAACATCAGCTGAACAGACGAACTCGAGTCAGCTGATGGTATGCGGCAACTGAGGAACTCAACTGAGGTATACAGCTGATCTCGACATCAGCTGGCAGGTATCATTTATGACTGAAGGTGTTATGATATTAAATGAGAATGTTTGAAATAAATTCAAACATTCCTGAACATGTCAGCTAAACTAAACAAGCCATCATATCGCATTTAAAGTAAAGTCTGGCTGAACTTCTATAGCCTTACTTTATAGTGCGACTGGGCTGACACCTTAAACTATTCACCTTCTTACTCGCGCGCGTGGAGCATCAGTCAAAATACCCAACAGTCGCGTAATCCCAGCCGTTGATGGATTCGCGCCATTTAACCCCAGCCGTAGATCTCATCCGAGTCAAAGCTTATATAATACGGAAAATCAGGAAGTGATCCTTACCTTCTTTGCATATCTTTACTATTTCGTGCATATCTTTACAATCTATTCATCATCTTCTCCAAATTTGTCTCATCATTTTCAGTAACGAATTTCTTCCTTCTTTGCATATATATTCCTCTGAGATGGCACCTAAATCAAAAGCTTCGAAGAAGATGGTCTCCGCAGAACCCGCTACATTCCAGGAATCTTTTGACATGATGATGTCGAAGATTCATTTTAAACATATTCTTTCCAGGGATGCCCTGACCTCGCCGGAACTCGCTCCAGTCGCCGCCATCCTTTCTGACCACAGTCTGCTAAACTGGGCAACTCTCTCTCCATCCAAGCTGCTCAGGAAGCAGGTCACACATTTCTACAGGAATCTTCAACGAGTTGCAGAACACGGCCTTGTCACGACCATACCGTGCAAGCAACGGAACAACACTTCCCGCTCGATAGAAGACACCACCGTAGAAATCAGAGTGTCTCAAGAACTGGAGAAGATCATTCCCAAAAATCATGAAGCCATAGATGTGATGGGGAACTTCACCGATAAGGAAGCTGATACTTTCCTTCAAACAATCCTTCTTGTTCCCGAACCATTGAAGGGGAGCATGCAAAGGACAAAACTGAAGCCGGAGCACCGACTTCTTTTTTATGTGATTTCCAAATGCGCCTTCGCGTACGGAGGAGCGTTCGGTGATATTAGCAGACCGAAGCTCAAGCAGCAGAAGGCCCTGGAGGAACACCACAAAATCGACTGGTTGGGCTACATTGAAAGCCAGCTGTGGGTGGAGAAGCTGAAAATTTCCGAGACGACAGCGGAGTGCGGAGAGCAGCTGTTGAGTGTCAAGGGGACACTCAACTTCGGCACAAAAATTTCTGCCCTGATCCTCCAAGCTACAAAGGGATAGAAGCTGATCTAGGAAGGGAGGGAGGACCCTCCGTTCAGCAAGCTGATGCTGTTCCCCACAGCCAAAAAGGCTAAGGACGTTGTGGACGCAGTCTACACACCCAAGGGAGCCTCCAAGCCAGCTGTGGAGTCAGCCTCAGCAGCTCGCCGCCCTTCAAGGTCCAAGCCTGCGAAGCGCCAGCTGGAGGAGGTGACTGAGGAAGAGGAAGATGAAGAAGAAGAAGAGGAGGAACCCCTCCAGAAGAGGCCCAAGATTCGAATCATCCAGCCAGCAGCTCAACCGGCTGCATCTGGCCCCATGGTGGACACACCAGCTGAGAAGTCAACCGAGTCTAGCCAGTCGGTTGATGTAGCTGCGTTCGTGCTTCAACCCCGCCAACAAGAGGCACTGGCTGAAGAAAAGGAGATCAACGTGGAGGAATCCAGCTCCTCCTCAGATGACTCTTCTTCATCTGAGGAGTCCCACGACAGTCCACCAACTGGAGCTGATGCCAGCCAGGTAATCCCACCTGTGTCTGAGGAAACACTTGAGCCGGCCCACTCACCACCTAAAGAGGATCCAGTTCTCTCAACTGGTCCTTAGTCAGATATACCGAGCCTCTCGCTCGATGCCAACGTTGTGACCATTCCTTTGGCCAACGTTGATGAAACCATAGAACCTGTTGCCTTCGAAATAGACCCAACTCCAATTGATGAAGAAGCCAACCGCCAGACGATCTTGAGTATGAAGGCCGGTTGAACTACTGCTTCCGCAAGCTGATCGGCATGTTCCCCGAGGCAAGCTCAATGCCCATATTTGCCGTGTTCGGGACGGTACTGCTCTATCAGTTTAGTGTGATTTTCAACTACTGGTACGTCAAGGAGGAAACTCTCGGGATCCATGGTTGGGACATGTTGAAAGTTGAAGAGTCCAACCTGAGGGTATACTTCGACTACCAGAACCTGGAGGTAGCATACAACCAGAAGGTGGTTGTGCTCCATCGTCGCCTGGACAAGAGCCAACAAGAAGGGACAGACACCAGGGAGCTGTGTGACAATCCTGGAGCTGTTCAATTTCTTGACTAGATGTTGGCCAAGAATGCCAACTATATGGAGGATGTCGACGCAGCTGAGGAGGCGGCCAAAAGGGAAGAAGAAAAGTTGAAACAATACCTGGCCAGCCGAACTGCCCTGGCTGTCGTAGACCCATCTGCCCAGCTAAAACAACATCAACTGCCTGGACTCTCTGATCAGCCAGCACACTCAACCGATGCCATCTGTGAGCTGATCTCTGAGAGGGTCAACCAGCTGAGGCAGGAGCTGTTGTCCAAGATCAAGCTTGCCAAGGAGGAGGACGCTAACAGAATGAATCAGCTGATGGCAGAGAATGCGAACTTGAACAATCAGCTGGAACAACTCTCCTCCTCCCTACAGCAAAAGCTCGAAGACCTCTCCACTTCTACCAGCTCGGAGGTCAAGGATCTGAAGAAGGCGGTTCAGGGAATCAGCTCGGACTTCAATGTCTTCAAGTCCGTTGCTGAATCTGATCTGGCAAAGTCCCAGCAGACTCAAGACCAGGAGTGGATGTCTCAGTTCGCAAATTTCCGAGCTGAGTTCATCACCCTCCATAAAGATGTCTTTGCGACCTTTGCTGCCCTGAAGAAGGCTGAACAGGAACGCCAGGACCTGGCGTTGGCCAAGCAGGTGGAAGAGAAGGATGCTGTCGATGAACTCTTTTCACGAGTTCAACAGGCTGAAGCCAAGCTGACCTCCCTGGATGGCACTGTTGCCACCCTCTTGGATGATGCCAAAAAGGGGGAAGACAAGGAGCCAGCAGTTGTTGCTGGAAAGGGGAAAGATGTTCTTCAGCAAGAAGAAGGAGTGCCAACTGGAGGTGAAGGAGCAGCTGAAGGATCGCAGCAGGAACTGGAAATCTCCCACGACCTCGTAGCCGAGCTTACAGCCGAGCTCGATGCCGATCTTGACGGAATCTCTGTTGAAGATTGCATCGAAGCTGCCAAAGCTATGGGGGAGTCCACGGAGAAGTACTTGGATCCCTCTTGGATCAAGAAGTTCGCTGCTGATCAGGCCAAGAAGGTGGCTAAGTTCGAGAAGGAACTGGCCAAGGTTGAGAAGAATGTTGACAGAAATAAAGCCAGCCGGAGCGTGCGAAGAATAAACAAGCACCAGATGAAGGCTGAGGCTAGGAAGAAGACGCAGCAGCTGCAGAAGAACGCCCCGCTCCCGTCTCGGTTCCCACACGTTGACAAGTGGATGAATGCTGAGTGGAATGATGACTGGGAGCAGTTCAAGCATGAATTCATTAATGACTTTTACTACAGGAAGGTCTACTCGACTGAAGACCCAAGGCAAGCCTTCAAGGAAGCCCTGTGGGAGCTCAGATCTGGAGACCCTGAAATGTTTAGTCAGTTCAAGCGAGCCATGCTGAATGCTCAGCTCGATCCCAACACCATTCCAGTTCCGCAGATGCTCAGATATCGCCCTCAGATGATCAAAGGCACAAGTACTCCAAACAGAAATGCGATCAAGGCTGAGGCGAGACAAGTCTGCAAGGAACATGGTGTCAACACTGGGATCGAGTCAGCTGCGAAGAAAGAGATTTTCGACCGTATCTTCAGCAAGTACGATCAACAGTATTTTTGAGCTGTCAAAGTTTTTGAGCTGATGAAGTTTTTTTTTTGAGATGTTGTAGTTTTTGAAGCAACTGATGTATCTTTATCTGTTTTGTTCTTAACCCTGTAATCATCAATTGTAATGAAAACTTCAAAGTATATATACGATTCAACTTGACGCACAATATCTCATTGTCCAAGCTATGAATCGCAGTCTTTTAAATACCATGTTATAACTATGCTAACCCTTTGATGTTTTATCTTATAGACTGTCTAGAATTTCAGCTCAGATTTTAGATAAGTTAGTGAGGTTTAGATTAATAGTGGTTTAAAGTTGTAAGTGGTTTTGGCATCATCAAAAAGGGGGAAATTGTTGGGAAATTTATTAGTATGAGTTTTGATGAATTCCAAAACCAACTGACCCCAACCGAGTAGATGTTGCCAGTTCCTAATGTTAGCTGTTAGGCTCGCTGTTTGAGCAATGTTAAGATTTTATCTTTACAGATCTCCAGCTGAAGACAGCAACAGAGCAACACTCGAATACAACCCCGGATGAAAGATCGGATGAGGAACATCAGTTACAAGACTGCCTGATGAGAGAGCTATGCTTTTTGACAGTTGAGAGTTCAAGCCAACTGTTCAGTTGGAACATCAGCTATAGAATGCCATCCGATAAAGAGAAAGTTTCAAGAAGGGGGAAGTTATAAAGAAGTCTCAACATGAAGTTCAAAGTCAGCTGAGAGTTCAACGGTTCAGAACATCAGCTGAAGACCACTCAGATGAAGATCAAGATTTTCAACCTACTAACCGAGGTTGACTGTCAGAAAGGTTAAGATTTGAATTTCAAAAGGAAGTCACATGAGGGTTTGACCGTTCAGTCATTACCCCATCTGGCCCAACACAAGGTTGTCTCAGATGGAAAGCAGAAGAGCACAGATGCCATATCGGGAAAGTCTGCAGAGATGAGAGACAAACCATCGCTTTCAACGATCAGAGATCAACAGCTCCTCCAACGGCTAGTTGATACTCTTCGCCTATAAATAGAGGCATTCTCTCATTCGAGAGGATAACGAGATAAGAGATAGAGAAGTGCAATCACAAGAGAAACAAGCGCAAGAAAAATCTGCAAAAATCATATTCTAAGAGCATCAGCAGCTGAGAGTTCAAGAGTGATAGAACATTAGTAGCTGAGGGTTCATAGAGTTATAATCTGTCTTAGATCTTAGTTTGAGTGTTTATTCGTTCAAGCCATAGATCCAGCTCTCATTCGTGATCGAGTTGTAGTTGGAAAATCCACCCACATACACACCTTAAAAAAGTGTCTGTTAGGATCATACTCTTCCTGTAATTGAGTAGCTAGGATGTCAAGTACCCGCAAACTTGACATAGGTTGTTAAGTACCCGCAAACTTAACTGTAAAGGTTGATAAGTACCAGTAAACTTATTGCAACGGTTGCATAGTCCGGGTAAGCTGTGTGGAACTGTCCAGAAGAACTTGGACTGAGGTGTGAGGATTCACACCTCCCCGTGGACGTAGGGGTTATCTCCGAACTACGTTAAATCCTGTGTGTCTGTGTTTATTTTTCATTCAGTTACTTATTGCATTTTTAACTGACCAAACTAACCAACATACAAACTGCATTTCTGCACATTCTCAACTGTTTTGGTTTTTGACCAACCGAGCATAAAAGCGTGAGTTGTTTAACGAGTTTTAATTTCCACCACATTCCGCACAGCACCACTCTTCCAGCTGAGGTTGCTTACTCAGCTGTGAGATTCCAACTGAGTCCGTTTTACTCAGTTGAAGTGATTTTTAAGGGTTAAGTTTTAAAATCCTAACTGGTGTATTCCCCCCCCCCCCCCCCCATACACCAGTAACTCGTTTCGGGACCATAAAAAATAAACGACGTAATTTTAAAAATACAAAATGTCATCATTTCAAAAAAACACAAACATTTATATTTATACTTATTTGTGCATATTAGGGCATCGATCGAAGAACAATATACGTGTTTCTAAAACTACGTCATTTATTTTCGATTGGAGTTTATTATGTATGCATTTTCGAATTCCATATCAGCGCTAATTTGGGAGAAAATTATCGGAGGCGATCAAATTGCAAAAATTTAAAATGTATGGAATTTTCACATTTAAAAAAAATGAAGTTGTAAACGAGAAATTGATAATAGGTGAGGAATTTATTTACAATTTAGCCAAATTTTTTTTATAACTAAAATAAAATTATATTGTAGGTAATTTGATTTCATTTAAACATTTATCTTATGTTTTAAAGTATTATTAAACGAATTAGTATTGCTTATTATATATTAAAAAGAATTAAAAAAGCATTTCATGCAACGCGGGGTTACAATAGTGATATTAGATTAAAAAAGAAGCTAGTGTGAAAGATAAAAAGAAAAGAGAGAGTAGAGCCGCAAATGCTGAACTTTGGCTACTAGAGTTTGACATATGGCCGGGCATCCCCCGAATAAGTTTTATTTTAATAATATGAAAGTCAAAAACAAACTAAATTGTAAAGTCACATTTCCTTAATCGTAAGGAGAAATCGATATTAGGGTTGAATTTGGCTCCAGTCAAGTGCAGATCCAAAAGTCCTTCATATATTAGTATGCATTTTTGTCTATATTGTTGGTTAGCCAACTGAAAAAAGCAAATTTTTCGATTCCGTATGTCAGCATTTGTTTTACATTCTTAATTATTTTACTCACGGTCTGAATTCTGAAAAGTCCAGATCATTTAAATTTTTCAATTCTTACAAAAAAAAAACAAGTTTTTCTATCCTATCAGCCTATTTAGAAAAAAAGGCCTCAACAAATTCTCATAAAAAAAATTTCATTTAAAAATAAATATTTAAAAAAACTTAACTCAAATATATTTAATTTGTTTAATCTCGAGTCTTATCAATATTAAAAAAATATTAACAAACTTAATGTTTTTCATAAAACAGTCCATCTTTGAAAATAGCATTTTTAACACCTGATTTGTTTAAATATTTTATAAATATACCATGGGATCAATTTTTCAATAGGGGAATTTCTATTCGTTAGGTTTCATCAACGTGCCCGTCTTTCTAGATTGTGAGTTTTTTGTCTTAGGAAAAATAGAGAAGCTAGTAAATAAAATTATTTTTTCTCCGCTTAATATATTTTGCCTTAACCCTCATATCATGCTAATGCTCCTTTTGCTTTACTGCACCGGCATGTTTAGGGTTTAGGGTTTAGGGTTTAGGGCCTGAACCATGTTTCATCTATAAAAAAAATATACTCGAATGTTTACTTATCAGTCCACCCAAATCCAGCTATCACATTTTGGATCCATCCCTACTTTTTCGGTTGTTCTTGAATAATAATCATTCTATTTTGGGACTCTGTTACTATTTTATTTTTTATTCATTCTTCATTCGCATGAGTGGGAACTTTCTCCACCAACTTGACTACTATACTTTTTTATTTATTTCTCCACTCACAACTAATTAACTTTTATTAAAACTCGTACCGATCCTAAAAAGCTCTATTATTTAGGGATGGAGGGACTATTATAGGTCGAGATATACTTATGATTTTAAGAAATTGTATAAGAAAGTATAAGGTAAAAGTAGCTACCAAATGAATTACTACTTGGAAGAGTGACAATGAAAGGACGAATAAATTAAAGAAAAAGTAAGAGAGAAAAAGAATGCATGGGTCTATGTCATATTAGTTTATGGTGTCATCATCACCGTATCTTATGGTCTCATTATATTCACTTAATTTGGACTTTATCATGCATGTTGTATTGTTGTTAAGCTATGATCCAAAATCTATGATGGCCCCAACTTCACGAACAAACACAAATTATGTTATTCCCAAAATGTCCCCTTCTTGAATTTCTCAATTATTCTCGAATATAGTCAATTATTATATATCCCATCAAGATTCATGACTTGCACAAATAAAATATATATATATATATATATATATATATATATTGTGGGAATTCGCAGCCGTTACTTTCGGGGTCTGAGTAAATTCCCGTTCTTTATGCAGTAGCCTGCAAACCACATAGGACGGGTAAATCACATTTTTTAAGTACAAGTGTGACAGACTCGACCTATAAAGACGTTTTATGAAGTTCGAATATGAAATCTTTCAATTCCAAATGTTCACTTTTACCATTATACCATTTCTAAGGGGACATCACAAATAAACTATAGGTTTCATGGAGGAGGAATTATATATACTCTGAATAAGTGTTCCATATGTATTCGGCTGTTAATTTTGTCCACCTTCTTGGTGTATTGATAAAAACAGTTCTTTGAAAATATATATACATATATACACACATCAGCGTGTAGCCCGTCGAAATTCCATAGGAAATCATTATTTAACCAAAGTCATACAATAATAATCCACGTACCCCCATTTTTTTCTTTAAATAAATGTTTATTTCTTCTCATAATCGATGTGAGACAAAAACATATTTTGATTCTTAAGGACATTGTCCCACGTCGATTTCGTATGAGATCGAATTGTTGTAGATCCTTTTGACATTAAATATCTCTTATCCCATATTGCTTTAGAAAATAACGTCTACCCCAAGGTTCAAGGTCACAATTGACCCATCGACCACGGTTCTAATTTTCGTAGGCACCTCTAGTATAAATAATAAAAGATTAAATTTCAAGTATATATTTAAAATTATATAATTTATAATACTCATTTAGAATTTATATAGATCTAATTTTAATTAGAAAGTAATTGTACTATTCGTCCGAATTCTATAGTAATATTCGTTAATTATCTTAACTCGTTTAAATTTCTACATTATTTAAATAATCCTACATTATGAGATTAGCATAATATTTAAAATAAATTAAGTTGAACTGCCAGTTCCGAATTGGCCCGTCTACCTCCAAATTTTCTGGTCAGCCCGTCGACCACAATTCTGATTTTTATTTAGACATATTTGAAAATTAATCGTTCCATAATAATCTATATATGCCATACTTATTTGAAGAGCAACCTTGGAGAATAATTTGAAGATTTTCTAATATATATATATAATAAAATATTCTAATGTGAAGGAAAATAATAATTAAAAACTTTAGGTGTGATAATTGAGATATACGGTGAATATATATCTATCTTAACATATGAATTGTTGATATGATTGATATTTAATCAATTAATATACGTAAAAATTATAATTATATTTTTGGCCAATTTATTTAATTAATCAAATTAAATTGGTGATATAATAATTCTCAAGTTTTAGTTTTTAGACGCTAAAAGGTAACATATGAATTATAGATTTAGATTTTCAAAACAAATGTGTTCAATAATTTTTATAAAATTAAGATAGTTCCTAAAAGGTAATTCTTAATTATATTAAATATGATTATTTTTCTTTAATGTAATCAAGTTAATATAAAAAATATTCACTTAACACAAAAAAAGACTATTTATATTATTTTGCTTCTAATGCCAATTTAATTGGCACATGAGACACAATCATACTATATATAAAAAAGAATATTTAGCCAGAATAACTACTATGAAATAAAAGCTAAACTTGTTTATTGGCCAACTAATAAATTAGCCAGAAAATTGATGGTGCAAATGATGAAAAAATAATAATTATTTATTTGATCAACTAATTAATTGGTCAAATTAAAGAGAATATCATGTGATATAGTCAATATGAGTATTGAAATATAAATTATGGCTCACCCTCTTCATAAATATAAATTATGGCTATTTTATTGATATTTAATTCCTTTTCCAAGTTTTTTCTTTCTTTTTTTTCTGTTTTTTTTTTCCAGATTTTTTTTTCTATTTTTCCAGGTTTCTTTTTCTTTTTTATTTTTTATTTTTTAGATTCCTTTTTTTTTTCTTATTTTCCAGATTTTTTTTTCTTTTTTTCTATTTTTTTTTCTTTTGCAGATTTTTTACTGTTTTTTTTTTATTTTTCAGATTTTCTTTTTTTTAATTTTCAAATTTTTGTTTGCCTCTTCGTTTTTTTGTTTGCCGCTTCTTCTTTGGTCAAGATTCGAGCGAGGGGAGCCGAAGGCCTCGAAGCGAGCCGAAGAAATCTAAATTATTACCCGCAGATTATCCTTATATTAGTAATTGGAGCGAAGGCGTAGCCGCAAAATCGGAGCAGTATAAATTGGAATAATTTGGAATGTTCGTCCCAAGAGTACCATGTCATAACTTGGAACATCTGGAACTAACTCGACAATTCGTCCCAATTGTACAAAATCTGGAACAATTGGCTCTAATAAAGCTAAATTTGTACCAGATGTACTAGAATAATTGGTACTAATAAGACTAAATTTGTACCAAACGTACCAGATGCCTCATACCCGGTCCGAACCGACCCGCGTCCGCCCGCATCAGACCCGACCTGCTCCGTGTTTCATTAATGGTATTTTCGTCCCAAATTGAAAAATATGGCCAAATTTATATTTTTGAAGAAGGTGGGTCAAAATTTATATTTTAATGGTCATTATGGTTATTTGAAAATATGTCTCCAAATTAAATTGGTGCATGGTGCAAAGAATGAGGAAAATATACATTAATTTTTAAGTCAGTAAAAAAGCGATGTGAGATGGAAGATTTAAGTAGGATAATATTTAAAATCTAAAAATTTTATAGATGTAAATATGGTGTATGCTAAATTTTACTAAATAAAATTATTATAAGTTATAACACTAATTTTGGATTTTCTTTCCATATTTAAATATATATATATATATATATATATATAATATTAAAATATGATACTCCCTCCGTCCTGCCGAATACGGTCTCGTTCATATGAGCACGGAGACTAAGAAAAATAGTATTAAGTATAAATAGAGTATTTAGTGTAGTGTGAATGCAATATTTTATAATGCTAATAAAGTTATAGCAATGGGAGTATGTTAGTAGGATTTAGATGGGATGATGGGTCATGTATATATACTAATTGTTTCCTTTAAAGGAAATAAGCTAAGTATAGTGGAACGTCCCAAAATGAAAAACACGTCGTATTCGGTGGGACAGAGGGAGTAGATATTAATTTGAAGATTTGATGTTAAGATTTTGTTTCATATCATATATATAATATAAAATATAAATATTATAAATAGTGATTTTAAAGTCATAAAATTTGCATTTATATATATATATATATATATATATATATATATATATATAATATCAGAAACTATTAATAGAAAATAAATCTATTTAAATCATGCTCCAGCTTTTCAACAGTAAAAGATAGATAAGCTCGCCCATTCCAATTAATTGATTTTGTATTTACTTCCAAGAAAATGCAATTAATCAATAAGAGATATACTAGTATACATGGTTGAAGGAGATGGGTAAATCCATGCGTACGTTAAGCTTAACTTGCATGTTCATCTATGGAGTTGTTTCAAGTCCACATCCAATATGAAGAAGACTCATTTTGACTTTTGTAATGATTTAATTTATAGTTCAATTGCTACCTCATAACATAAAATATAAGATTTAAAATAGGATTTGCACAACAAGATAAGATCACAATCAGAGAGAGAGAAAATTAGGAAAAAAAATCCGAAAATAATATTATAATATATTAGGATAGAGTGAGTATATAGAAAGTTGAAGGATTGAGAAGGACTCCACTGCATACTTATGCACCGTGCAAATGGATACGTGATCCGAAACGACCCGCTATGCGTCTGCCCTGTCCCATGCGTGAGTCTCACGCGCTACAGTGCATTTTTTTTTTCAGATTTTTTTTCCGGCGATTTTACGGCTCTCCCTCCGCTCCGATTACTAAAATAAGAATAATCGGCGGGCAACAATTTGGACTTTTTCGGCTCGCTGCGAAGCCTTCGGCTCCCCTCGCTCGCGTCTTGACCAAAGAAAAAGCGGCAAACAAAAAAAAATTAAAAAAAAAACTGGTGAAAGGGAAATTTGACCGAGTCAAACCTGAGTCAAATAGGTCGGATCGGGTCGAACGAGTGTTGCACGGTTGAACATTTCCACCGGAGTTTTTGTCTGAAGGATTAAAGTCTGTTACATAGTATAATTTTGTAAAACATGATTTATTTGTTTTGTGTCGTTTGCATACTATTGTACTGAAAAATTAAGGTTATTCATTAGATATTAAAGATAGTAACTGTTGTTTCCACAAACATGAGGAGAAAACAAAAAGAAAGAAAGAGTTGAAGGGCTGAAGCCACTTTCAGTGCCTTCCTTTCAAGGCCGAAAGCAATTTACTTGCTTTATTCATTCATCGACAGCACTTTTTTTACTTCATTTTCGCCTTTGATTTCGGACTACGCACAATATGCTTTCACATATATTTTTTTCTTTGTAAAGAACATGCATCTTTATCTATAACGAAGGAAAGTATATGTCCACGAACATGCAAAAAGATAACACAATTAAAGCATTTAATGTCCGTTTCTTCCCTATAATCAAAGGCATAAATTAGGCGTTTCATGATAAAGTAACATGCACCTTTTTTCATGATAAGATAATTTTTGAGAAAATTATCATGCATACCCATTATTGGTATAACATGTACTCTATATACCCACTAAGATAATTTATTATCTCAAATACTTACTGACACACTTTAATGTTCTTTTCGGTGGTTTTATATTTAATTTTATTTGAGAGAAAATAGTCATTATCACCAAGTACATTTCAAATATATTGAATAAAGCCAAAATATTTGAAGTTGGCAGATTTCTTCACGTGAAAGGTTACTATGTTCGCATGCATGCAAAATTGTACAATTAAAAATAGTGATATTGCATGCGGGTAGATGCATTATCGAATGTGAATTGCCTATATATATATGAATAACACTTTCAAGAATAAGAGAAAAAATAGAGAGAAAAGAAATTGCGAATATTTGAGGGAAGCAACTACACTAGATCGAGTATACAGATGAAGTATTCTATACAGGTGAGAAACATGCAATATTATAAATTATATATTTTTTTAAAAAAGTATACAGATCGAGTATATTATATACAGTTCGACCGTAATAATACTCGATCTTTATACTATATTTTCGATCTGTATACTTTTGTTTGTATCGAAAAATGTATGAACTCGATAATTATAACTAGTATTATTGTTATAACATTATTATTTGTATTTTACAGAAAATATAATTGGAAATTTATCCAACGTGTTGAATCCAGGCTCGAAGAGTACTACAACCATTTTTGTCTTTCCAATTTCGAAATGTAAGTCTTAAAACATTAAATTAATTTTCTAAAAAACACAAAAACATACAGGTCGGTATTTTTTTTGTACAGAGCATGAAAATAATAATCCGATCTGTACATTAATTATACGATCTGTATAATTTTTTTTTGTATTTAAAATAGTTATTGTTTTTATGACATTGTTATATGTATTTTTTGCAGAAACAAAATTGGAATTCGAAATCCTATATCTAGGTTTTACTTCTAACGTTGGTGAATCCAGATAACATTTGTTTTTTTCATTTCCTATTTACAAAGGTGAGCCCTAAAAATATTATTTTAATTTTTAAAATTTTGAAAACTATACAAATCGAACAAAAATTGTACAGGTCGCCTTAAGCTGTAGTGCGACCTGTAAAGTATATTTTAGATCTGTACGGAATTATATTTTCTAATAAATTAATTTAATTGTAGTTACGTATATTTAATTATTAAATTTTGATTTTGTTTTGGCAGATGGAATGCAAGATGTTCCGCGTTAAATTCAACGGCGTTTGAGATGATTATGTTTATAATGGCGGAGAAGAGCGCACATTCTATCTTCCGTTGGATATGATAAGTTTTTCCAACATTAACGAACAAATAAATTTCATAATGATGTCTAGATCGATAACTGGTAGTTTTGAAATATTCTATTTTTCAACGTCTCAGTTCGGCGTCGAAAAATATAAATTGAGTAATGATGATCAACTTCGTCGATTGTGTGCTACTGAGTCTGAGCCTACGTTGTATATCGAGCACATTGATTCAGTGTATAGACCTAGCTTTGATTTGAATGCTTCTTCGCAATTTGTCTATGATGATGTGTATCCGTCTCAGTACTCGCAGTACGACGATTCTCTCGCACGTATGGCTTCATGCAATTGGCTTGGTGAGACGCAAATGGATTCTCAAAGTGCAGCGATTGTTATTGCTCAGGGGCAATCACAAGCGCCGGAGCTGCAGCCACAGCATGTGCAGTTCTATGCCACTGTCGTAGAGGATGATGATGATGATGATGATGAATATTCTGCTGAATCTGAGTCTGACGACACTGATGACGAAGAGGAACAGACAGCCACTCTGCAAATTGGAACTCTAGCTAAATTTGTTAATTGGGTGCATACTCAAGGCGGTGTGAACAAGCTCCTGGCAATGCTGATGCAGAAAAGTCGTACACCCCTTGATGACAAGGAGACGGAGCTCGCCACTGAAGCGGCCGACCTACAAAATTGGTTAGTTCCCATGATTCCATTGGAACTTGCTGCTTCGCTTGTTGAAATTGTTCTAGATAACATGCATGACGGTCCTTTGAGTATGAGCTCCCTATTTAAAGACAAAGAGCAGTTGAGGCTTGTAGTTGGGTTGTGGCACTTGGAACAACGAGCTGAAGTAGTCTCATATCTAATCGTTGACCTGTTCTTGGCTCATCCGGTCGTATCTGCGCGAGCGACTTCCTAGCAAAATCAGCATATGCAGCGGGATTGTACAACACATCCTGAGGGTTCCCATCAGGAGATCTAACAGCTAGGGGTTGCGCCTGAATGGGCTGAGAATCATCTAACATAAAGGGGACTGTGCACTGCGGCGGCGCTGAATGACGGGCTGGCACAAAGGGTTGTTGGTGTCTTACTGGACTGCCGTGGGCTGAGGCACTGGGTGGTGGACTGCGAGAACGTCAGCCACTCTTCTTAAACAAGTCTGTGAAAAAAGACTTGATCTCCGGAAAAAAAACTTCATTCCACTGTGTAGCCAATTCAGTTCTCACTAGGCCTTGCAATTCTTCCATGAACTTGTTTCTTCTCCCCTGTCTCGGACTGCCGGTTTCTGTACCGCTGCTCGATGATGACGACTGCACTACGCGAGCACGTTTTCCTTTACTCTTCTTAGATTTCGTCACATCTGCACGTGGGGGCCTGTCTCTCATATCATATACGTTGGGCTCGACGCTAGGCTCTGACACCGGAGGGTTCACAGAAGGCCGCTGAACTGGGGCATGACGTTCAAGCTGTTCACCCTCGGATAGCAAGTTGACGGGCTTCACATAATTCATTGCAAGCGGGTTTTCAGCATTTACCAATGACAGTCAGTACCAAGTCCCTTCTTCATCTTCTTCAGGGTCTAGGGAATCTCTACAATTCACCCCGTCGCGAAAAACCCCATCCAAATTGCGCTGCAAAGCTTGATCCAGCTTCCATCTCACATAACGAGGAAGAGCATATTCGTTCACTCTGTCGGCAGTAATCGCAGACAAATAAGGTATAGCCTCGTTAATCCACATCTGCAGTGCCCAAACCGGCCCGTAAATGTTATACCTGTAATTTTTTTCAAAAATCGATTTGTGGCGAGTTACCGCCGAGACATAGTTCTTCAACACTTGGTATGAATATCCGCCCCAAGGAAATTGGTTCCATCGGTTGAGATCTTCCGCTAATACCTAAAGCCACGACTGTATCTTGCCTCTAACGTCGCAACCTAATAATACTGCTTGTGCGACGAGCACATGGGCTACTTGAAGATACAAATGTGCATCTAGACCATCCACTTTCAAAAAATCCTGCAACACATCCTTGAATAATCGGACGTCCCCAGAAAAGGCCCGACATGCTTCTACATTCTCCGTCGACAAATCTGCACTGTGTGGATCAAATGAAGACGCTCCAAACATAAGTCCCGAAATAAGAGCGTACTCACGGGGTGAAAATCTCAAATTTCTTTCACCAATACGAAACCATATATCCATCGGATCAGCCCCGGCCACTTTTACCTCTCTAGCGACGACCATATGAAGCGTTTTCGCGCACGCTTTACCCTGATATATTCTAAAAAATGCCCTAAAGCACCCACAGAGAATGTTTGAACGAGCTCTGCACCCCAACATCGAACAGTCATTGCTTTATCAATCCCAACATGCTGAGCTTGTTGTACGTGTTCACTGTACAAGTCACTTCTTGTAATGTTTTACGTACCCAACACCAACCATGCTGAAATGCAAATAAAATCAATTAGAAAACAGAACTAAAAAAATTAAAAAAACATAATTAAAAAATATATATATACAAATCGCATGTATTCTGTACAGCCCGTCTATAAAAAACACTCCACCTGTATAGAATATACACGGGCTATACAGTTTATTTCATATTATTATCATATATATTTTTATTTTTTAATATAATGACAGTACAAATTAACAAATCAAATTATCAAGTTACATAACAATGCTTTAAAAAACTAATTATGCATGCATATTTAATAAACTTGAGAAATTAATTAAATAAAAAAACGTGACAAATTATTTTTAAACGTGACAAATGATTTTAAAACGTGACATAACAATGAGTTTAAACTAATTATGCATCATAGTAGTAATACTTAAACCAATAAAATAATAAAATTAAATATATCATCATAATTATAGCATAAATTAAAGAGATAATAAATAAGCAGAAACTATACAGGTTATGAGAAAAGTATATAGGTCGTGAAAAATAATACACGACCTGTATGCTTTTTATACGACATGTATACTTTTGTTTATAAAGGTTTTCGATCTAAGTTCTTCCTATATTATGATTAACATGATTTATGGTATTAAACTAGAGAAAATATATTAATTATTCGATTAATTAACATTAAACTAACTAATTATATCAACATGCAACAAATTAGCATAATAAAAATCATAAAGGCATAGGGATATCTAAAAAACAAGTCTATTATGTGTCTAAATTAATTATAATAATATTCGTGTTAACAAAAACTATATAGATCGACAAAAAAGTATACATGCCGTGTTAAATTTAAAAAAATCATACTATCGACCTGTATGGTTATTTCTCGATCTGTATGGAATTTACCTCTTGTATATGTTATTTCTGGGCTTCAGTTAATTCTTCCTTATCACTCTTCGATTTTTTTCCTTTTCCTTTTCCTTTTGAACCCGATGATGACGCCATGGATTAAGGGTTTAGTGTTAAAAATTTAGTACGTGGAAAGAATAAGAATTGTGGAGAAGAAGGCTGAAGAGAAATTTTGAGAAGTAATCTGTATATGAATGATCTGTATGGATTTTGTATTGGAACTCAGATTTTATTGCTGCATCAATTTGTTTTTTACCGTTTATTTTTAACGTGAGGGAATTGATTCTCATTGAAGAATCTCGCAGGAGGTGGGTGGGGGTTAAATCACCTTGAAAAATCGGTAAAGAGAGATATATTCATACGTTATAGAGAGATATGCATGGGTAGAGTCTTAGGGTTTAAATTTCAAAAACAATAAGACAAATGATGGGACCCATTCGAGAATCTCTCGGTCAAAGAGAGAGAAATAGCTGCTGAAAAGTACACTTTGTGGGTCAAGTGAATATATAGAGTACATAGTTATCTTAATGGGTATATAGAGTACATGTTATACCCATAATGGGTATTTCAAATTTCAACTCATAATTTTTTATGGATAATTGTCGCGTTATTACAAGTATAATTTATGAGTTTTCCATTCAAATTTCCCTTTTTCAAGTATAATTGTCGCCTTTCTTTTCTAATAAAGAAAAGGAAAATGATTTTAAGACTTAAAGTCTTAGATTTAATTGAGTTTTTTTACCATTATAATTTAAAAATCGGTTTTTATTGAATCGATTTAATAATTACCGAATTTTTATAATTTTTTTCTCTCTAATTTACCCCTTTATATAATTTGAAATATTTAATAATTAACATTTAATTAGCTAATGTGTATCTAACGAGATTTCACAGATTTATTCCCTTTTGAGTTGTAGTAAAATAGGCCAAATCCTTATGACTTATATGAGAGATCTCTACGTGATCTTTGTGATTTGAAATCATAACTAACGGATGGAGAAAAGCTAGATTTACGTGTGCTACTCATATAGGCCAAACATATTAGGGTTTCACTTAGGGTTTGACCACTAGGAATTAATTTTGGTATAGTATATTTTTCAAATAAATAAAAGGATTTTGAACATATAAAAAAAATTCGAAAAAATAATTATTTATTTTTATTATTATTTAATAAAAAATAATAATTGAGAAAATATAAATTAAAAAACCAATCATGCCATGCAATGCTATTTACGTGTCGGCGTCCGGGTAGGGGTGTGACAGGCTCCCTTACGTATCAACGGCCTAGTTTGGGCGTTACTGGCTCGCTTTAAAATTGTAATGGTGCTCATGCAAGAAATTATAATAATCAGTACATATTTCAAATAAAATGTTATAACATTTTAGTTAATTCAAAAAAATAAATTGAAAAACAAAAATTTAAAATTATTCATGTCATGCAATGCTATTTACTGGTCGTCGTCCCGGTAGGGTGTGACAGACTCCCTTACATATCATCAACCTAGTTTGGGCGTGACAGACTCACTTTGAATTATAGCGCTCATACAAGAAATTATAATAATCAGTATTTCAAATAAAATACTATTCCCTCCGTATCATTTCATTAAGACCATTTGATCGGGCACGCATGTTACGAAAATGAGTTGTTTATAATAAAATTGAAAATATAAAGTAACTTTTTGGGGGTATTTTTGTCACATCAAGTAGGAGAGAGAATGGTGTTAATAGCTTTTTAATAGCATATGTGGTAATTTATAAGTTATAATGGGGTATTTTTATATAGTGCATTTCCATTTTAGGAAATAAGCTTAATGAAATGATACGTCCAAATACGATAAAATGAGCTTAATAAAAAAATACGGAGGGAGTATAATTTTTCATTTAATTCAAACAAATAAATTAAAAATTACTCATGCCATGCAATGCTATTTACGTCTCGGCGCTCGGGTAAGGGTGAGACAGACTCCCTCACATATCAACGGCCTAGTTTGGGCGTGACGGGCTCGATTTGAAATTGTAATGGCGCTCATGCAAAAAATTATAATAATCAGTACATATTTCAAATAAAATGTTATAACCTTTTATTTAATTTAAATAAATAAATTGATATTTACGTGTCGGCGCCCAGGTAGGAGTGTGACAGACTCCCTTACGTATCAGCGGCTTAGTTTAGGCATGACATGCTCACTTTGAAATTGTAATGGTGCTCATGCAAGAAAATTATAATAATCAGTATTTCAAATATGTAACTTTTTATTTAATTCAAACAAATAAATTGAGAAAAAAATAAATTAAAAATTACTCATGCCATGCAATGCTATGTATGGTCGACGTCCAGGTAGGGGTGTGACACGCTCCCTTACATATCAGCATTCTAGTTTGGGCGTGACAGACTCACTTTGAATTTGTAATGGCGCTCATGCAAGAAATGATAATAATCAACATTTCAGATAAAATGCTATAATTTTTTATTTAATTCAAACAAATAAATAAAAAAATTACTCATGCCATGTAATGCTATTTACGTGTCGACGCTCGAGTAGGGGTGTGACAGGCTCTTTTACGTATCAGCGCCGTAGTTTGGGCGTGACGGGCTCGCTTTGAAATTGTAATGACGATCATGCAAGAAATTATAATAATCAGTATTTCAAAGAAAATGTTATAACTTGTTATTAAATTCAAACAAATAAATTGAGAAACAATAAATTAAATAACCAATCATACCATGCAATGCTATTTACGTGTCGGCGCCAGAATAGGGGTGTGATAGTCTCCCTTACATATCAGCGTCCTAGTTTTAGCGTGACGGGCTCGCTTTGAAATTGTAATAGCGCTCATGCAAGAAATTATAATAATCAGTATTTCAAAAAAATTGCTATAACTTTTATTTAATTCAAACAAATAAATTGATATTTATGTGTCGACGCTCGGGTTGGGGTGTGACAGACACCCATGTATCGACGCTTGGGTACGGTGGGGCGCAGCAGGTGCCATGTGTTATGACGCATACAAGAAACACGAATGTTGTGACGACAAATGACATGGGATGGGGAGAAATTTATAATGTAAATGAACTAATAATTCAAAAATTTCGTCTATGAAATAATTTTGATATTTCAATACTGATTTATACAATATGTTTGTTATATGATAAATTATTTATTTGCGAATCAATTCGACAGTTCGACACAAGTATTATTTTATTGTTAATTTTAATTTATTTGTAGTCATATTCACAATAATTCTCAAAGCATTATTTATTTGCATACATGCATGTTTAGTTTTTCAAGTGCCGGGATTACTAATAATCGTAACCTCACTAATATGATTGAAAATATGTTCATTAGTTTTGTATATTTTATTTTAGAATTTGCATACTTTATTTAAATTTAATATTAATTTATTGAATTTTAAATTTTATTTATCTCTTTATTAAAAAAGAATATCATAAAATGAATATATTGATTTAATTTCGTTCATAAAATAATTTATTCGAATATGATTGTGGCATTCTATAATTATTAATTTTGCATATTTATTTTAGATTTTTAATTTACTGAATTTTAAAAATTTGAAAAAATCATTAGTTAAAATATTATTTTTGATTTCAAATTTATTAACACAATTTAATATTTATAAATTTTTTAACTTCAATTTTTATTTCTCAATTGTACCAAGATTTTAAAATTGAAAATATTTTGTCATGCGTATTACAATGCATGATTTCAAAACATTGTTACAATGCATGATATCAATTAAGTCTTAAAATTGGATCTATAAAAAAAATAAAATAATAAGTCTTAAAGTTGAAATCATGTATGATGATATTTTGAGTATTACATGTAATACATGATTTCAAAGTTGTGTTTATGATGAAGATTCCTTGATTTTTATGAATCACTTATTAATGTGGAATTGATTTGGAGATCGTTATGTAATATATAAATTGGATTGATTGGAATTATTATGGATATAATCTATTCCATAATTAGGCTAAGGACAATAGTGTAATCTATAATATTAAATTAAAATAATAAATTAATCTGAAAATAATAAAATATATAATTTGAATAAGGCTATCTGCAACCCTTAGAGCACCCTCAGGGTGCTCTAAGGGGTGCTCTAGCACTAGAGCAACCTTAGAGACCTCTACTCCTGCATCCCAAGGGTGTTCTAAGGGTGCTCTATCTTTAATATTAAACAATTCCTCATTTTCATTTATTTAATTAATTCATAAAATTTCATTTATGAGAAAATAAACATTAAACATTACATTAATTCAAATAAAAATAAAATTTTACATTAATTAAAATAGAAAACATTACATTACTTAAAAAAAAAATTACACTAATTGAGGACGCTCGACTAATCCCGTAGAGGTCCAAATTTCTGGTAAACGTGCTCGATGAGATCATTGGTAAGTCGGGTGTGCTTCCGTTGATCTCTCAAGTCGGCTTCCCGAGCGAGATAGGTCCTAAAGGCGATCGGACAGTGCCTCCGGTCTATCCCGCCAGTGGACGGAGAATCGGAGTCTTCTCTCTAATTCTCCACATCTTCCCGCTCGTCTTCGATGATCATGTTGTGCAAAATAATGCACGTGAACATGATGTCTCGGAGATGCTTCTGGTACCAGCACCGACCCGGAGCGCGTATTATTCCCCATCGGGATTGGAGCACTCCAAAGGCCCGCTCTATGTCCTTTCTCGCCGCCTCCTGCATCCTCTTGAACCTCGCCGTCTTTTCGTCAGTTTCAATCCTCGGCGATTTGATCAGTGTTGCCCAAGAAGGGTAGATCCCGTCGGTCAAGTAGTACCCCTTGTCGTAGCGGTTTCCGTTGACGGTGAACCTGCACGGCGGAACTCTATCCTCAAGCATTTTGGTGAAAAGGGACGGTTGATTGAGGACGTTGATGTCGTTGTTGGAGCCGGCACACCCAAAAAAGGCATGCCAGATCCACAAATCCTGTGACGCCACCGCCTCCAAGATCAAGGTAGGCACGCCTTGATCGCCGTGAGTGTGGACACCCGCCCACCCTTTTGGGCAGTTCCTCCAAGCCCAGTGCATGCAATCCAGGCTCCCTAGCATCTCCGGAAACCCATGCCGCTCCTCGTACATTTGGAGCAGACGTGCAGTGTCGGCAGCGTTGGGCTTCCGGAGGTATCGCTCGCCGAAGAGGTCGATAAGTGCCCGGCAAAATTTTTTGAGGCAAAGTCGCCCCGTGCTATCGCCAATCTTCAGGTACTCGTCGAAGGCGTCCGCAGCACCGCCGGTGGCCAGTTGACGCACCGCCATCGTGCATTTTTGCACCGCCGTCAGTCCCCAACGCCCGAGTGCATCTTGTCGATGCGTGAAGAAGTGGACGTTTTCCTCCAACGTGCTGCAGATGCGCAAGAACATATGCTTATGCATCCGGAAACGACGCCGGAAAAAGTGCTTGCCGTAGGTGGGGTTATCGGCGTGTAGGACCGCACACGCCGCTTCTCGATCGCGGTCGACGAACCCCCGCGACCTCTTCTTCTTCTTTTTCTGCTTAGCTATGTGTGCACGTATGTAGCGATCCGCGTCCGCCAGCATCTCCATTACCTCGTCGTCGGTGCTGCCCTCGACATATTCCACCGAAGAATCGGAAAAACTCAACGAAGATGAAGACATTTTTTTTGTAGATGAATTTGAGAAAGAAAGAGGATGAGGATGAAAAAATATTGTGAGAAGAATGAGGATTGAGGTGGTATTTATAGTAGGGAAAAAAAAATTAAAAATCGGCTGTTTAGCCGTTGCCGAAAACGGTCGATTTTTCAAAAAAATTTACGTTAGGCGCGTGCAATGCACGCGCCATTAATTTTTTTTTTATTGAAATCGGGAGCGCGTGAAGCCACGCGCCATGCTCGAGCAGCGCTCGAGCGCTCGGACACGGCTTGAGCCAAGGGGGTCTGCCACGCGGGGTGCTCGAGCCACCCCCTGCTCGATGTGGTCTCGAGCACCCCCGCTCGATGAGCGTTGTAGATAGCATTAATTGAACATGCATTTTGCCAAGGCTAAAATTCCATTCCTTGTGCGTCTTGAATTGTACCCAAAACAAGATGTTAGATCTACAACTCATTTCAAATGTTTTTGTGCATTACTCACTCATATCCATAGAAATGGGTGGGAAATTGAAATAAGAAAAGGATGGTAATATAAATGGGTCGGAGGAAGTACTATTTTTCCCGTCTTTCATATTTTGAAATACAATTTATTTATAAATCTTTTAAATGTTATATTTTGCAATATTTATAGGTAGGTAAAAAGAATGAATTTGTAGGGATACATGGGAGGACACTTATATTTGGATGGAAGAGGTAAGTCAACAACTATATATGTTGGCAGTTTTAACGATACATCACAAACCCAAATTAGAAAATTTCCAAGTTACTAGTTCTCCACTCTTTTATTGGGTTTGGTGGTTAAGGCGGATGTAGAAAGAGACCCAATATCAATTATAACTCTTCTTAGAAGAAAGAAGTGTTGAATAAGATTTTGGTGGGCTTGTTAATTTGTTCCTTCTAATATAGCAAGTTCCATATAGAGTGACACCAAAGTCCAACTAGGCATTTGTGTATGTATCTTGGTAATACAACATGATACACAAATAAGTACATTGTTAGTATAAGTTTTTGTTTTCTATGCTCTGATTTGGTTGTTTTTTCATTTGGTGTAATTGTATTTCTAGATTTTACATTGCGGTTATATTACTAATATTATGTTCTCAAAATTGTAAAAGGTTCGGTGCACACACACAAATTATAGAAACACAAAGAAAAAAAAATTACTTGTGTATGGATATGTGACACGCTACTATAGGCAGCCACGAGGAATTACAACAGACTGTTTGTTGTTGATCCAACATTATGAAAGCCCATTCCGGCTACTTGCAATATTGCAGACTGGGACTCTACTGACATAATTTATCCATCATCAGATAGAATATTAAATATATATTGTGCCATCAAAATTCATAACTAATTACTCTCTCTCACACATTCATATTGTCATAATTTTTTTCATTTAGGTACGCTCATATTGTAATCTTTTCAAATAAAGAAAGTTTTAACCTTTCAAAATCCATCAAAAGTGATGAGATCTATCAATTTTTTATCTTTTTACCGTTATTCTTAATCTTCGTGCCGAACAATAACATGATAATATCAATGGGTCGGAGAGAATATATAAATTCGTCTATTCTATAATTATTCCATTTGGAACAGAACATAATTATCATTTTCTAATAAAATTCAGAATAGTAATATTGTTCAAAGATAAAAATATGTAACACTTAAAAAATAACGCACGGAGTATTTCTTTTCCACGAATTTTAGTTTTAGGAATCAATCCACATATTATTAGGTACATAAGTGTGTTCGCGAGATCATTCACGCAATTTATTGACACTAAAATTATGCAGCCACTTTATGGATAATCATAATTTAATTCAATTAAAAAAATTGATTTATTTATAATTTTAAGTTCTAAATGATTTCTAATAATTTAAATTTTTAGTTTATACAAATTTATATTGATATATTTGAATTTAGAGGTAACAAAACTCTCGATATAGATAATAAAGTGATTACAAAATTTTTTGCCGAATGAATAAAAGAATTATATATTTACACTAATAATGATAAAATTTAAGTCAAAAATATGATAATAACATACTAAAATATATATATTTATACTTCTTAAAATAAATTAAAAAATTAAATCCATCTAATTTCACATAATTGGCCGAATTATGACTAGCCACAATACCACTAAATAGCATCACTCATTTATTAATCCACAAATTGCAAGCGAGCTTCGGTTGAGTATAATATTTTAATAATATAATTCATATAGTGCTTCAACTGGTTCCGACACAAAGGGCAATGTCAGAATCATTCATCAAAACCTGCAGCATAAAGGTGCTCTTCCCAATAATATATGAAAAATTACTTAGCAAGAACAATGAGGAATTAGCAAGATGGAGATTATTATAGCAGGAGAGTATTAGTAATACCATGCAGTTGTATTTGATATTTTCCCATCCAGTTAATATTAGTAGTACATTACAAAGAAAAAAATGGCTCATAGTTCATACACAAATTTTAGCAATTAAATCTCAGAATAACAATTTTGTCAATGAAAGTCGAAACTTTCTAAACAAATGATTTCTTAATAGATAAAATAGATTAGAATCAGTATCATGAACTCCGGGAAACCAGTTGTAACATTATAAATACCAGAAATCCCAGAAATCCCAACTTTCCACAGTTCGATAACAAAAAAAGTTAAATGAAATTCCTAACCTAAAATCTCACTAATACTTTCATGCATTGGGCCAAAGATTAAATTGAAGAACTCCATAAATTGATTGAAAAAAAGGAGTAACCTCAAATCAACTCGTCAAGAACCATAAAAAGTCAATAATCCTAAGTTAAAGTCCATTCCTTAAATCATTGTAACAGAAATAATCCAACTCGGTCTGGTTCCCCTTCTTCTTCGTCTTGATCGTGACGCCATCAACTCCGGCGACAATCACAGAGGTGGCTAATCCGATGAACATACCGTGATCAACGATGCCGGGAAGCCTCAAAATTGCATCACTCGCATCATTCAAATCCCCAATTTCCTTCTCAAAATACAAATCGATGATGTAATTCCTATTATCAGTCACGTAATACTTCCCGCCGCTGTCGGCCGCCTTCCTCAGCCGCCCCACGCAGCCGGCGTAAGCAAACAACTCCTCGAGCCTCTTCAGAGAATGGCTCCAGCAAAACTGCACAACCTCAACTGGCATTGCCAGCCTACTCCCACCGACATATTTCACCAATTTCGATTCATCCACAATCACGATGAATTTCTTGGCGACGGATTCCACCATTTTCTCCCTCAATAGAGAACCGCCGCGGCCTTTAACCAAATTCAGGTCCGGATCGACCTCGTCGGCGCCATCAATGGCTAAATCGACCAAGGGGTGGGAATCGAGATCCGATAACGGAATACCCAGCGACATGGCCTGCTCGTGGGTCGTCGTCGATGTCGGTACGCCGATGATGTTCTTGAGCTTCCCCTGCCGCAGAAGCTGGGCAATTCGATCGACGGCGTGTTTGGCCGTGGAGCCCGTGCCGAGGCCTATAACCATGCCGGATTTCACGTGCTCCACAGCTTTGTAAGCAGCAATCTTCTTCAAATCATCCTGCGTGAGGGTGACGGATGGGCACTGCGTCGCAGCGGTGGGGCCGATTAGCTTCGGCGGCTCCACGGTGGCGCGGGCAATCTGCTGAGCTACGGCCATGGATACGAGCACGCGAATGATAATTTTGGGGGGGGGGGGGGGGGGGGTGGGGGGGAATCAACTTTCGATTGATTCAACTGGGGAAGACAAGATATTGAAGGGCTATAACATTTTAATCGGAAAAGGGAAGGAAATTTAGGGGGGGTAAGAGGAGCTCCTGCGTATGTGCGGGAGGGAATTAGATTTTGTGTGGTGCGAGAGAGAGAGGGAGAGAGATGTGTTTGTGGAAATGCCTGCGTGAGAAAAACGATTAGGGTTGGCGTAGGATTTATAGGGAAGGGGGGCGGCGGCGAGTGGCCAAACGCGGAGGAAAGGCGCTGAAAAGTGGAGGCGTGATTTTGGATTGGGGGTGGGAGATCTCGAATCCTATACGATAATTATTGTCGCAATCTTTTAGTATTTTATTAATTTTATTTTTTCAAAAACTATTACTACTACTTTTATTTCTATAAAATTGATGATATCTCTAGTTTCAAAAATAAATAAATTATAATATCTCTTAAGAAATAAGAATACTCCCTCCCATGAGACCAGGAATGATCGTGAGTAGTACCCACTCATTGTACATTTTCCAAATTCAAACTCATGCAAATTTTTCACACCTAAACCGTCTTAAATTTGATTAAAAAATAATTTTAAAATTATACCCGATTCAAACTAGTTTGATAATATCCGTTTATTACCCGTTAAAAACCTGAATACTAAGAAGTATACATCAAATAATAAAATATTATATATATGATTAAAACATGATAAAATTGGATAAAAATACCTGACTTTATAGAGTGTGTTGTTTGAAAAACTAAATGTTCATTGCCAAACTATTGCAACTAAGATATCCACATCAGTTGAGGCTCTTTGAGTTTGCTATGGACCACAAATGAGTTCACTACAAGGGTCTTACTAGACCTAGGTTGAAGTACTGGGAAGCGTGATTTTAATGATTGGTGGTGTTGAGTTAGACCTGGGTTGATTTTTCCACTACAATGGGGTTGAGTAAGATCTAGGTTGAAGCACTGAGAAGCGTGATTTTAATGATTGAATAAATTTTATTTTGTTGTTACTTTTTTATTTGTAATAAATATTATTAAAAAATTACTTATTTAAATTCAAAAATTAATAAATGACAATTTTATTCAATTTAAAAAAAGATAATAACTAAAAAAAATACAATAATTAAGAAATAAATAAAAACACAACAACTACTTGCGGAGTGGACCAAAACGTGCCCAAATTTGGTAAAGCTCCCTGGCTCGCCGAGCCAACTACGCACGTCGGCGGCGGCGCTCCTCCGCCTCTTCATGATTGTAGCTCGCACTCGGCCAACTCATTTTTTTTTTTTTTTTTGAAAAAAAGAGATGAATTTGTATGATGAATGAATTGGATGAATTGGTGTGGTGGTGTGGTAAGATGAAGGGGTATATATAGTGAAAAATGAGGGGTAGCCGTTGTATAGCCGTTGCTCATTTTTAATTTTTTTTATTCAGAAAATTAAAAAAAAATAGGATCGGACTAATGGGGACACGCCACTGTCCCCATATTGCATCATCACTGAGTCGAAGGCTGTGTCTAAAAATCGACACAGCCCTCGACCTCTCGCTGGACCCAGCCCTGCGTCTAAGCTCCACTATGGCTTAGACTCCACCTGCGTCGAGTGGAGGCTGGGTCGAGGGGCATTGACGCAGGCCTTCGACTCCCCTCATAGAAGCCCGTAGTACATGCTCTTAGGCTTATCTAATCGACTCTTTTACATTAATTTTGAGTTTTAATTTAATTTATTCATAAAATAAATAATTAGAAAAATATAATACTTAATTTTATTCATGAAATAAAATTACATTAATTCTAAACAAGCAAATAAAATTATAATAAATTATTTTATTAAAAAGAATACCCAATTTCAAGCGTGGGCGAGAAAATCGGTATCGTCCCTCACGATCCTCCACATGCTGACATTCTTCAATGGAGTACCGTAAACGGTGTGAAACTCTGTTAAAGCTCGCTCCATGATCTGCGAAGTTGCGTTGGCCGAAAATTGCTAAGTGAATTGCGCGTGCATTCGTTCGAATCGTTGGCACGCATTAGTGGTTCGGCTCCAATGCATACGCAACATTTCTCTTCGGCGTGTCGGCGAGGCTAGTGCGGTTGTAGTGATCAGTGATTCGGCTCCAAAATGCTTCGCGTTGGTCGACAGTGTGCGTTTAGCGTTGATCTAAGCTCGGGCTAAGGCTTCGGACTCGGCCTCGGCGTATGGAGATGGAAGACTGCTGGTCATTGGAGGAGAATGATAAAATGTGGAAGAAAATATGAGAGAAGAAGAGTGTGAAGGAGAAGAATGAGAAATGAAGATGAATTGGTGTAGAAAATGAGAAATGGATAGGTGTATTTATAGTTACAAATAAGAAATTAAAATAAAGAATATAAAAAATAAAAAAATTAGCCATTGCCGGCGCCGACAACCTATTGCGGCAGCCAGAGTAGCCGTTGGCGGCGGCGGCGGCGAGAAGGAGCTGTTGCAAATTCCAATTTTATTTTATTTTTAATTGGGCGCGTGTAATACACGTGCCAGACAAAAATCTCGCATGAGCCGGGCTCGATACCACTCGACTCGTTATCTTGATGTAAGTATATGCTTTATTTCCTAAATATAATACTACCCGTTGGTTTTTAAATTCTATCCCAAATATAATAGTACGCGTTGGTTTTAAATTTTATATACTGCTATAATCTAGTATATATTATTAAGAGATAACTTTTGAAATCGTCAAAATGAACAGTAAAACACAATATTTGGTCCACCATAATTATATATTATGACCAACATGTCCAACATTAGTATTAAGACACTCATCTACCCCTCACCCCTCTCGACTCGGATCCATCCCCTAGTCACCATGACCCTGATGATCTTGACCTGTATGTTTCTCGCTCATACTAAAATCTAAACCATTTGCAAAAGCTATGAATTTCTCGAAACTCAGAATCAGCTCCACTGTCTTCTATAGCAGCCACCCTTCCTTCCGAGCTTCCAACTTTCTCATACCCCTTTCCCTTCAACTTCACCGCCGCCGGCACCTCAAACTTCTTCATCTAATCCGCCTCCTGCTTCAGCGCAACCACCGTCATTTCCTCCTTCAACTCCCGCCTATTCCCCTTCTCCACCGGCATCTCAGCCTCTTCGCTGCCTCCCGTCCAGTTATCTCCGGCTCCTCTGTCCGTGACTCCGTCAACTCCACCTCCCGCCGCTCCTGCGTAGAATTCTCCGCCGCAAACAACAACCGTTGATTCCAACTTTGTGATTTGGGATTTAGGGATTTGAATGTGGAATTCGGGGATTACGTTGTGTGACGAAATGTTTGGAAGATAACAAAGACGATTAGACTAAATGCCGATTACAAATTGAAGCTTTCAAAATCGCATGCTCAGTTAAGAAGCCCGGCTTATGTTCAGATTCTCCTTGAACGATTCGATGTTTGAGGTTTCAATTTCTAGTTTAAGCTATCCTTTTATTTCTTCTTTGATTTTTAGTTGGAGATTTGCAATTTGCATGTATCTACTAAATTTAAAAGGCAAAATTGGATAAAAATACCTCACTTTATACCAAAATTTAGTTTTTTGACAAACCTTTTAATTGTAGCAAAAATATAGCTACCTCTCAAGTTGTTGCAATGTCTGTCTAAATTTAATTTGGGGAAAAAATTAACGATGACGTGTCCAATTCAGATTGACGTGGCATTCAAAACGACGTCGTTTTAACTAAAACAACATCGTTTTGATTAAGAATTAAAAAAAACAATTACACATCATTTCCACTTCATCTTCTTCCCCTTCCCCTTCCCCTTCCCCTCTCTCTCTCTCTCTCTCTCTCTCTCTCTCCGACGACATCTTCTCCTCCACCATGACGAGGTCGCCTTCAACGACACCTCCACCGCCCGCCGCATCACCTTCGCCGATTTATGGCGCGCCGTCGACACCGTTTCCACCTCCCTCTCTTCCGACTTCGGCATCCGCAAGGGCCACGCCGTCCTCCTCCTCTCCCCCAACTCTATCTACTTTCCCATCGTCTGCCTCGCCATCATGTCCCTCGGCGCCGTCATCACCACCACCAACCCGCTTAACACCTCCGGCGAAATCTCCAAACAGATCTTCGATTCCAAGCCGTTGTTTACCTTCACCATCCCGCAGCTCCTCCCCAAACTCGCCGATTCAAAACTCCCGATTGTCCTCCTGGATAGCGCTGATTTTAAGGCTCCGAGCTCGAGCAAGCTCAGAATCGTTGCATCGATCGAGGAAATGATGAGGCGAGTGAGGGCGGGAGGGGTGGTGAAAGGAGGTATTGGGAATTCTTTGAAATGCATGTTTGCGGAGGAGGAATAAATGGGGTCCCAGCTGTGGAGGCAGAGCTTGACTTGGTGGATGTGGGTGGCGGCGGCGACGTAGTAGTTGGTGGTGTTGTGGGCGGTGATGAGTGACGAAGCGCTGTCGTTACACTCTTCGCACAAATAAATTTATAAACACCTCTTGCCCAACAAGGTAGTAGTTAATGGCAAGTGAGGTCGATCCCAAGGGACTTGGCGTAGATCTCCTTTTCAATCGAACTCAACAAAAGAGGTTTTGACTGCTGATGGTCCCGATACGAGTTTTGGTGTATGGGGGGGGGAATACACCAGTAAAGACTTTTTTTTAAAAATAACCCCCTAAAATAACACAACCGAGTAAAGCAACTCAGTTGGAATCATAACCGAGTAAGAAACACTCAGCTGGAAGTGAAGTGCTGTGCAGAATGTGGTGGAAATTAACTCGAATAAAATCAACTCACGCTTAAGTGCAAGGTTGGTCAATAACCAAGACAATTGATATGGAAGAATGCAGTTTGTATGTAGGTTAGTTAGTCAGTTGAATATGCAATAAGTAACTGAAAAATAAACACAACACACAAGAATTTACGTGGTTCGGAGATAACTCCTACGTCCACGGGGAGTTGTGAGTCCACACAACTCAGTCCAAGTTCTTCTGGACAAACCACAAAGCTTACGCGGGCTTTGCAACCGTTGAGATAAGTTTACGGGTACTTATCAACCTCACAGATTAGTTTACGGGTACTAATCAACCTGTCTACTCAGTTATGGGAAGAGTAGGGTCCTAACAACCTTTTCGGGTGAGTGAGAAAGTGTGGGGTTCCAACTAATAACTCGAACAAGAAGTGAGCTATGATCTAACACTCTACGAACTCTCAACTAGTGATGTTCTCAAGATTGGATCAAAAGACACTAAGACAGAATCTAACACTCTAGAACTCTCAACTAATGATGTTCTAAGAGATTGAATGCAGTTCAGCTCGTGTGAAGTATTTAGTTCTTTCTTTCGCTCTTTGGTCTCTTCTTGCACTTGTCTGTCTTGTATGTTTCGTAAGTCTTGGTGAATGAACGAAGGCCTCTATTTATAGGCGGAGAGAATCAACTAGCTGTTGGAAGAGTTGTTGATCTCTGTTCTTTGAAAGCGATGGCTTGTCTCTCATCTCTGCAGACTTTCCGGATTTAGCAACTGCATGCTTCTGCTTTCCATCTGAGACAGCTTTGTGTTGGGCCAAATGAGGTAATGACAGAGAGTCAAACGTTCACGTGACTTCCTTGTTTGAATTTCAAATCTCAACATTAGTCTTTCAATAATGGATGGTCGGTTGAGAGTTTCGATCTTCATCTGACTTGTTCTTCAGCTGATGTTCTATCTGAATGCTAACAGTTGAACTCTCAGCTGATTTGAACTTCACGCTGTTGATCTTCTTGGTTCGAGTCCTACAACTGATGTTCTGAAACTGAACACTTAGTTGTCTTTCTTGTATCTGATCAGTTGGCTCCGAACGCTCAGTTGTCTTACTTACAACTGATGTTCTCTTGCATATTCTTTAGTTGACTTTGGCATCTTCGCATCTGATGAACGCTCAGTTGTCTTTCTTACAACTGATGTTCTATCCGAGTGAAGCCTTGTTGCCGTCTTCAGCTGAAGACCTGTAAAGATAAAATCTTAACATTGCTCAAACAGCGAGCCTAACTACTAACATTAGGAACTGGCAACATCTACTCGGTTGGGGTCAATTGGTTTTGGAATCAATCAAAACTTTAATAAATTTTCCAACAATTTCCCCCTTTTTGATGATGCGAAAACCCTTATAAAATTCTTATAAAGCAAACTGATCTAAATCCTACTGACCTATCCAAAATCTCAGCTGAAATTCTAGACAGTCTATAAGATTAAAACATCAAAGGGTTAGCACAGTTATAACATGATATTGAAATAACTTTCCAATTCAGAGCTTGGACAATGAGAAATTGTACGTCAAGTTGAATCGTATAACTGAATAGTTTTTATTACAACTGATGGTTACAAAGATAAGCACAAAAACAAAAATTACATCAGTTGCTCAAAAACTAACTGAGCTAAAGCTTAAGCCCATACTTGCTAAAAATTCTAACAAAAATCTCTCTCTTCGCTTCTGACTCATTTGCTATGTCAACCCCGTGCTCTTTGCAAACTTGCCTTGCCTCAGCTGATATCTTTTGACGGTTGGGGTTTCAAGAGTCTGGAAGGAGGGGAGGGAGATAGGTAACCTTCTTAGGAACCGGGACTGTGTTCAGATCCAGTTTTGCATCTATCATTGCACGTCTGAACTGGCTGAACATGCCCGGGTCCCCTGAGTGCAACTCGGTCAGGGCTTCCTTGAACGCTTTCCTTGGATCGTCAGTTGAGAAGACCTTTCTGTAATAGAAGTCATTCACGAATTCTTGCTTGAATGACTCCCAGTCTTCATTCCACTCAACTGGCATCCACTTGTCTACATGCCTGAACCGACTTTGGACCTTTACCTTTCCTGGCAGCCTCTGTTGCCTCAGCCGAGCTTCAGCCTTAACTTGATGTTTGTCTATTCGGCGACGGCTGCGGGAGGCGATGTTCCAGTCCAAGTTCTTGGTTACTTTGTCCAGCTCCTCCTCGAACTGGTTGACTCTTCGAGCTTGGCTGGCAGCGAACTTCTTGATCCAGCTCGGATTCATGTAATCTTTCTCAGCAACATCCATAGCCTTGACAGCAGCAATGCACTCTTCGGTTGTGATACCGTCGAGTTCTGAATCAAGCTCGGCTGCGATCTCGGCTATGGAGTTGTAAGAAACTCCAAACTGCTCCGCCTGCTCCAAGTCTTTTTCCATTTCAGCTCCACCTACGTCGGTTGACTTGGGAGCGGACTTCTTCTTCTGTGCAGTCTTCCTCCTCGGCTGAGATTTTACAGCAGCTTCAGCCTGGGTGTCATCTTCCCCCTGCAACTCAACATCCACCTGCAACTCCTCTTCACCCTTTTTATCTTCTCCCTTTTTGGCATTAGCAACAAGGCTTGCTACTGATCCATCCAGAGAGGTGAGTTGTTGTTTGGCTTGTTGGATGCGGTTGAAGAGTTCATCGACCGCGCACTCTATTCTGATCTTCTTTGCCAGTTCGGAGTCATGGCGCTCTTGTTCGGCTTTCCTCAATCCAGCGAATGTTTCAGTTATCTCAGTCTGGAAAGCAATGAACTCAGCCCATCGTGACTCGAACCGAGACTCCCATTCCTCATCTTGAGTCTGTTGGGATTTGGCGAGGTTGGAATCAGAAATAGATTGGAAGACATTCAGCTCAGACTTGATCCCCAGAACTGTTGATTTTAGATCAGAAATGTCTTGGCTGGTGGAGGAGGAGAGTTCGTCCAGCTTTATCTTCAGTGAAACATTCTCCTCCACCAGCTGCTTGTTCTTCTCCTCTTGTGCTTCCAACATCCTCAGCTGATCTTCTTTGTTTTGCTGGAAGTTGGCAAGTATCTCTATCCTCAGCTGGTTCACCCTCTCAGCTATCAGCTCGCAAATGTCTTCAGTTGAGGGCGCTGGCTGATCAGCTGGAGCTTGGTGTTCAATCAGAGCTGGCTGCTCAACTGTAACCATGGCTTGACGGTTGGCCATGTATAGTTGAAGCTCCTCTTCTTCTTCCTTCGCTGTGGCGGCGGCTGCGTCCAGATCATTAAGGAACTCAGCTGACTTGATTAGCATGTTGTCGAGGAAGTCAATACAGTCTTGTCCAGCTGTCTCCCGGGTATCTGTGCCTTCCGCCTTGCTCTGGTCCAGATGACGCGTGAGCAGCGCAACCTTGTTGTTGTAGGCCACCTCCAGATTAGAGTAGTTGAAGTAATCTCGGATGCGTGACTCGTCCGCCATCAGCTGGTTCCAGCTGTGTACCCTCACAGTATCTTCCTTCACATACCAGTAACTGAAGATTCGGTTGAACTGGTACAACAGCTCGGTTCCAAGTGTAGCGAAAATAGGCATGTCGCGAGCTTCTGGGAACATCCCGATCAGCTTGTGGAAGCAACAGGCCACCTTGCCTTCATGCTCCATTGCGACAGCCTGACGATCAGTTTCGTCATCGATTGGGGAGGGAAAAAGATTTTCATATGGCAACGGTTCAAAAGTTTCATCAATGTTGGCCAAAGAAGTGGTCTCAACATTGGCATCGAGTTAGGAGCTCGGAATATTGGATTCTGTGGGGAGTGGGGTATCAACAGGTTCATCAACATTGGCCGAAGAGATGGTCTCAATGTTGGCATCGAGCAATGAGCTCGGAATCTCTGGCTGTTGATTGGTTGAGAGAGCGAGAGGCTCTTGGGGCGGTACGGCATCAGCTCCTGCTGTGGGGGAGGTGGAAATGTCTTCAACTTCCTCAGAGGAGGAAGAAGCATCCGAGGTCAGGTCTGTTTCCATCCCATCAGCCTCATCAGCAGCGCGAGGAACGATCTCGAAAGCAGGTGCTTCAGCTGAGTGGCTTGACTCGGATGGCTCCTCAGCTGGTGCCGTCTCAGCTGGCGCCTCCACAACTGGTACCTCCTCCTCAGCTAGTGTATCCTCAGCTGGCACCTCAGCTGGAATATCCTCAGCTGGCTCCTCAGCTGGAACTTCAACCGTATTCTTGAACCGAACTCTCAGCTTCTTCTTGGCAGGCTCCTCTTCCTTCTCTTTCTCCGACTCAGCTGTGCGTCGGCGAGTGGCTTTCGACTTCGGAGGACGGCTGGCAGCTGGTACCTCCTCAGCTGTATCCTTCGCTTCAGCTGTCTTCCCAGCATCCTTCTTTTCCTTAGGAGTATAAACACTCCTTATCACCTCTTGAGCTTTCTTTGCTGTTGGGAACAACATCAACTTCTTCACAGGAGTCTCCTCCCAGTCCTCCCATACCATGTTCTGACCCTTGGTTGCGAGCAGGATCAGAGCGGAGATTTTGCAACCGAAGTTGAGAGTTCCCTTGACACTCAACAGTCTCTCCCCTGATTCGGTTGTGGTCTCGGAGATCTTCTGCTTCTCCAAGATCAGTTGGTTTAGAAAATACTGGAACCAATTGATCTCATGTTTGTGTTCCAAGGCCAACAACTACTTGAGCTTCGGTCGGCTGATGTCTCCGAAAGCCCCGCTGTAACCGAACACGACCTTGGATACAACATCGAATAAGAGTCGATGTTCTGGCTTTAACTTGGTCCTCTGCATATTGCTCTTCAACTTCTCCGGGGTGATCAGAGTATTTTCCAGAACGCATCAGCATCTACATCGGTTATATTTTCAACCGTATCCGTGGCGGTGTGGTTTACGGGAATGATTTGGCGGAGGAAATCGGAAACTGCTATGGGAACGGTCACACGGCAGATGGTTCTGGCCGGAACATCGCGTTGCCGACAAGAAACCTCTGTAACGACGCCATCTCTGCTGTCGATGGACGACTGCAGATTTACGTAGAACTCTCCGACCTGGCGCCTGAGCAGGTGGGAGGGAAAGAGCTTCGCCCATTCTAGAAGGCCGTTCTCCCTGAGAGTATCGGCGAGGGGAGACAACACCGGTGACTCCAATTCATCGTCTGATAATATTTGCTCGAAATGAATCTTTGATACCAGCAAGTCGAATGATTCTTCATAAGATGTGGGGACTAGGGAGGGTCCGAAAGAAGCCATTTTCTTTCCTTTGGGTGCCATTTAGTGAATCTGAGAAGATATATATAAGAAGGAAGAAAACAAACTTTGCAGAAAATGGTTAGACAAAATGGAGACGAAAGTGAACAGTTACTGCAGATAAACACGAATGAGGAAGGTAAGAGATCACTTCCTGATTTTCCGCCTTTTATAGGTTTTAGGCTCGGTTGAAATCGACGGCTAGGGTTGAATGGCGCGAATCCATCAACGGCTAAGATTACCTGACTGTTGACTAGCTTTGACTTGACGTCACGAACTGAGTTCCAACCAGCGCGTGAGAAGGTGAACTGTTTTTCGTGTCAGCCCAGTCGCACTATAAAGTAGACCATTAAATGCTGTATGATGGCTATTTTAATGTAACTGACATGTTCAGGAATGTTTGAATTTATTTCAAACATTCTCATTTAAGATTATAACACCTTCAGCCATAAATGTTACCTGCCAGCTGATGTCGGAATCAGCTGTGTTCACCTGTCAGCTGATGTTGGAATCAGCTGTGTTCCGATGTTGCGGCATACCATCAGCTGACTCGAGTTCGTCTATTCAGCTGATGTCTGATCCAACGTTGCAGCATACCATCAGCTGACTCGAGTTTGTCTGTTCAGCTGACGTCTGATGTCTTCGGTTGGTGATCCGCATCTGAGATTCCCTCTTCATCTGAGCTTCCCCCTCAGATGGATATCTATCTCTTCACCTCAGCTGGTTCCTCATCTGATGGATCCAACAATCCAAGTAAATCACATAACATCTTGGACCGCGCTTCGGCTAGAGGTTTGGTGAAGATATCTGCTCTCTGAATCTCAGTTGGAATTTTCTCCATAGAAACGTCCTTCTTCTCAATATGATCTCGGATGAAATGATGTCGGATGTCGATGTGCTTCGTCCGAGAATGGTGAACAGGATTCAGAGAGATAGCAATGGCACTTGAGCTATCACAATAAATGGGAACCTGTCCAGTTACAACTTCATAATCTCTCAGCTGTTGCTTGAGCCACAACACTTGCATGCAACAACTACCGGCAGCCATATATTCTGACTCAGTTGTAGAAGTGGCAACACATGCTTGTTTCTTGGAGAACCACGAAACTAGCTTGCTTCCCATGAACTGACAGTGTCCAGATGTGGACTTCCTGTCCAACCGATCTCCGGCTAGATCTGCATCTGAGTATCCGGTCAGTTGGATATTGTCGTCGGTTGGATACCACAACCCAACATTAACTGTACCCTTCAGATACTTGATGATATTCTTTGCTGCCAACATGTGTGCTTCCTTCGGTTGAACTTGGAACTGAGCACACACTCCAACCGCATAAGATATGTCTGGTCGACTGGCGGTTAGATATAGCAAAGAACCGATAATCCCTCTATACTTACTGGCATCCACGAGCTTTCCCTCTGTTCCAGGTTCAATCTTCCAGTTAGTATTCATCGAGATCCTTGTGGTTTTACTTGTCTGCAATCCGAACTTGGTGATGAGCTCCTTTGTATACTTGGACTGATTGATGAAAATCCCATCTGGTGACTGCTTCACTTGAAGTCCAAGAAAATAGTTCATCTTGCCCATCATCGACATCTGGAACTTCTCCTTCATGAGAGTTGAGAATTTCTCACACAGCTCCTCCGACTTAGAACCGAATATGATGTCGTCGACGTAGATTTGCACAACAAGTATATCTTCTCCAACTTTGATGGTGAACAATGTTTTATCGACTGACCCTCGTTTGAACCCCGAGTTCTGAAGAAAACCACAAAGAGTGTCATACCAAGCCCTGGGTGCTTGCTTCAATCCATAGATTGCTTTTTTCAACTTGTACACTCTTCCATCTCCAATCTCAAAACCGGGAGGCTGTTCAACATATACATCTTCATTGATATCACTGTTGAGGAAGGCACACTTCACATCCATCTGATAAACCTTGAACTTATGAAATGCGGCATAGGCTAGAAAGATTCGGATGGCTTCCAGCCTTGCAACTGGCGCGAAGGAGTCCTCGAAATCGATTCCTTCTTGTTGGCAATATCCCTGAGCTACCAACCTTGCCTTATTCCTCACGATGAATCCAATGGCGTCTCTCTTGTTCTTGAAAATCCATTTTAATCCAATGACTTTGACACCATTTGGTCTTTCTACCAACTCCCATACACAGTTGCGTAGAAATTCGTTCAGTTCTTCTTGCATGGCTATTGTCCAGTGAACACAGTTGAGAGCTTCATCAACATTCTTCGGTTCTGGCACATCAGCTACGAAGCAAGATATCATGGCAACATCTCCTGCTTGCTCGAACTCCTCAAGAACTGCCAGCTCCTCAGCATATTGAGCATAAGTGTTGGAATCTTCCTTAGCTGAGTCTGGATTTGCAGCTCTGCTCCTAGTACGCATACCTTCGGTTGGATCTCCAATGATGTTGTCAGTGGAATGATCTTCATACCATCTTCGGTTGCGTCTTTCTTCTTCTTCCAACAGTGGTTGTTCCAGGATTTCAACTGATGGTGAATCCTGAGCTGTGGGAGATGCTAGAATCTTCAGAACTGGTGATTGATCAGCTGTTGAGTCTGGATCCTCAACATTGACAATATTTTGAACTGGGCTCGGTTGGGCTTCGGATGCTGATGCAGTTGGAGTGGCATCAGCTGAACTTCCCCCTTGAGATGAGCTGGGGTCTTCACATTCATCTTTAGAGGAATATGGATCATCATTCTCGGTTCTGGGTGTGGCAGGCTGTGTTGATGGCCTCAGCCCAAAATCTCTTTGGCAGAGCTGAGCTTGTCAATATGGATGTAGCTGCATCCTTCAGCGTTCGGTTCATTCGCTCAGCTACTCCATTCTGTTGCGGAGTACGTGCAGCTGATGTTTGATGAGTGATTCCATGCTTCTCGCAGTACTTGATGATGGTTTCATTTAGAAACTCGGTTCCACGATCTGATCGGATGGAAATAATTTTCATCTCTTGTTGGTTCGATATCTGATCCATCAGCTTGGGTAGCTCATCTCGGGTTTCACTCTTGTGACGCATGAAAATGGTCCACGTGTACCTAGAATAATCATCAGTAACAACAATGGTATACTCGTTACCATTCATGCTTTTTGGTGTAACTGGCCCGAAGAGATCCATGTGGATCAGCTGTAACACTCGGTCGGTTGAGGGAGTTGATTTCAACCAGAAGGAGGATCTAGTGAGCTTTCCCAACTGGCATGCACTGCAGATATGTGTTGTTGAAAACACTCGGTTTGGTATGCCTTTTGCATGTTCTTGTCTGGCAAGTCGGTTCATAGTCTTGAAGTTCAGATGGTTGAGCCTTTTGTGCCACAACCAGCTCACATCTGAACTGCTCTTTGATAACAGGCAGGTGTCAGGAGGACTACTATTCCAGTCAGCATAGTAGACATTCCCGGTTGGCGATCGATTTCCCAACAATATGACCTGCTTTGATCCGACATTTTTAACCCTACAACCCTGTGCATCAAACTTGACAGAGAAACCATTATCACAGAATTGGCTGATGGAGAGCAAGTTATGCTTCAATCCATCAACATATGAAACATTAGAAATCGACACGTGATTGGTTTCAAGGGTACCGTAGCCTCTGGTGTGACCTTTTGAGTTGTCACCAAAGGTAACTGAAGGTCCTTCTTTCTTCACGAAACTCCCAAGCAAATCCTTCAGATTTGTCATGTGTTTCGAGCATCCACTATCCATCACCCACATGGTTCGTGAAGCTTTATTCTTCCTCAGCTGTTTCTCTTGTACCTGCAAAGAGAAACTCGCTTAGGTCCCCAATTTTAGTTAGGTCCTGGAGGGTTAGAACCAGTTCCCCCTTGAACTGTGATTCGCTTTTCCCTGTATACTCGGATATATTTATCATTTCAGATCACTTTTCCTTCATCATCAACTATAACAATGCCTCGGTTATCCTTAGGCTTGTTGTTAGTAGTGATGTTCTGTTTCTTGGGAGGAGATGAATTTCTCCCATTGTGAGCTTTCGGAGGAGAGGCTTTCCCCCTGTTTTGATGGCGGTTTTTATCTTGTTGGATTCGTTATTGAGGTCGGACGCCATGTTGGAATCTTTGTGGCTGATTCTGATTCCAACTCCCTGAATGTTGTCTATAGTTTTTCATGCCCTGTTGTTGGTTCATGTTGTGGCATGAATATCCCCAGCTGTTCAATCTGTTCCTCATCGGTTGACTCGGTTGAAACCTCTGGTTGAACTGATGATGGAACCGCTGTTGATTCAGATGGTTGGATCCTTGTCGGTTCTGCGGTCGGTTCCATTCTTTCTGATGTTGGCTCTGAGGTCGGTTCAGAGGTTGGTTCTGAGTTTGGTTTCGATTGTATCTCCGACGCATCTGGTTCCTCTTCTGACTTTTGGAACATTCCCCCTCGGTTGATGTCCCAACCGATGGAACGTTCTGTCCTCCATCCACTGCTCCTTTTCCTTTCTCAGTTGTGGTTCCCTTGGTCGGTTGAGCTTGCTGAGAGGTGGAGGTTGGATTACTTTGCGGAGATTCAGACTCAATTGTGTTAGGTTCGACAACCTTGACCTCCACAGCTTTGATGAAGGTTGCTGGAGAAATTCCAGTATCCTTGATCACATCATAACCGAGTCCTGACACGTCATCCATCTGTCGGCTGTAACTGATGAGGTTCTCGATGATCTTAGATGACTGATATAGCTTTATTAAGTTGTCCTTCTCAGTTTGCAACTCCTTGAGGAGAACAGCTATATGCTCGGTTTGTCCGTCTGATTTCTTTATCAGCTGGTCGATCTGAGCCTCTTTCTTTTTCAACTGATCATGCTGCTCCTGGATTTGCTTCTTCAACTCCTCATCGGTTGGAGCATTAGTTCGGTTGGCCGTATTCAGTTGATTTTTGAGATTATCAATCTCTTCAGTTTGGCTCTTAATCAGATCGTCCTTTTCAGTTAAGGATTCTTCAAGTTTGGTGAACTGTTCTTGAAGACTCTTAAACTCAACCGATTGCTGATGTAGTTCCTCACTTAGTTCTTGAAAGTCACTCCAGGAGGGTTTCAACTCTTCATCTAGTGTTTCCTGCATGTTAGAAATATTGCAAGAATTTAAATTAGCAGGACTAGAGTGTACCTCAGTATCATCCTGGTTGGTTCCAAGTGCCATGAGGCATTGATCCTGACCGATAGCGTTGTTGGTGGAAGTCAGCTCATCCTCATCTTCAGTGTCGGTGAAGATGTCCATGTCGTCAGCTACTTCTTCTGCAACCATGGCCTTGTTCTTTCCAGTTTGCTTGGCCCTGAACGCTTCTCTCTCTTTCTTCGAGAGGTCTGGACAATCTGCTTTGAAATGTCCCTCCTTGCCGCATTCAAAGCAACCGTTGTTCACAGGCTTTGAGTTATCTCGAGTTCGGTTAGATTTGTAGAACCTCTTGTATTTTCCGAACCGAGTGTCCATGTCAGCTAGCTTCTTTGACAGGGCGGCTATGTTCTGTTGCAGCTCTTCTGTACTTGGCTCCTTCGTAGCTGTGTCCGCTGATCTTGTTGGCCTTGATGTTCGCGGCTTTGAATAGTCAGCTCAGAGCGCTACTGACTTTGTGGCTGAACCAACATCCTCATGTCGACTTGTCTGAACCGAGGACTGAGTTGACCTTCGTCGGTTCACCTTGTACTCATTCCCTTCAGAATTGAGAACAATCTTTCAGTTCCCATCTCACCAAGGTCAGCTCGGCTCTCATGGATATTGGTGAAGGTATCCCACTCAGCTGGTATAGCTTGTAATACTTTGAGGTTGATTTCTCTCAAAGTATATTTTCCTCTTCGGATGGACTGGATCCTTCTGATGATGTCCATGAACTGGAGCTCTAACTGATCAATGGTTTCATTAGTTCTCAGACAGAAGTTGTCAAAGTCTTGATAGGCATGTGAGAACTTGTTCTCCTTTGTTTCGTCGTTTCCTTCACTCAGAGATGCCAAGATATCCCACATCTCTTTAGCGGTTTCGCACTCTTCTATCCAAGGCAGATAGTCTTGTCCAACTGTGGACATAATCGTGCTCTGAGCCCAGATATCCAACTGGCTCACTTTGGCTTCTTCTGGAGTGAAGTCTTCTGGCTTCTTCTCCACTAACTCCACAGTTGCATCCCCATCGTTGGGATTTGTAGGAGTGCGAGTGATTCTCTCTCTGATGATGATCTGTCCGAATGTGAGTACTTGTTGCATTCGATGATGCTTTGACAGTAGGATCTTCTTCATCCGAGTTCTCCAGGATGTATAGTTCACAACCGAGAACATGACCGCGATCTTATCTTTAACATCCATCTGCACACAACAACAGAAGAAAAATGCAAGCAGATATGCACTAGCGTGATAAAGAGATCTATTCAGTTGACCACTGAAGAAAACACCTCGAATTCACACCTTATGAAATAGAGTCAGTAGTCTTTTGAACCACTGCTCTGATACCACTTGATGGTCCCGATACGAGTTCTGGTGTATTGGGGGGGGGGGGAGGGAGAATACACCAGTAAAGACTTTTTTTTTTTAAAAACAACCTCCTAAAATAACACAACCGAGTAAAGCAACTCAGTTAGAATCACAACCGAGTAAGAAACACTCAGCTGGAAGTAAAGTGCTGTGCGGAATGTGGTGGAAATTAACTCGAATAAAATCAACTCACGCTTAATTGCAAGGTTGGTCAATAACCAAGACAGTTGATATGGAAGAATGCAGTTTGTATGCAGGTTAGTTAGTCAGTTGAATATGCAATAAGTAACTGAAAAATAAACACAACACACAAGAATTTACGTGGTTCGGAGATAACTCCTACGTCCACGGGGAGTTGTGAGTCCACATAACTTAGTTCAAGTTCTTCTGGACAAACCAAAAAGCTTACGCGGGCTTTGCAACCGTTGAGATAAGTTTACGGGTACTTATCAACCTTACAGATTAGTTTACGGGTACTAATAAACCTGTCTACTCAGTTACGGGAAGAGTAGGGTCCTAACAACTTTTTCAGGTGAGTGAGAAAGTGTGGGGTTCCAATTAATAACTCGAACAAGAAGTGAGCTATGATCTAACACTCTACGAACTCTAAACTAGTGATGTTCTCAAGGTTGGATCAAAAGACACTAAGACAGAATCTAACACTCTAGAACTCTCAACTAATGATGTTCTAAGAGATTGAATGCAGTTCAGCTCGTGTGAAGTATTTAGTTCTTTCTTTCGCTCTTTGGTCTCTTCTTGCACTTGTCTGTCTTGTATGTTTCGTAAGTCTTGGTGAATGAACGAAGGCCTCTATTTATAGGCGGAGAGAATCAACTAGCCGTTGGAAGAGCTGTTGATCTCTGTTCTTTGAAAGCGATGGCTTGTCTCTCATCTCTGTAGACTTTCTGGATTTGGCAACTGCATGCTTCTGCTTTCCATCTGAGACAGCTTTGTGTTGGGCCAAATGAGGTAATGACAGAGAGTCAAACCTTCACGTGACTTCCTTGTTTGAATTTCAAATCTCAACATTAGTCTTTCAACAATGGATGGTCGGTTGAGAGTTTCGATCTTCATCTGACTTGTTCTTCAGCTGATGTTCTATCTGAATGCTAACAGTTGAACTCTCAGCTGATTTGAACTTCACGGTGTTGATCTTCTTAGTTCGAGTCCTACAACTGATGTTCTGAAACTGAACACTCAGTTGTCTTTCTTGTATCTGATCAGTTGGCTCCGAACGCTCAGTTGTCTTACTTACAACTGATGTTCTCTTGCATATTCCTTAGTTGACTTTGGCATCTTCGCATCTGATGAACGCTCAGTTGTCTTTCTTACAACTAATGTTCTATCCGAGTGAAGCCTTGTTGCCGTCTTCAGCTGGAGACCTGTAAAGATAAAATCTTAAAATTGCTCAAACAGCGAGCCTAACTACTAACATTAGGAACTGGCAACATCTACTCGGTTGGGGTCAGTTGGTTTTGGAATCAATTAAAACTTTAATAAATTTCTCAACAACTGCAATGTATCCTGTAACTCAACAAGTAAAAATATCAAATAACAAAAGAGTTTGGATTGGGTTTCGAATCCATGATCTTAATTACTCATCACTCGTTCATTGGTGCAAAGATATTCAATTAACTGATCTTATCACTTGGTTTAAGACAAAGATTAGTTTATATCCTAAAGCTCACGAAGTCACGATATAAACACAGTTAGCCTATGTCTATCCAATTTTACAGATCTTGACCAGAAGGCAAAATCTCATCTCTTGATCAACAAAGTCACGAAGACACTTCAGTAACGATGCTGCCCAACAGGCATTAAGAATAAACAGACCCAAGACAGCCAAGTGGTAAGTCAATACCAACTGCTCTCCAACACTCTTTACCTTCTTGGGCACGAAAGACACTCTTGAGTTAAATCCCAATTCCTGTTAATGACTTAATCTCAATATCTAGATGGTGATCAATCATATATCAATATCAATTAAGTCTAGAATTAATCCTAAGTGTTTCGGGAATAAAATCAAATAACGAACTTACACAATTAGACATCACGAGTTTAGAACGAGTAATTTACGATCACTTCATCTACATCCAACCCAAAAGATAAATTAAGCTAGACATAATATTCAATAAGAACCCAAAATAAATAAAGGAAAATATACTTAAGATAAACTGGAAATGGGTTGCTGCCCAAAAAACGTAAGTCAGCAACCGAGGTCTTGACTTCAAGTCAACAACTGAAAACTATGCAGAAAAACTGGAAACGGAATATAAAAGTAAATTTGCAGAACTAAGCTAAAAGAACTCTCTAAACTCGAACTAAAACTCGCACTAAAACTCGCACTAAAAACTCGCACTAAAAACTCGCACGTTACAATATGAAGTCGGCCATATATATAGGCGATGAAATTAGGGCTAGGTTAGAATCCTTGTTGGTTAAGGACTCTTTCCATCCTTATCCGCCTCTTTCCTTGTATGGATTGCTGGAGATTTATTTCCTTGTCATGATAGATATCTCCTAAATCACGTTCAATTAGGATAAGGAAAGAAGAGTTTCCATCCTTATCCTCTTTCTTGGAGAAAAAGAAATCTGCAGCTGCTCCGACTTACATCTTGACTTCGATGTCTGCATCCTGTATCACTTCCTATGTTGACCAAGATCCTGGCTCCTCAGGGTACTCTGTCTGTTGGCTTTAAGGATATGGGGAGGTACTTCCTGACTTGTAGATTGAATATAATGATGTTGCCCAGCTACAAGCTTCCAGCCCTATGCCCATTTGCATTATATCGCCATCTCAGCATCTCAACAACAGATTTTCACCGGTTTTGCCCAAGATCTTACCTGTTCTTCCCTGCACACCTTCTCTCGACTTTGTGTCCTCCCAAACATACTTTGACTCGATAAAGACTAAAAAGAACAAGAAAAACACCAGAAAAGATGGACACAAATATGGGTTCATCACACCCACACACTTGAATTACACTTGCCTTCAAGTGTACAGTTGCGATTTTGCCCAAGACTCAAACAGAAAATAAGACACAGACTCAATAGATCAGCACATCAACATGTCAGTCAAAACAGAATATGAAGCAGATATTGCCATCAAATAGGTCAAGATAGAGTTATTGGGCAGCAAGGGTATCCTCACCAGCACTCAACTCTCAAGTGTATATGGTTAAGTGTATACGCTCCTGACTAATATCAACAATGTTTTTTCATAGGCTTGCCTGCCCTCTACATCTTTACTTCTTTGAACAAAATCAACATTACTTATCCTTAGGTCTTCATCGGGTTGTAACATGGCTTAAGGCAAAAGGTAGGATAATTTAGAATTTGGCTATGTCAAGATGAACTCAGTTCTTGGGCAACAAGTTGCCCTCGACTCCTTACTCCTCTCAAGCACCTCATCGGCCTTAGCACACTTATTCTTTCAGGACTTTTATTTTGTTATTTTTCTTTTTCTTTCTTTTTTTCCTCTTTTTTTCCTCTTTTTTTCTTTTTTTCTTTTTTTCCTTTTTTTTTCTAAGTCCTTAACCCAACACCTCTAACATAGGTTATATTGCCCAGCTAGCGCTACCCAACATTTTCCTTTCATCCCTACTTCTTCTAGACCTGACTTCTTGACCGAGAAGGCTTATAAATTCAGGCTACTATAAGTGAATCGAAAGAATTATCAACAAGCTTAAAGGGGCTAGCAAAGGATAAATGTCAAGGTAGGGAATTTTGGCCATGGGCTAATTCGAACAAAAATGCCTAATTCATCTAAGCAATTTTACTAAGTTACATGAAGTTTCAATAAGAGATGCAGGCAAGTTCTAGATCAACAAGTCTCAATTGGTCATTATCACACAAGAAAGAAATAAATGCTGCACATGTATATAGCATTCAACAGCTCAAAACCTCACAGTTCTTGCCCAATATCTCATTCCGTCATACCTATCTACATACGGCATCATCATCATTACATCAACATACCTATTCTGACCTATCATGCCAACATACTGATCAACAACTAAAACAAAATTTAAAATCACACAACATCGACCAACATCCCAACACCCACACACTTTGCCTTAGGCAAAGTAAGTATGATGTCGGGCAACAACAGACATAAAAAAAAAACTGACTCAACAATTATTTCAACAACGATCCCACCCACACACTTTTCTTTTGAGCAAAGTGGGTGAAGTCTGACCAACAACAAAGAATAAAAATGAGAATACGAACGATAAAAATAAAAAAACAACTTAATCTAAACACAACTAGGGAGGAAACAAATTTAAGAGGAAGGTATAACAAAACACTTGGATGTTTTGTGGGAAAAGAACACATTGAGGGCAAAATGAGTGGCTTGGAAGGTCTCCTTATGTGTTGCATGAACTTCTTCCAGTATGGTTAAGATCTCAAGGTTTGCAACTCCTTGTTACTCAAGCAAGGTAGGTATACGTTCTGCCCACTGCCAATAGTTTCGAAAGAAAGTTTTTGCAAGCATGTCTTGCCCTCTTCTTGTAACACGTTGAGCAAGTAAGAACTCCTAGTGTGCGAAAACATTCTCCTTCAGTTAGCCCAGGCCGCTGACCTCGATGTCCTACAGTCCAAAGGTAGCAGCCTTCATCTTGTCCCTTCTCAATGATTCTGGGCAAGAAGGCCCCTTCAGTTAGCCCAGGCTGCTGACCTCGATCCCTTATAGTACAACGGTAGCAACCTTCCTCTTGCCCCTTGTCAATGATTCTGGGCATGAAGGCTTTGCTGATGGTAGTGCACTCACTTTTGAATGTCATTCAAATCTTTCTTCGTTTCCCAAGTTCTTTCCATTGCTCCTGATAAGCAATGTCTCCAGGGGGTGGCACAACCTTCTTGGCCTCCATCGTGGTTCCTGACCTACACCTTGTATCTTGCTCAATATCTCCTGCACACTTCAAAACACCAAATATACTCCAAACACAAATTCTTTCCTATGGTTAATCTAGAATTAAAAATACTTCAAAATAAAACACTGTAAAATAAAATATTTTAAGCAAAAACTAACTAATTTTTTTTATTTTTTTTCAATAATTTTTACGAAAGTAAAGAAGAATAACTAAAAATAAAAATAAAATAGAAAATACTAACCAGGTTGCCTCCTGGACAGCGCCCCGTTTAAGGTTTTGGGCACGACACCCCCTCCTTTTGAAGTCAGAGTTCTTCCTCGACAAGGAACCCATATGGTTCCTCCTCAACAAGCTGTTCTTGCCCAAGATAGGCTTTCAACCGCTGGCCTTCGAGCTTTCAGTAATCAATGCATACTCGCCATCCTGTTTGCAATCTCATAGCCACCATCTCATTTTTTTCGTTCTCAACAACTTAGATTCCCAACTTCTTGGGCACCATGTGTACAGGGCTCACCTACCAGCTGCCGGACACGGGGTAGATGATCTCCAAATCAAGAAGCTTAAGTATCTCTTTCATCACCACTTCTTTTATGGTTAGATTCAATCGCCTTTGTGGATCTCTCATGGGAACAACATCTTCCTCAAGCAAAATATGATGAACACAATCCAAAGGGTTAATGCCTTTGATGTCGGCCAATTTTCACCCTATTACCTCCTTGTATTTGCTCAGAACCTCACCAACTCGGACCTCCTCCATGCTCGATAGCTCAGATGATATGATCATGGGCAAGGTCTCGTTCTTGACGAGATATATGTATTTCAGGTGCTTGGGCAAAGGTTTCAGCTCTAGCCTTTTGTAGTGATGGCACCAATCTGTCCTCCAGCTTCAATTCAGGGATGTTGAGTGGTTTAAACCCTTGAGGTTGCATGTTGCCCGGAATCCTGGCATAGCTGCATTCTTCCACATTTGCTGGTTCATCGTTCTGGGCAAGATCCTCTTCTGTCTGCAAGCCGGCATCCTGCTCAAGAACTGTCTGTTGCCAAAATTTCTCTACCAACTCCTCGGTCTCATTATGGGGTAGTTCTTCGAGTTCCTCATCAAACTCGTTAAGAGGCTTTTGCTCACCTTCATTCTGGTCCTCATCTTCATCTCCAAAGAATTTATTAAGAGCTTTACATTCCTCCAACTCCTCATTCTTGAAGTAGTCTTCGTCGGTGGAGTAGTCGAAACTATACGCATGAACTGACTCCTCCCAGAAATTTTTTATCACTTTAATACTCATCATCTTCATAGAATTCCATCATGGCATCCGCTGCCTCATCATTCTCATGCTGGTCAAGATCCAGGTCAAGATCCTGAATATGATTGAGATCCGCTTGGATTGGATCTTCGTTGTCTTCAAAGAAACAGCTTAAACTATTCAACGTCTCCACTTGGTCACCACATGCTTTGAGGGTGTTAAGGTGCTCCAGGGCATCATCCTGATTTTGCCTATAAGCATCGAACTCTACTACTTCTCCAGCGAATTGAACCGTCAACTTCCCAGTATCACAATCGATTTTGGTGCATGTCGTCCTCAAGAACGGCCTTCCGAGCAAGATCACTGAATTCTTGGTTGCTTTCTTTCCCATGTCATGAACATAGAAGTCTGCTGGGAACAGAAGATCCCCTACCCTGACCAACATGTCCTCCAAAACTCCATCGGGGTAGATTGTGGACAAGTCCGCCAATTGAATGGCAACACGGGTAGGAGAAAGAGGTCCAAATCTCATCTCATCGAACATGGCCCTCGACATTACATTTATCGAGGCTCCGAGATCAAGCATCATCTTGGGTATTGACGTGGTACCTATTGTGCATGGGATAGCGAACATGCCAGGATCCTGCTTCTTGACTGGGATGTGGTGATTCATGAGTGCTGACACATTCTCTACATGGAAACGGGCATTATCATGGTACTTGGTCTTCTTCAAACACATCTCTCTTAAAAACTTTGCACATTTTGGCATGGATTGTAACGCCATCAATAATGGGAGGTTGATTTCCACTTCTTGAACACATTCATCATGTCTTCCAACTCCTTCTGATCACGACCGCGAGCAAAACGTCTTGGGTACGGGGCTTTTGCCTTCGTAGTGTGAGGAACGGTCATCTTGGCCAAAGCCTCTGCCTCTCTTTCAGCCTTCAAAGAGTTCAACAACTCATCATCTTTATTGAATCCCAGCCTTGATCTCTCCATCTTCACGTAATCAAACAAGGCTTCATCCTCCTCATTATCGAAGACGGGATTCTTCTTGGCCTTTATCCTTCTTCGCACTTTGCCTTCAGCTCCTTGTAGATGTCATTGATGTCTCCTGTACTTATCTTGGTTTCCTCTACTCGAACAGGTTCTTTAGGTTGGATCTTAGGCAACAACCCTGGTAACGCCTTCCCACTATGCAAAGTCACAGCATTGACTTGCTCTTTGTTGACCTCCACTTGGGCAGGAAGCCTTCCATTCTTGCCATCTACAAGTCTTGACAAGGTTTGGTTTATGTGAGTCAATTGAGCTTCAAGGTTATTTGATTGACCTCGACTTTCTAGTTAAAAGTTCTCAAAATCCCTCCTTAGCCTTTGGTTCTCATTTGTAAACCGATCAATGGTCTCCTTCATGAACTCCGTCTTGGCTGGTTCTCGATATGGAGGAACATAGTTATATTGCTGTTGAGGTGGTTGTTGAGGTGGAGGAATGTACTGCTGTTGCTGCTGAACCGGCTGCTGCGGTTGTTGGTGGGCATGAGGTATTTAATAGTGGTTATTGCCATACCTCAGGTTCTTGTACTGGTTTGGTCTATAGCCGAAGTTGTTGCCATAGTTGCTGTTATTGCCATACTGGAACCTTTGTTGCCCATTGCCTTGCTGGTTCTGCCCTATTGCCTTCACCTCCTTTCCTTCTTCCACAAACCAACTAGGACAATCTGATGTGATATGGGATCTTTCCTGATATACTTCGCATTTCTTTATGGCTCTTTGAACTTCCTTGCCATCTACATTCTTATTCAAGGCCTCCATTTGACCATCCACCTTGGCCATGAATGCTTTCATGGTATTGACCAAGTTGTCTAAACTGCCCTTGTTGCCTTTATACCCCCCTCTCGGGATATCATCTTCATCTCATGATTGTTCGGCCATAGCAACTATTTTCTTGAAGACTTCAGCTGGTGATTGATCGACTATAGCTCCTCCACAAGCTGCAATTATCCATTTTCTCTCAGATGCCCTCAATCCTTTTAAGAAGTATTCAATCAAATCAATGTCCTGAATTCGATGTTGAGGACATCTTGCTATCAACTTCTTGAATCTTTCATAGTAGTCATACAATGACTCACTTCCACCCATTTTGATCGAGGAAATGACATTCCTCCCACTTTGTATCCGGCCAACGGGTATGTACTTATCAAGAAAAGCCTACTGCATCTTTTTTCAGGTGTCGATGCTTCCCTCTGGCAAGGTGTAAAGCCACTCACGTGCTCCATCTAGTAGTGAAAATGGAAACGTGAGTAACCTTACATAGTCAGGAAACGTATCTCTGGCAGCATCTCGTTCTCGGGCAGCATCTCAGTCTCGGGTAGCATCTCGAGCAGAAGGGGTATTGTTCCTTACAGTGCTGATCGCCATCTCAAAGTCTTGAAGATGGGTCTGAGGGTTTTCTCCGGGATGATCGCTGAACTTGGGCAGTATCTGTATTAGCGAATGTTTGAGCTCCCAGTTGCCATTGATGGTGGGCAACTGGATACTTGAAGGTCTGATCCCCTTGTGGTCAGGGAACATAATCTGACGGATAGTTTTCTTTTGCTGTCTTACTATGGTTGTTGATGTCTCTGCTGCTGAACTGGATGTTGACTTCTCGCTGTTTGTACTCGCTGTTGAGCAAGAATCGTCTTCTTGCTCAATATTCTGATCTTCTGTCAAGCTCGGCAACTCTGAAGGCTCGTTGACGCCTTCCTCCAGCTCTTTCTTCTTCTTGCGTTGTTCTGCTCGATTTCTCCTCGCTATCACCTCCGGACAAGTTCCTGGATCTTGTGGATCTCCGTCACTCCGTAGATGTGGCTTGAGCATAAACCGTGCTCAACTAAAGCTAGAAGAGCAAACTAGCTTAAAACCAAGTCCCCGCCAACGGCGCCAATTTGACGAAGCACTGTCGTTACACTCTTCGCACAAATAAATTTATAAACACCTCTTGACCAACAAGGTAGTAGTTAATGGCAAGTGGGGTCGATCCCAAGGGACTTGGCGTAGATCTGCTCTTCAATCGAACTCAACAAAAGAGGTTTTGACTGCAATGTATCCTGTAACTCAACAAGTAAAAATATCAAATAACAAAAGAGTTTGGATTGGGTTTCGAATCCATGATCTTAATTACTCATCACTCGTTCATTGGTGCAAAGATATTCAATTAATTGATCTTATCACTTGGTTTAAGATAAAGATTAGTTTATACTCTAAAGGTCACGAAGTCACGATATAAACACACTTAGCCTATGTCTATCCAATTTTACAGATCTTGACCAGAAGGCAAAATCTCCTCTCTTGATCAACAAAGTCACGAAGACACTTCAGTAACTATGCTGCCCAACAGGCATTAAGAATAAACAGACCCAAGACAGCCAAGGGGTAAGTCAATACCGACTGCTCTCCAACACTCTTTACCTTCTTGGGCACGAAAGACACTCTCGAGTTAAAGCCTAATTCCTGTTAATGATTTAATCTCAATAGATGGTGATCAATCATATATCAATATCAATTAAGTCTAGAATTAATCCTAAGTATTTCGGGATAAAATCAAATAACGAACTTACACAATTAGACCTCACGAGTTTAGAACGAGTAATTTACGATCACTTCATCTACATCCAACCCAAACGATAAATTTAGCTAGACATAATATTAAATAAGAACAAAAAATAAATAAAGGAAAACATACTTAAGATAAACTGGAAACGGGTTGCTGCCCAAAAAACGTAAGTCAGCAACCGAGGTTTTGACTTCAAGTCAACAACTGAAAACTATGCAGAAAAACTGGAAACGAAATATAAAAGTAAATTTGCAGAACTAAGCTAAAAGAACTCTCTAAACTCGAACTAAAACTCGCACTAAAACTCGCACTAAAAACTCGCACTAAAAACTCGCACGTTACAATATGAAGTCGGCCATATATATAGGCGATGGAATTAGGGTTAGGTTAGAATCCTTGTTGGTTAAGAACTCTTTCTATCCTTATCCGCCTCTTTCCTTGTATGGATTGCTGGAGATTTATTTCCTTCTGATGGTAGATATCTCCTAAATCACGTTCAATTAGGATAAGGAAAGAAAAGTTTCCATCCTTATCCTCTTTCTTGGAGAAAAAGAAATCTGCAGCTGCTCCGACTTACATCTTGACTTCGATGTCTGCATCCTGTATCACTTCCTATGTTGACCAAGATCCTGGCTCCTCCGGGTACTCTGTCTGTTGGCTTTAAGGATATGGGGAGGTACTTCCTAACTTGTAGATTGAATATAACGATGTTGCCCATCTCCAAGCTTCCAGCCCTATGCCCATTTGCATTGTATCGCCATCTCAGCATCTCAACAACAGATTTTCACCGGTTTTGCCCAAGATCTCACCTGTTCTTCCCTGCACACCTTCTCTACTTTGTGTTCTCCCAGACACACTTTGACTCGATAAAGACTAAAAAGAATAAGAAAAACACCAGAAAAGATGGACATAAATATGGGTTCATCAATGAGGCGGGAGAGGTGGAGGAGCTGGTTGAGATGGCCCTGCGCCGATAGCGGCACCATCACCACCGCCACATGAGAAGATGATTCGTGAAAATTGGAAAATTGAGTGAAGTGCGTCGGTGGATTGGTGAATCCTTTTCCACGGCGGAGAGAGAGAGAGTGTGAGGGGGGGGGGGGGGGGGGGGGAGGGGGAGAGAGAGAGAGAGAGAGGAAGGGGAAGAAGATTAGGTGGAAATGATGTGTAATATATTTTTATTTTTATTTTTTAATTCTTAATCAAAATGTCGTCGTTTTAGTTAAAACAACGTCATTTTGATGCCACGTCATTCTGAATTGGACACGTCATCGTCAATTTTTTCCCCAAATTGAATTTGGACGGACATTGCAATAAATTGAAAGGTAGCTATATTTTTTGCTACAATTAAAAGGTTTGTTAAAAAATCAAAAGATCGGGTATTTTTATCCGATATTACCAATTTAAAATATATGAATTCACGTCTCTTCCTTTTCTGTTGAATATTACTAATTCGACATTATAGTTTTGGGGATTCTTGTTGTTTTGTAGAATTTTTTAATGGCTTCATTAGAATCGGAATTATTGTTTCATATTATTGCATCTTCTCTTGGCAAGTGATCCATTTTATGGTGAGTTTGTCACTTGTTACTTCTATTGTTTTGAGTTTAATTAATGTATTCATTTGCTGCTTGTTACTTCCATTCTTTTCGTTGAATTTATTTCAAATTGCTTTGATATGAATATGTTGCCTATGCAGTCGCAAACAACTTAGTTGAATTGTTCAGAAGAATGGGTAATTGTCCAAATATTGAGTTTTCAAATGTGCCGCATGGATATTGGTAGGATTTTGTATGAAGCTAGAAATTTGCAGTGTACCATATGTTTCTTGTATTGTATTTAGAGAATGTTTCTTGTCACCGTTCAGATTATGATGTTGTATCCCGATATTTTGAGTCGTAATGATCTATACGTAAAATCTGAGTTTGTTCCAATATGGTACGAACGAGACAAATTGATTATAATTTGAAACAATTATAAACTAATTAGATCATTCAACGCAATTGTATCACATTTGGGACTAATAAGACTAAATTTGTATTAAATCAATAGTACCACAATTCTGATACCCGCCCGAACTGACATGATCCGTCCGATCTTATACAATTATATTGTATGAGATCTTTTCATTTGTGTCTATGAATTATGCACCTGTTAGTAAAAAATTATTTTATCCCACATCGTTTTTCATTAACACTCTCCACATAACTTATATAAACACTCATTATCAATATGTATTTTCTCATCTCGTAATTGTTTTACACAACCAATTTAATTTGGTCAATTAATTACTTGGCCGAATAAATATATAGTTTTACTTTGGAAAAACGAATCCAGAGTAGAGTCATTCCTTTGAATTTGGATCCTACATTACACGTTCTATATTTTTCGATTATATTTGAGCAAAAGAAAAAGATTGTTTGGAAAAAAATATTTCATACTTCTTAAAAGTCGATACTTCTTTTCGAATCCTAGTGAACTATAAATAAATAAAGCATGTGGATTAAATTGAATTAAAAGTATTTAAAATAGTAAATCAAGACGGAAGAATCACAGAATTTTCTTGAATTTTAATTAAAATTAAAGATTTCACTTTTAAAATAAATTTCTATAACTACCAAACAAATTGCGGATTAAGCTATTAAATAAATAAATTTAAATATCTAATACACAGGTGTATAGATTTTTTATAAAAAAAATACTATTAAAATAAAATAAAGTTGCAATTACAAGCACATATGATTCCACAATTTCCCCCAACCAATTGTCAGCTTTTATATATTAACTAAGCTCACTAACATTCAATTTTTATAAATTACGAAATACAATATCTTTGTTACATTAAATATAGAGAAATTTCCCAATCTAGCACTTCCTAAATAGTTTTTTTAAAATTTAGCACCTTTTATAATTCTTTTAAATTTTAGTACTTCTTCTCTTTTTTACCCTCAAATACATTTTGTATTTCCCATCTTATCCCAATTTTCTCTCTTTCTTTCCTCATTATTTTTTCTCTCTCCCTTCTCATTCATCATCGCCACCTCCAGCCTCTCTCTCTCTCTCTCTCTCTCTCTCCAGCCGCTGCAACCTCCTCGCCGAAGCACTGCTCTCCGCCGTCTCCACCTCCGCCGCTGCCTGCCACCACGATGCGAAGTCTCCCTCCGCCGCCTCCACCTCCCTCCGTTGTCGGTCGCCACCACTCCCGTCGTCTCAGATCCCCCTTCTATTCCCCCCTCCGACGAGGAGTCATGGTCGGTCGGGTACTGTAAGAAGTAGCCGGCAGAGCGTGGGCGGCGGCCGGTCGGAGAGATTAAGGGCGGTAAAGCGTGGGCGGATCTAGGGTTTGTGATGGCGCCGCTTCATTTCACCAAACACCGCCGCCGCCTCTGCCTTGCCGCTGCAACAGCGGCCGGCGGCGTTCTCTTCTTCCAACTCTCATTTCTGTCTCAGTGAAATACGAAAAGATTTAAAAGTGAAACCATAGATCCCCAAATTCAAAACCCCCTCTCTTCTCCGGCGAAACCAGATTCTATGGCTTCCGAGCTGCACAAAATGAGGTCAGGAATCATGGATTGAAGAAAAGGATGAGTTGAAGGATCAATTTAATTACTTGTATGTGAATGTGAGCCATGTTAGATTCGCATTTCGTAAAGTCTCATATTTTTTATTTCTGGCCTTTAGGATAGCTTCAAGCTCTTCCAGCGTGCACGGACATTCCGGCGCCGCCCTCCACTTGTAGGTGATGCAGCTTTCCTCTTCGACTATTAAACTTATAGTATATATTTAGTTGGTTGCTGCAGTGATTATAGTAGTAATAGAAATTTAATTAGGAGTTGGTGGAGATGACTGTAATTTAGTTTGGTATTTTCACCTCAAATTTGTATTTTAATTGTTGGTTGGTTTAATGGGAGCAGATGGAAGGCGACTGGACCTTCCCATTTTTTTTGTGTGCACTCACAAATTTTGCCAATTTTTTTGTGTGACGTCTCATATTTTATCCTTTTATTTATGACTTCACAAAATTTTTCAATTTTTTTTGTGACTTCACAAAATTTTCAATTTTATTTGTGACTTCACAAAAAATGTGTAAAATAATTTTTGGCCGCCGGCGACAGTGGCGGCGGCATGATGGCGACGGTGGTGGCACAGCGGCGGCGGCGGCGGAAAAGTGGTGGTTGAAGTTTTTTTTTTGTTCAGTCACAAATTTTTTTTGTGATCGCCGGCGATAGTGGCGGCGGCGGAAAAGTGATGGTTGAATATTTTTTTTGTTCAGTCACAATTTTTTCCATTTTATTTTTATGACTTCACAATTTTTTTTTTCTGACTTCACAAAAAATTTGTGGACGCCGGCGACGGCGGCGGCGGCGGGGTTGTGGTGGTGGAATTTTTTTTTTGTTCAGTCACAATTTTTTTTTGTTAGTAGATAGGTGATGGAAGGGCAAAAATGTCAAAAAGTGCTAAAATTTAAAGAATTTATAAGGAGTGTTAAAATTTTAAAAAACTATCTAAGAAGTGCTAGTTTGAAAATCTTCTCTTAAATATATATATATATATATATATTACATGTGTTCATATATTTAACACACACATTGCACATGGACATCGACCGGTGAAATGTATAATATTAGTAAATGAAAATGGAAGAATTGCAGAACAATTTTATTGAATCTAATAAGATAATAAAGATTTTTACTTTCAAAATAAAGTTTTTATAACTACCAAAGAAATTGCATCTAATATTTAAATAATACGTGGATTAAAATTGAACTAAAAAGGGATAAAAATTAGTAAATGAAGACGAAAAAATCGCAGAACAATTTTGTTGAATCTTACTGAAGCATGTGGATTAAACTGAAAGGATCAAAAATTATAAATGCGAACGGGAGAATCACAAAATATTGCTTTTAGTTTAATTATGTACTAAAGACTCTCATTTTCAAAATAAATTTTATAACTATCAAGTATATTGTAGCTAATTTTTTAATAATCTTAATGAAGTATTTGGATTAAACCTTGACTAAAAAAAGTAGAAAAATAGTAAATGCAAATGAGAGAATTGCATAACAATTTTCTTGAATTTAATTAGAAAATTAAAGATTTCACTTTCAAAATATTTTTTTTTTATAACAATCAAATAAATTGTGGCTAGTAATTTTAGTAATCTTAATGAAGTATGTGGAGTGAATTGAACTAAAAGGATAAAAAATAGTAACTAAAGACGAGAGAATTGAGAAATAATTTTCTTGAATTTAATTAGAAAAAAAAGGTTTATTTTCAAAATAAATTTCCATAACTATTAAACAAATTGCCTCTAATAATATCCGGTCGATTTTTGACGAGTTGCACACTAACTTGAAAGAAAAAAAAATTTTATTTTCAAAACAAATTGCTTCTAATAATATCCGGTCAGTTTTTGACGGATTACAGACTATTTTTTTTTAATATCGTGAGACCCGAAACTGCTACCTTCAATGCACACTGAATAAACCTTCATCTATTATGCAGTAACTGCAAACCCCATAGGGCATGATTGCACACTAGTTTTAAGTATATCATATTGTTGCTAATTCAGGAAGAAATTTAGTTGATTAAGTAGACTAAAACGTATACAATTTTTTTCGTCAAAAAAAAAAAAAAAAACGTATACAATTTTTTGATTTATTACGAATGAAAAGAATAGGAAGATTCGTTGTTATCTTTTAAGAAAAACTAATACTCTTCCTTTTTTTAAGGAAAACTGATACAGTACTCATTTTAAAATGGATATCTTATTTTCGTTCGTGAATTATTTTCTTCTTACAAGACAGTACTGCTGCCCCTATAGCATTTCGTTGATTATAAACCCTTTCTTCATTTTTATTCAAGGATTAAGCTAAAAAATTTAAGCTTTGACCGTTTGAAAAGTATTAGGAAGTTAAAGCAAAATAACATGTTTATAACATTTTTGAACATTATTTTAGGTAAAAGCTTTACGTAGTCCTAATTTGCAACCGTAGAATAATGACATCAAAATCTGACAAGCAATTCTAATATTCTATTATCTAGTCGTCGGAATTAATCCAAAGAGTCGGTTATATTCCATTTATTGATTTACAACACTGACTTTTTTTTTCTTCTTTTTTTTTTTTTTAATGTAATGTTATAACAAACAGTACAGGGTCAATTTTAAAAGGATAGTGATATTTAGACACCTAGAGTTCAGAACACCAATAGTATATTTGTAATTAAATGATCTTTTAAGTAATTTAATAATTAATGGAATTAGTGATCTATCAATTATACCCTTTCCACCTAACCTTCACAATTAATTTCAAATTATTTTATTTCAATATTTGTGCATGGTTTTTAATTATTTTATTTTTTATATTTCGTTTCTTTAATAATAAATGTTAATTTAATATTCTGTTTTATTTTTCGTCTATAAAAAAAAAGATATGTTGGTAAGGGAGCTCGAACACGTGATCAATTTAAGTAGTTGTTCCAGTGGGTAAGATCTCTGCCTTTTTCCAATACGTCAAAGGTTCGATTCTCTTTAACTACATCACTCTTTTTGATAAACGGAAAAAACAGAATATTAAAAATAAAAAAAATCCATAATTAAAAAAATGAAATATTAAAAATAAATAATGAAAAGTCATGCACAAATATTGGAATATTATTCGAAATTGGAATCAATCTTGAAGGTTAGATAGGAAAGGAAGGATATAATAGACAAAATACTAATTTCTTTAATTATCAAATTAATTAAAATTAATTAAAAAAATATTTAATTACAAATATATTATGGGTGTCCAGTTACTTGGTGGCGGAATTTCTTTTCTGATCCAGAAACTAAACTTAAATTTTGCATATCATATTCTATCTTTTTAAGTGGATGGACATGAGTAGTTTGGACATTAATGAGACCTAAGTTGCCAATAATAAACAACAAAAAACAAGATTTGATACTTTGATGGGCCATTTATGTTTCCGTATTTTATATGATAACGGTCCTTTTTAGTATAAAATCAATACATCATAATTGGAAATGTTGACTAATGGTCTAGGTTGAAACCCCACCGGCACGCTCTTCCTTCCCCCAAATAACAACAATGCTTTACTATATAAAGATTGTATGTCTTGTTGTTTTCCTGAACAATTATAAATTTCACATCTAGGTTCTTCGTGAGAGTTGAATATTTAGAATGATTCTAGAGTAACTAGCATATAACCTGTCGAAAATCGATTGTCACAGCCCTAAATTCCGAGGGACGGCAGAAGCCGGGGTGTGACTGGGGTTGGATTAAAGAAGCGGGGAAGAAGGGGGCTAACTGACTAAACATACATATAAGACATCATACATTCAATGAACAAGACTTGAATAATATAAAGAAAGAGTTAATCACGAGTGATTACTCGACAAAAGTACACAAAAGTAATTAAGTTCAAGTTTACAGACTTATGCTACAGAGTTTTGTTCAAGATACACATATTCTCAAAAGACTTAGAGTTCTGGCAGCGGAAGAGTCCTAACTAAAGCATCCTATCTTTCCAACTCAACTTCAACCGTTGCCGCTCACGTCGCTTCAACCTGCACATTTAGAAAGCAATGTAGGGCTAAGTACAAAGGTACTTAGTGGGCACGATGCCGAAATCATAATCATAAGTATAGATAAATATGGCATTTCATAATTGTAGCACATCGGGGTTTTATTGGAAAGAACCCGTGTCTACTAAACATTTTCTGACTCTTTTTCTCAATTTAGCTTGCAAGCATTTTTCTGGTATGTTACGTTCAATCTTGACCAATTCTCATTCACCGTGGCTGGTACCCCTTAACAGGATATCACATACACCACAGGTTACAAAGTGCACTAACTCTGGAAAGCACTTAGCAGCTAACTCAGAGCTGATCGTTAGTTGACCTAGTTAGATTAACTCTAAATCTGGAAAACACGAATGTTGACTCAGATAGGTACAAGAGAACTCACATAAAACATAAAACAGTTCATGCCATAATATCACTTTGAAAACACATATATCAAAGCGATAAAGAAAGATTTTCCGAGCAATGCTCGTTTTATTTTATATATAAAAGCCCACCTCGTAATACAGAACTAAGAAGTACTAGCTTCCAATCTTCGGATCTTCCGTCCTTTCTTTACTGCTGTCTTCCTCCTTCATCGTAAAATAATAATACTTAAACTCGGGTCGTAAAAGATAATCGATCAAAGAAAATCGAAATAGGTTTTAGTTGTTTCATTCTTTAGGCATTTGCACGCTTACTAGATTCATTTTACTTAAACGGGAACGAGACTCGAACAAATCCCGTTTAGAACTCGAAAGGTCTCATACTCGACTCTTAGGTCAGTAGAGAGGGTAGTCGATAGCTTAAATACGACTTAAAAGATCATAAGAAACTAAGTTGGAAAGAATCAACTTAGTAAAAATTACGTTTTAGTTCATTAAACGACTTATGCAATTTCACGCTTAACTAGTTTTCTTTACTTGAACGGGTAAGAGGTACCAACTCGACTCAGATAGCACTCAAGGCTCCTTTCTTGACTCTAGGGTCAGTAGGGAGATAGTCATTAGTTATTACGGCTTAAACGATCGAAAGAAACTAAGTTGCGAACGAAACAACTTAGAAGAATGAAAACTGAAATTTCACTGCGCAATACAGTAACTCTGGGGACTGCCCAGAACAGGGGATCTGGAAAAAGGGGATGAGCCCTGAACCGTTAGAAATTTTGGGATGTCTAGTTTACGCTCCAATTTACGGATCGCAAATCCGATAAACGAGCTAAAAGTTATTACAGTTTCCGGCAAGGGTTGCAAAACTGCCGCGCTAACCCTAGTTGCTCGATAGAAACGACGTATAGCTTCTTAGGTTCGTTCTAAGTTCTCGTATTCGATTTCTTAAGAAACTGGACCCTCAAGGCAGTCATCACGTACTCCCGTACGTGATGAACTCCTTCTCAAAACTCGTCCAATAGCACGACATTTCAAACGTCGGCTTCCAACTAACAAGTACTAAACCAATATGTTATCAACTTCTCGTTCTAGTTCTCGACTATCACTTTAGCTCATATTATAATAGCTCAAAAGCTCATGACATCAACTACAAAGTTATTCCCAAGTCCATCATAAACGATAGTATCAAATTGGAATTCTCATTCGACTTCTCGGTTATTACTTACGTCTAATTGTTCGTCCCTTACACAATTTTCAAAGTTGTCGGATTTCGTTCAAATTTTACGTCATTAAACAATATCTAACGAGAATCACTTTCATGCGTATAATCATTTCATATCAACACTATATTTTAACTTACGACGAGTTCTTTGTCTCTTACATCCCACGAAACAATTTTAGAAAATTTTCAATAAATTCCCATTATCAACTAACATCATTTGCAACCATATTCCATCATCATTTTATCAATTAAACCAAGCCATATCAAACCCCTAAATGTCTAATAAATTTCGGTATTTATAGAAGGATTAAGAGGGTGATTTTCTTCTTCAATTAACACCATTTATTCATTAATCATACTATTATATCCTCAATTAATCAATTGAAATCCAATTACACATTAACATGCAAAAATCTCCAAATCCTAACTTCAAACCCTAAATCGGTTTTAACATACAAAGGGGCTTTCGATTTCTCTTGGTTCTAATCCCTAATTAAGCACTTCCTAAACATGAATTTAACATCAATTGAAGAATTCCAAAAATCCTACCAAATCTCCCAAATTTTCGGTAATTACAAAGCATTAGGGTTCTTGATTTTTCTTCCATTTCAAACCTAGAATTCATATCCAATCACAACTAATTTCACTAATCGAGGATCAAAACATCTAGTTCATCATCCCTAATTTTCAATTCAAGAAGAAAAATAAAAAGAAGAGGATGATGGATGGATAGAAGCATGGAGGAGATGAATACCTTGAGATTTAACAAAGAAAGACTTAGGTTTTGATGGTTGGATGAAGTCTTGTGTGATTCCTTCTTGATGAGAGCTTGAAGTTCTTCAATGGTGGAAATGAAATGAAGATGGGAGAGAGAGGAGTGAAGGCTGCCGATTTGATGAGGGAGGGAGGGAGAGATGGTGATGACAAGGTTAATTTGAATAGTACTACCTAAGGTGTAAAGTAGGAATAGTAATAGTAATAGGTGTCACATTTTAATAACTTATAAAAACAAAATATCCACTAATGAGAGAGAGGTGAGGTCGGTTAGAGGGAGAGAAAGAAAGAAAATACGCGCTTTTCCTGCGCGATACGACGTTACGGAAATCGAACGATGAAATACGTAGCTCGGCACAAGATCGTCACGATCCTATTCGTCCAAAAATTCTAACGTATTAAACTTAATCGAAAAATAATATTTAAAACTTTAATTCCGACAAAATCTCGGGACGACACAGTCCGAGTTTTGTCCGGAAAATCATAAAAATGAACTTTCTCGGATGAGTTCGTATCGCGATTTCGTGAATGTAAAAATCAGACGGTTTTCCGTTCTGAGTTCACGAACTAAAAACTTTTCGTACGCGCTAACCCTAAATACAGTAGTCGTCTAGCTGACTTTCGTTATTTATTTCCAGAAACGGATTCGACCGTTAGTCTTAGAATTCAAAATTGTAAACTTAGGTGTGCAAAGCCATTCATTTAATTAACTTTAAAATTTTGAGATCGTAAGGAATTTCCGGGGCATTACATCGATGGAAATTAATTATTTAATAAAAATTTTAAACATAATATATTTGGTTATTATTAAAATTTTTAATGAGTTTTTCTTTTAAGGTGTAAACTTTCAAAAATCATTACTTTCTTTTGTAATTCAATCGTTACAAGTTGTTGATCACAACAAATGACGATGATAATGAACCTAGTGTTTATCCACTCGAAAAGATTATGAATATATAGTCGTAAATCTTTCAAATTAATTAATAAGTAATATGTTTTTCTACTCATTTTCGTCTCATATAGAAAAAATCAACGGGAATCAAATTCTTTTTTTAGAGATAATAGTGATAGAATTTTTTTGATTATGAAAAATATTTAGCATAACTTTTTTTTTAAAAAAAGTTGAACTGTCGTTTGGAATCGGCCTGTCAATCACCACGGTTCCAGGTTGGAATTGTCCCGTCGACCACAGTTCTAATCCAAATTTAATTAGAAAGTAAATAACTATTTGTTCTCGTCCTTAACCGCTATAGTATTATTACCTATTTATATCTCTCATCTCTCTCTCACTATCCGCTCCTTCTCTTGTCTCTTTCTCTTCATAAAAAGCTAAAAGATTCAACTTAAGAGTCACTTTCCTTTATTGAAGATAAATGATTCAATAAAAAAAAACGACTCTTAATATTGTTGATCGCAACAGATGACGATGATATTGAACCTAGAGTTTATCCATCCGAAATGATTCTAAATATATAGTAATAAATCTTTCAAATCCTATTAATAAGTAAATGATTTACTACTCATTTTCGTCTCATATTGAAAAAATCGACAGTAAATTATTATTTAATAAAATTATCAAATCTATTAGACAATAGTGATAGATTTTTTTTTACTGTGAAAATATTTAGCATAATTTCATTTAAAAAAAATTGAACTGTCGTTTGGAATCGACCCGTCAACCACCACGGTTCCAGGTTGGAATTGTCCCGTCGACCACAGTTCTAATCCAAATTTAATTAGAAAGTAAATAACTATTTGTTATCGTCCTTAACCCCTATAGTTTTATTCGCTATCTATATCTCTCTTCTCTCTCTCACTACTTGCTCCTTCTCTTGTCTCTTTCTCTTTATAAAAGCTAAAAGATTCAACTTAAGAGTCGTTTTCCTTTACTGAAGATTGTTTGTCAATAAGAATAAATGTGGTGTTAAATATTATACATTATGAAATTAACATATCTTTCCTATAAGATTCAAAATATTGATATCTAGTAGTAAGATATATATATGACTTAACAATGTAAATAAAAAATATATTTAATCAATAAGATAATTGATTAGAGAATTGTGGAGCATGTAAATCGTATAATACAAATTGGAGAATTGAAATCTTATTGATATCTATTACAATTATATTAATATACATTAATGATGAATTATTGTCACAGCCCCAAATCCCGAGGGACGGCAAAGCCGGGGTGCGACTAGGGGTTGAATTAAAGAAGCGGGGAAGAAGGGGGAGTAACTGAATAAATGAATAAACTGACATTAATAAACAAGATAATAACTAAGAACTACTTCCATTAAACAAAAGAGAGTTAATCTTGAAGGATCGCTCGACAAAGTTGTATTCAGAGTTGACTAGGTTTCAAGTATGAAAACTTAAACCGAAAAGATTATACATCAAAAAAAAGTATTTTGCAGCGGAATAACACGTAGAGTGATAACACATTTTCAGATGTGAAATCGAGGTTCAACTAAACTTCTTTCCTTAAGTACGACCTCTACTCAACTTCCGCCGTCTCCATCACTCAACCTGCACATTTAGAAATACATACAGAGCTAAGTACAAAAAGCACTTAGTGGGCACTTTGCCGAAATCATATCATAGATTTTATATAGATTCATCAGGCATCTAAACAGTAACACAATGGGGGTTTTCCCTTTTAAAACAATCCCGTGCTTACTAAACATTTTTCTCTTTTCATAAATGACTCGCGCGAGTATTTTTTTCTGTTGTTTTGTTCATTTTGCCCAAATCTGTTTCAACGCCGGGGAAGAAGCCTTTTCTTCTTCCACGAACGCTCCTCACCGAAGCTGGCTACCCCTCAACAGGGCACCACATACATCGGCTACCATGTACACTAACTCTGGAAAGCACCCTTTTGGCTAACTCAGAGTCCGATCGATTGTTGGCGAACCAACTCAAAATGGCACAAGAGAACTCACAAAAAAACAATTCTCTTATGCACTGATAATCACTTTCAAAACACACTTATAAAGCAATAAGAAAACACTTTGAGCAACGCTCACTTTATTTGTATATAAGAAAGCCAACATTATTTTGATAGATAGAAAGCCCACATTTTTTTTGATAGATAGAAGCCCACATTATTTTGATAGATAGAAAGCCACATTTTTTTTGATAGATAGAAAGCCCACATTATTTTGATGGATAGAAAGCCCACCTTATACGAATTACAGAACTACTTTAACCTTCTGTCTTCCGTCCTTTCTTCTAGTTGCGACTTCCTCCTTTTATCGCAAACAATCAAGCTTTAGTAAATCGGTCGAGGCGGTTTAAGAGAAACAGACTCGATAACAATTAAACAAGTTTTAGGCCTTTGCACTTTAACTAGTCTTTTACTAAACGAAACGAGACTCGAACACATCTCGCTAAAAACTAACTTGGTTCTTTACTTGACACTTAGAACATCATAACGAAAGTCAATAACTCTAAATGACTCAGGTGTTCCAAAGAATTCAAGTTAAGAAAAGATTTCACTTAAGAAATAGAGCTGCAGAAGAATCTGCACAACTGCTGAAGATTCAAAAGCTCACGCAGAACAGACTGTTGAGAAACTGTAATACCCTGTATATTTCTTCCGTCGCTAAAATAAAAATTTAATTATTAATTAAGGCTTTGCACGCCTAAGTTAAGGATTTTCGATTCTAAGACTGACGGTGAAATCCGTTTTTGAAAATAAATTCTAGAAGTCGGTCGAACGACTACTGTATTAGGGTTTTCGTGTCCGATAAAATTTTCGTCCGAAAACTCAGATCGAAAAACCATCAGACTTTACATTCACTTTTTCTTCGATACGAGTTCACCAGAGAAAGTCAGTTTTTATTATTTTTCCGGGCGAATTTTGGACTGTCTTATCCCGACTTTTCATCGGATTTCGGAAATCGAAATATACTTTCCGAGTAAGTGATTTATTTCTAATCTAACGGTCGAATTAGATTTCGTCAAAAAAGTAACCGTCTAGGATTTTAATTTTTTGATTTTATAACGTCGTATTAGACCCGTAAAACGAGATATTTTTGCCTAAAAATCTAAAACAAACCGCCACACACACATAGTGACTCATCTTCTATTTTATTCTTCACCTTTACACCTTGCTAACTTAGTCATTATCTTCTCCAATACACCCCTCAAAACCGCCACCCTCCATCATTCATCTCTCTCTCTATTCTCTTTCTCAATCCTCCATTGAAGTGTTCTTCAAGCTTTCAAAAGCTCCACAAGATAGTAATCTACCGATCATTCTTATTTCCGAGTTCATAATCGACAAGGTAAGAGCTTCCTCTCGAGATTGAACCGAACAAAACTTCCTTCCCTCAACTTTGATTTTTTTCGAAAATTTCATGAGAAGAAGCATGATGTTCTTTGATTAATTCATGTTATTAGATGCATAGAATTGGATTTCCATGGTTGGATTTAAGAAGAAATCATCCTCCTAACAAATTGATGAATACCTGAACCCTGAACCCTGAACCTTTCTTTTAGGGGTTTGATGTTTGATTTGATTTTTAGATAATTGATTAGTGGATTATTGTTCTATGTATTGATAGATGAATGCATGAATTATTTTAAAATTTTCTAAAAATAAAAATAAAAAGGTAAGAGATGAAGAAGTGAGGATATGATTTAGTATTGGATATGTTTTGTAATGATATAATGATAGAAATGATATGTAGTAAGTACGTGGATGATTATAGAATTTAATGGGATTTTTCTAAAAATAAAATAGAAATCGTAAGAGACGAAAACTCGACGATAAGTTGAGATTCGTTAATAATTTGAGTATGTGGTTTACGTATTAGTGAATCTTGATAGTTGTTGATTGATATTGGAAAGTGTTCGGAAATTTATTAAAGTTTTGATTGATTCCAAAACCAACTGACCCTAACCGAGTAGATGTTGCCAGTTCCTAATGTTAGTAGTTAGGCTCGCTGTTTGAGCAATGTTAAGATTTTATCTTTACAGGTCTCCAGCTGAAGATGACAACAAGGCTTCACTCGGATAGAACATCAGTTGTAAGAAAGACAACTGAGCGTTCATCAGATGCGAAGATGCCAAAGTCATCTAAGGAAGATGCAAGAGAACATCAGTTGTAAGTAAGACAACTGAGCGTTCGGAGCCAACTGATCAGATACAAGAAAGACAACTGATCGTTCAGTTTCAGAACATTAGTTGTAGGACTCGAACCAAGAAGATCAACAACATGAAGTTCAAATCAGCTGAGAGTTCAACTGTTAGCATTCAGATAGAACATCAGCTGAAGAACAAGTCAGATGAAGATCGAAACTCTCAACCGACCATCCTTTGTTGAAAGATTATTGTTGAGATTTGAAATTCAAACAAGGAAGTCACGTGAAGGTTTGACTCTCTGTCATTACCTCATTTGGCCCAACACAAGGCTGTCTCAGACGGAAAGCAGAAGCACTCAGTTGCCAAATCCGGAAAGTCTGCAGAGATGAGAGACAAGCCATCGCTTTCAACGAATAGAGATCAACGGTTCATCCAACGGCTAGTTGATTCTCTCTACTTATAAATAGAGGCCTTCATTCATTCACCAAGACTTACGAGATAGACAAGTGTGAAGAGATATCCAAGCGAAAGAACAACTTCATTCCTCACTCAAGCAAAACCTCTAAGAACATCATTAGTTGAGAGTTCTAGAGAGTTAGATTCTGTCTTTGTAGTTGTCGATCAAACCTTGAGAATATCACTAGTTGAGAGTTCGTAGAGTGTTAGATCATAGCTCACTTCTTGTTCGAGCTATTAGTTGTAACCCCACACTTTCACACACCTGAAAAGGTTGTTAGGACCATACTCTTCCCGTAACTGAGTAGATAGGTTGATTAGTACCTGTAAACTAATCTGTAAGGTTGATAAGTACCCGTAAACTTATCTCAATGGTTGTAAAGCCCGCGTAAGCTTTGTTGTTTGTCCAGAAGAACTTGGACTGAGTTGTGTGGACTCACAACTCCCCGTAGACGTAGGAGTTATCTTCGAACCACGTAAATCTTTGTGTGTTGTATTTTTTTTTCAGTTATCTTATTGCATATTCAACTGACTAATTAACCTGCATACAAAGTGCATTCTTCCATATCAACTGTCTTGGTTATTGACCAACCTTGCACTTAAGCGTGAGTTGATTTTATACGAGTTAATTTCCACCACATTCCGCACATCACTTCACTTCCAGCTGAGTGTTTCTTACTCAGTTGTGATTCCAACTGAGTTGCTTTACTCGGTTGTGTTATTTTTAGGGGGTTGTTTTTAAAAGTTTTATTTGGTGTATTCCTCCCCCCCATAAACCAGAACTCGTATCGGGACCATCAAGTGGTATCAGAGCAGTGGTTCAAAAAGACTGCTGACTCTGTTTCACAAGGTGTGAATTCGAGGTGTTTTCTTCAGTGGTCAACTGAACAGATCTCTTTATCACACTAGTGCATATCTGCTTGCATTTTTCTTCTGTTGTTGTGTGCAGATGGATGTTAAAGACAAGATCGTGGTCATGTTCTCGGTTGTGAATTATACATCCTCGAGAACTCGGATGAAGAAGATCCTACTGTCAAAGCATCATCGAATGCAACAAGTACTCACATCCAGACCGATCATCATCAGAGAGAAAATCACTCGCACTCCTACAAATCCCAACGATGGGGATGCAACTTTGGAGTTAGTGGAGAAGAAGCCAGAAGACTTCACTCCAGAAGAAGCCAAAGTGAGCCAGTTGGATATCTGGGCTCAGAGCACAATCATGTCCACAGTTGGACAGGACTATTTGCCTTGGATAGAAGAGTGCGAAACCGCTAAAGAGATGTGGGATATCTTGGCATCTCTGAGTGAAGGAAGTGACGAAACAAAGGAGAACAAGTTCTCACATGCCTGTCAAGACTTTGACAACTTCTGTCTGAGAACTGATGAAACCATTGATCAGTTAGAGCTCCGGTTCATGGACATCATCAGAAGGATCCAGTCCATCTGAAGAGGAAAATATACTTTGAGAGAAATCAACCTCAAAGTATTACAAGCTCTACCAGCTGAGTGGGATACCTTCACCAATATCCATGAGAGCCGAGCTGACCTTGGTGAGATGGGAACTGAGAGATTGTTCTCAATTCTTAAGGGAAATGAGTACAAGATGAACCGACGAAGGTCAACTCAGTCCTCGGTTCAGACGAGTCGACATGAGGATGTTGGTTCAGCCACAAAGTCAGTAGCGCTCCGAGCTAACTATTCAAAGCCGCGAACATCAAGGCCAACAAGATTAGCGGACACAGCTACGAAAGAGCCAAGCAGAGAAGAGCTGCAACAGAACATAGCCGCCCTGTTAAAGAAGCTAGCTGACATGGACACTCGGTTCGGAAAATACAAGAGTATCTACAAATCTAACCGAACTCGAGATAACTCAAAACCGGTGAACAACGGTTGCTTTGAATGCGGCAAAGAGGGACATTTCAAAGCAGATTGTCCACACCTCTCGAAGAAAGAGAGAGAAGTGTTGAGGGCCAAGCAAACTGGAAAGAACAAGGCCATGGTTGCAGAAGAAGCAGCTGACGACATGGACATCTTCACTGACACTGAAGATGAGGATGAGCTGACTTCCACCAACAATGCTATTGGTCAGGATCAATGCCTCATGGCACTTAGAACCGATCAGGATGATACTGAGGTACACTCTAGTTCTGCTAATTTAAATACTTCCAATATTTCTAACATGCAGGAAACACTGGATGAAGAGTTGGAATCCTCCTGGAGTGACTTTCAAGAACTAAGTGAGGAACTACATCAGCTATCGGTTGAGTTTAAGAGTCTTCAAGAACAGTTCACCAAACTTGAAGAATCCTTAACCGAAAAGGACGATCTGATTAAGAGCCAAACTGAAGAGATTGATAATCTTAAAAATCAACTGAATACGGCCGACCGAACTAATGCTCCAACCGACGAGGAGTTGACGAAGCAGATCAAGGAGCAGCAAGATCAGTTGAAAAAGTAAGAGGCTCAGATCGACCAGCTGATAAAGAAGTCAGACGGACAAACCGGGCATATAGCTGTCCTCCTCAAAGAGTTGCAAACTGAGAAGGACAACTTGATAAAGCTATATCAGTCATCCAAGATCATCGAGAATCTCATCAGTTACAGCCGACAGATGGATGACGTGTCAGGACTCGGTTATGATGTAATCAAGGATACTGGAATTCCTCCAGCAACCTTCATCAAAGCTGTGGAGGTCAAAGTTGTCGAACCTAACACAGTTGAGTCTGAATCTCCGCAAAGTAATCCAACCTCCACCTCTCAGCAAGCTCAACCGACCAAGGTAACCACAACTGAGAAAGGAAAAGGAGCAGTGGATGGAGGATAGAACGTTCCATCGGTTGGGACATCAACCGAGGGGGAATGTTCCAAGAGTCAGAAGAGGAACCAGAGGCGTCAGAGATACAATCGAAACCGAAATCAGAACCGGCCTCTGAACAGACCTCAGAACCAACATCAGAAAGAATGGAACCGACCGCAGAACCAACAAGGATCCAACCATCTGAATCAACAACGGTTCCATCATCAGTTCGACCAGAGGTTCCAACCGAGTCAACCGATGAGGAACAAATCGAACAGCTGGAGATATTCATGCCACAACATGAACCAACAACAGGGCATGAACAACTATATACAACATTCAAGGAGTTGGAATCAGAATCAGCCACAAAGATTCCAACATGGCGTCCGACCTCATAGACAAATCCAACAGGATAAAAAACGCCATCAAAATAGGGGGTAAGCCTCTCCTCCGAAAGCTCACAATAGGAGAAATACATCTCCTCCCAAGAAACAGAACATCACTACTAACAACAAGCCTAAGGATAACCGAGGTATTGTTATAGTTGATGATGAAGGAAAAGTGATCTGGAATGATAAATCTATCCGAGTATACAGGGAAAAACGAAGCACAGTTCAAGAGGGAACTGGTTCTAACCCTCCAGGACCCAACTAAATTTGGGGACCTAAGCGAGTTTCTCTGTGCAAGAACAGGAGAAACAGCTGAGAAAGAATAAAGCTTCACGAACCATGTGGGTGATGGATAGTGGATGCTCGAAACACATGACAAATTTGAAGGATTTGCTTGGGAGTTTCGTGGAGAAAGAAGGACCCTCAGTTACCTTTGGTGACAACTCAAAAGGTCACACCAGAGGCTACGGTACCCTTGAAACCAATCACGTGTCGATTTCTAATGTTTCATATGTTGATGGATTGAAGCATAACTTGCTCTCCATCAGCCAATTCTGTGATAATGGTTTCTCTGTCAAGTTTGATGCACAGGGTTGCAGGGTTAAAAATGTCGGATCAAAGCAGGTCATATTGTTGGGAAATCGATCCCCAATCGGAAATGTCTACTATGCTGACTGGAATAGTAGTTCTCCTGACACCTGTCTGTTATCAAAAAGCAGTTCAGATGTGAGCTGGCTGTGGCACAAAAGGCTCAACCATCTGAACTTCAAGACTATGAACCGACTTGCCAGACAAGAACATGCAAAAACCATACCAAACCGAGTGTTTTCAACAACACATATCTGCAGTGCATGCCAGTTGGGAAAGCTCGCTAGATCCTTCTTCCGGTTGAAATCAACTCCCTCAACCGACCGAGTGTTACAGCTGATCCACATGGATCTCTTCGGGCCAGTTACACCAAAAAGCATGAATGGTAACGAGTATACCCTTGTTGTTACTGATGATTATTCTAGGTACACGTGGACCATTTTCATGTGTCACAAGAGTGAAACCCGAGATGAGCTACCCAAGCTGATGGATCGGATATCGAACCAACAAGAGATGAAAATTATTTCCATCCGATCAGATCGAGGAACTGAGTTTCTGAATGAAACCATCATCGAGTACTGCGAGAAGCATGGAATTACTCATCAAACATCAGCTGCGCGTACTCTGCAACAGAATGGAGTAGCTGAGCGAAGGAACCGAACGCTGAAAGATGCAGCTACATCCATGTTGACAAGCTTAGCTCTGCCAAAGAGATTTTGGGCTGAGGCCATCAACACAGCCTGCCACACCCAGAACCGGTCTCTTCTGACCAAGTGGTTGGGAAAGACACAATACGAGCTATGGAGACGCAGGAAGCCTGATATTTCATATTTTCGCGTTTTTGGTTCTAAGTGTTATATTCACAAAAATGGGAAGACTCAGTTGAAAACTTTTGATGCCAAGGCTTCGAAAGGCATATTTCTCGGATATGCCGCTCGAATCAAGGCTTATAGAGTTTTCAACAATAGCTCTCATGTTGTGGAGATAACACCTTATGTTAGTTTTGATGAATCTACTTTTGAGTGCAGGGAACAGGCTAAAGGACAACAAGCTGATCCACAAGTTCCACCTGTTCTCACCAGATCGCAGGCTCTAAGGGAAAAGAATCTAGCTGAACTATTGGTATGGACAACCGAGGATGATGATCCTTACTCCTCTGAAGATGAATGCGAGGACTCCAACTCATCTCAAGGGGGAACTCCAGCTGATGTCACTCCAACTGCATCAGCATCTGAAGCCCAACCGAGCCCGGTTCAAAATATTGTCAATGTTGAGTATCCAGACTCAACAGCTGATCAATCACCAGTTCTGAAGATTCCAGCCTCTCCCACAGCTCAGGATTCACCATCAGTTGAAATCACAGAACAACCACTGTTGGAAGAAGAAGGAAGACGCGACTGAAGATGGTATGAATATCATTCCACTAACAACATCATCGAGGATCCAACCGAAGGTGTACGTACAAGGAGCAGAGTTGCAAATCCAGATTCAACTGAGGAAGATTCCAACACTTACGCTCAATATGCTGAGGAGCTGGCAGTTCTTGAGGAGTTCGAGCAAGCTGGAGATGTTGCCATGATTTCTTTCTTTGTAGCTGATGTGCCAGAACCGAAGAATGTTGTGGAAGCTCTCAACTGTGTTCACTGGACAACAGCCATGCAAGAAGAACTGAACGAATTTCTACGCAACTGTGTATGGAAGTTGGTAGAAAGACCAAATGGTGTCAAAGTCATTGGATTAAAATGGATTTTTAAGAACAAGAGAGACGCCATTGGATTCATCGTGAGGAATAAGGCAAGGTTGGTAGCTCAGGGATATTGCCAACAAGAAGGAATCGATTTTGAGGACTCCTTCGCACCAGTTGCAAGGCTGGAAGCCATCTGAATCTTTCTAGCCTATGCCGCATTTCACAAGTTCAAGGTCTATCAGATGGATGTGAAGTGTGTCTTCCTCAACGGTGATATCAAGGAAGATGTATATGTTGAACAGCCTCCCAGTTTTGAGACTGGAGATGAAAGAGTGTACAAGTTGAAGAAAGCAATCTATGGATTGAAGCAAGCACCCAGGGCTTGGTATGACACTCTTTGTGGTTTTCTTCTGAACTCGGGGTTCAAACGAGGGTCAGTTGATAAAACACTGCTCACCATCAAAGTTGGAGAAGATATACTTGTTGTGCAAATCTACGTCGACGACATCATATAAGGTTCCAAGTCGGAGGAGCTGTGTGAGAAATTCTCAACTCTCATGAAGGAGAAGTTCGAGATGTCGATGATGGGCGAGATGAACTATTTTCTTGGACTTCAGGTGAAGCAGTCATCAAAAGGAATTTTTATCAATCAGTCCAAGTATACTAACTGGATCCCGATGAATACTAACTGGAAGATTGAACCTGGAACTGAGGGAAAGCTCATGGATGCCAGTAAGTATAGAGGGATCATCGGTTCTTTGCTATATCTAACCGCCAGTCGGCCAGACATATCTTACGCGGTTGGAGTGTGTGCTCGGTTCCAAGTTCAACCAAGGGAAGCTCACATGTTGGCAGCAAAGAACATCATCAAGTATCTGAAGGGTACAGTTAATGTTGGGTTGTGGTATCCAACCGATGACAATATCTAACTGACCAAATACTCAGATGCAGATCTAGTCGGAGATCGGTTGGACAGGAAGTCCACATCTGGACATGTCAGTTCATAGGAAGCAAGCTAGTTTCGTGGTTCTCCAAGAAACAAGCATGTGTTGCCACTTCTACAACCGAGTCAGAATATATGGCTGCCGGTAGCTGTTGCATGCAAGTGTTGTGGCTCAAGCAACAGCTGAGAGATTACGAAGTCACAACTGGACAGGTTCCTATTCATTGTGATAGCTCAAGTGCCATTGCTATCTCTTTGAATCCTGTTCACCACTCTCGGACGAAGCACATTGACATCCGACATCATTTTATCCGAGATCATATTGAGAAGAAGGACGTATCCATGGAGAAAATTCCAACGGAGATTCAGAGAGCAGATATCTTCACCAAACCTCTAGCCGAAGCGTGGTTCAAAATGCTATGTAATCTACTTGGATTGTTGGATCCATCAGATGAGGAACCAGCTGAGGTGAATAGATAGATATCCATCTGCGGGGGAAGCTCAGATGAAGAGGGAATCTCAGATGCGGATCGCCAACCGATGACATCAGACGTCAGCTGAACAGACGAACTCGAGTCAGCTGATGGTATGCTGCAACATTGGATCAGACGTCAGCTGAACTGACGAACTCGAGTCAGCTGATGGTATGCTGCAACATTGGAACACAGCTGATTCCAACATCAGCTGGCAGGTGAATACAGCTGATTCCGACATCAGTTGGCAAGTAACATTTATGGCTGAAGGTGTTATGATCTTAAATGAGAATGTTTGAAATAAATTCAAACATTCTTGAGCATGTCAGTTACATTAAAATAGCCATCATACCGCATTTAATGTAAAGTATGGCTGAACATCAATAGCCTACTTTATAGTGCGACTGGGCTGACATGAAAAACAGTTCACTTTCTCACGCGCTGGTTGGAACTCGGTTCGTGACGTCAAGTCAAAGCTAGTCAACAGTCGCGTAGTCTCAGCTGTTGATAGATTCGTGCCATTCAACCCCAGCCGTCGATCTCAACCTAGCCTAAAACCTATAAAAGACGAAAAATCAGGAAGTGATCTCTTACCTTCCTCATTCGTGTTTATCTGCAGTAACTGTTCACTTTCGTCTCCATTTTGTCTAACCGTTTTCTGCAAAGTTTGTTTCCTTCCTTCTTATATATATCTTCACAGTCGTGTTAAATGGCACCCAAAGGAAAGAAAATGGCTTCTTTCGGACATTCTCTTGTCCCTACCTTTTATGAAGAATCGTTCGACTTGCTGGTGTCAAAGATACATTTCGAGCAGATTTTGTCTGACGATGAATTAGAGTCACCGGTGTTGTCTCCCCTAGCCAATACTCTCAGGGAGAATGGCCTACTGGAATGGGCGAAGCTCTTCCCCTCCCACCTGCTCAGGCGCCAGGTCGGAGAGTTCTACGTGAATCTGCAGTCATCCATCGATAGCAGAGATGGCGTCGCTACTGAAGTCTCTTATCAGCAACGCGACGTTCTGACCAGAACGATTCGCCGGGTCTCTATCCCCATTGCAGTTTCCGACATCCTTCGCCAAATCATTCCACCGAACCAGAAAGCCACGGACTTCATCGACAACATCTCCGATGCGGATGCCGATCAATTTTTGGGAAGTGCTCTGATCACCCCGGAGAAGTTGAAGAGCAATATGCAGAGGACGAAGTTAAAGCCAGAACATCGACTCCTATTCGATGTTGTCTCCAAGGTAGTGTTCGGCTACAGCGGAGCGTTCGGAGACATCAGCTGACCGAAGCTTAAATAGTTGCTGGCCTTGGAACACAAACACGAGATCAACTGGTTTCAATACTTTTTACACCAGCTGACCGTGGAGAAGCAAAAGATCTCCGAGACCACAACTGACTCAGGGGAGAGACTGTTGAGTGTCAAGGGGACGCTCAACTTCGGTTGCAAAATTTCAGCTCTGATCCTGCTCGCAACCAAGGGTCAGAACATGGTATGAGAGGACTGCGAGGAGACCCCAGTGAAGAAGTTGTTGCTGTTTCCGACAGCAAAGAAGGCACAAGAGGTGATTAGGAGTGTTTATACTCCTAAGGAGAAGAAGGATGCTGGGAAGACAACTGAACCCAAGGACACAGCTGAGGAAGTACCAGCTGTCACCCGCCCCTCCAAATCGAAAGCTGCTCGCCGATGCAGAGCTGAGTCGAAGAATGAGAAGGAGGAGGAGCCTGCCAAGAAAAAGCTGAGGGTGAAGTTCAAAAAGACGGTTGCAGTGCCAGCCGAGGAAGTTCCAGCTGAGGACATGCCAGCTGAGGAGCCAGCTGAGGATGTAGTGGATGCTCTAGCTGAGGAAGAGGTACTAGCTGTTGAAGCACCAACTAAGACGATACTAGCTGAGGAGCCATCCGAGTCAAGCCACTCAGCTGAGGCAGCTGTCTTCAAGATCGTCCCTCGCGCTGCTGGAACTGATGAGACGGAAGGGATGGAGATGGATGTGACATCGGATGCTTCTTCCTCCTGTGAGAAAATTGAAGCGTTCCAACCTCCCCCACGGCAAGAGTTGATGCCGTACCGCCCCAAGAGCCTCTTGCTCTCTCAACCGAATCTCAGCCAGACATTTCGAGCTCATTGCTCGATGCCAACATTGAGACCGTTTCTTCGGCCAATGTTGATGAACCTGTTGAAACCCCCATCCCCACAGAATCCGATATTCCGAGCTCCCAGCTCGATGCCAATGTTGAGACCACTTCTTTGGCCAACATTGATGAAACCTTTGAACCGATTCCATATGAGAATCTATCCCCATCCCCAATCGATGACGAAGCTGACCGTCAGGCTGTCGCACAGGAGCATGAAGGCAAGGTGGCCTACTGCTTCCAGAAGCTGATCGGGATGTTCCCAGAAGCTCGCGACATGCCGATTTTCACTACACTTGGAACCGAGCTGCTGTATCAGTTCAACCTAATCTTTAGTCACTGGCATGTGAAGGAAGACACTGTGAGGGTACACAGCTGGAACCAGCTGAAGGCGGACGAGTCACGCATCCGAGATTACTTCAACTACTCTAATCTGGAGGTGGCCTACAACAACAAGGTTGCGCTGCTCACGCGTCGTCTGGACCTGAGCAAGGCGGAAGGCACAGACACCAGAGAGACCGCTGGACAAGACTGCATTGAATTTCTTGACAACATGCTGGCAAAATCTACTGACTTTATTGTTGATCTTGATGCAGTCGCCGCAGTCGCCAAGGAAGAAGAAGAGGAGCTTCAACTGTACCTGGCCAACCGACAAGCCATGGTTACAGTTGAGCAGCCAGCTCTGATTGAACACCAAGCTCCAGCTGATCAGCCAGCGCCCTCAACTGAAGACATTTGTGAGCTGATAGCTGAGAGGGTAAACCAGCTGAGGACTGAGATGCTTGCCAACTTCTAGCAAAACAAAGAAGATCAGCTGAGGATGTTGGAAGCACAGGAAGAAAAGAACAAGTAGCTGGTGGAGGAGAATGTTTCACTGAAGATAAAGCTGGATGAATTCTCCTCCTCCACCAGCCAAGACATTTCTGAACTGAAGACAACCGTCCACGGAATCAAGTCTGAGCTGAACATCTTCCAATCCTTGTCTGATTCCAACCTCGCCAAGTCCCAACAGACTCAGGATGAAGAATGAGAGTCTCGGTTCGAGTCACGCTGGGCTGAGTTCCTTGCTTTCCAGACTAAGATAACTGAAACACTCACTGGATTGAGGAAAGCCGAACAAGAGCGCCATGACTCTGAACTGGCGAAAAAGGTTGAGGTAGAGTGCGCGGTCGATGAACTCTTCAACCGCATCCAACAAGCTGAACAACAACTCACCTCTCTGGATGGATCAGTAGCAAGCCTTGTTGCTGATGCCAAAAAGGGGGAAGATAAAAAGGGGGAAAAAGAGTTGGATGTTGAGATGCAAGAAGAAGATGAGACCCAGGCTGAAGCTGCTGCAAAATCTCAGCCGAGGAGGAAGACTGCCTAGAGGAAGAAGTCCGCTTCCAAGTCAACCGACGTAGGTGGAGCTGAAATGGAAAAAGACTTGGAGCAGGCAGAGCAGTTTGGAGTTTCTTACATTTCTATAGTCGAGATCGCAGCCGAGCTTGATTCAGAACTCGACGGTATCACAACCGAAGAATGCATTGCTGCTGCCAAGGCTATGGATGTTGCTGAGAAAGATTACATGAATCCGAGCTGGATCAAGAAGTTCGCTGCCAGCCAAGCTCGAAGAGTCAACCACTTCGAGGAGGAGCTGGACAAAGTAACCAAGAACATGGACCGGAACATCACCTCCCGCAGCCGTTGCCGAATAGACAAACATCAAGTTAAGGCTGAAGCTCGGCTGAGACAACAGAGGTTGCCAGGGAAGGTCAAGGTCCAAAGTCGGTTCATGCACGTGGACAAGTGGATGCCAGTTGAGTGGAATGAAGACTGGGAGTCATTCAAGCAAGAGTTTGTGAATGACTTCTATTACAGAAAGGTCTTCTCAACTGATGACCCGAGGAAAGCATTCAAGAAAGCCCTGACCGAGTTGCACTCAGGGGACCCGGGCATGTTCAGCCAGTTCAGACGTGCAATGATAGATGCAAAACTGGATCTGAACACAGTCCCGGTTCCTAAGAAGGTTACCTATCTCCCTCCCCTCCTTCCAGACTCTCGAAACCCCAACCGTCAAAAGATATCAGCTGAGGCAAGACAAGTTTGCAAAGAGCACGAGGTTGACATTGCAAAGGAGTCAGAAGCGAAGAGAGAGATTTTTGTTAGAATATTTAGCAAATATGGGCTTAAGTTTTAGCTCAGTTAGTTTTTGAGCAACTGATGTAATTTTTGGTTTTGTGCTTATCTTTGTTACCATCAGTTGTAATAAAAACTATTCAGTTATACGATTTAACTTGACGTACAATTTCTCATTGTCCAAGCTCTGAATCGCAAAGTTATTTCAATATCATGTTATAACTGTGCTAACCCTTTGATGTTTTAATCTTATAGACTGTCTAGAATTTTAGCTGAGATTTTGGATAGGTCAGTAGGATTTAGATCAGTTTGCTTTGTAAGAATTTTATAAGGGTTTTGGTATCATCAAAAAGGGGGAAATTGTTGGGAAATTTATTAAAGTTTTGATTGATTCCATAACCAACTGACCCCAACCGAGTAGATGTTGCCAGTTCCTAATATTAGTAGTTAAGCTCGTTGTTTGAGCAATGTTAAGATTTTATCTTTACAGGTCTCCAACTGAAGACGACAACAAGGCTTCACTGGGATAGAACATCAGTTGTAAGAAAGACAACTGAGCGTTCATGAGATGTGAAGATGCCAAAGTCATCTAAGGAAGATGCAAGAGAACATCAGTTGTAAGTAAGACAACTGAGCGTTCGGAGCCAACTGATAAGATACAAGAAAGACAACTGAGCGTTCAGTTTCAGAACATCAGTTGTAGGACTCGAACCAAGAAGATCAACAGCATGAAGTTCAAATCAGCTGAGAGTTCAACTGTTAGTATTCAGATAGAACATCAGCTGAAGAACAAGTCAGATGAAGATCGAAACTCTCAACCGACCATCCTTTGTTGAAAGACTATTGTTGAGATTTGAAATTCAAACAAGAAAGTTACGTGAAGGTTTGACTCTCTGTCATTACCTCATTTGGCCCAACACAAGGCTGTCTCAGACGGAAAGCAGAAGCACTCAGTTGCCAAATCCGGAAAGTCTACAGAGATGAGAGACAAGCCATCGCTTTCAACGAACAGAGATCAACGGTTCATCCAACGGTTAGTTGATTCTCTCCGCCTATAAATAGAGGCCTTCATTCATTCACCAAGACTTACAAGACAGACAAGTGTGAAGAGATATCCAAGCGAAAGAACAACTTCATTCCTCACTCAAGCAAAACCTCTAAGAACATCATTAGTTGAGAGTTCTAGAGAGTTAGATTCTGTCTTTGTAGTTGTCGATCAAACCTTGAGAACATCACTAGTTGAGAGTTCGTAGAGTGTTAGATCATAGCTCACTTCTTGTTCGAGCTATTAGTTGGAACCCCACACTTTCACACACCTGAAAAGGTTGTTAGGACCCTACTCTTCCCGTAACTGAGTAGATAGGTTGATTAGTACCCGTAAACTAATCTGTAAGGTTGATAAGTACCCGTAAACTTATCTCAACGGTTGCAAAGCCCAGCGTAAGCTTTGTGGTTTGTCCAGAAGAACTTGGACTGAGTTGTGTGGACTCACAACTCCCCGTGGACGTAGGAGTTATCTCCGAACCACGTAAATCTTTGTGTGTTGTGTTTTTTTTCAGTTATCTTATTGCATATTCAACTGACTAACTAACCTGCATACAAACTGCATTCTTCCATATCAACTGTCTTGGTTATTGACCAACCTTGCACTTAAGCGTGAGTTGATTTTATACGAGTTATTTTCCACCACATTCCGCACAACACTTCATTTCCAGCTGAGTGTTTCTTACTCAGTTGTGATTCCAACTGAGTTGCTTTACTCGGTTGTGTTATTTTTAGGGGGTTGTTTTTAAAAGTTTTATCTGGTGTATTCCCCCCCCCCCCCCATACACCAGATTTCATATCGGGACCATCAGAAAGTTTGAGCAAAATCGGAGAACGTTGAAATTTTGTTAAGAGACGAAGAATCGTCAATAAGTCGAGATTGAATAATGATTTAGGTTTATGATTTGAACATATGTTAATCACGTTAGTTAATGATCGTAATCAGAAAATTTGAATGAATTCTAAGAAAGTTGGAATTTTGATAAGAAACGAAGAAATGAGTCTAAATGTCGATAGAAAAGTCGAATAAGGAAATTAATCGGTTATTAATGATTGTTATTAATAAATGAATGATATTGTAGTTGACGATATTTCCATCCGAGATACGAGATGATATGAGTTATAGTTTATAAGTTAGATGTTGAAAGAATGAAAGTGAAATTGAACTGAATTTGGTTTAGTACTTGATTAGTTGACGAGGAAATATACGTCGAGTTTTTAATCGAGAAATGTGAAGGAGTTTGTCATAAAAGATTATACATGTTGACTGCCTTAAGATGGAATTTTCGTGAGAATAAAAGTGATATATCATTAGTCGAATCTAGGAAGTCGTGTGTCGACTTAACGAGCACTAGGGTTCCACGCGGACTATTTTGTGACCTTTCACGGAAACTGTCATAACTCCTAGCTCGCTTAATGAAATCGAGATCCGTAAATTGGAGAGTAAACTAAACATCCGTAGCTTTGTTTTGGTATAAATTTCATCCCCTGTTTCGCAGTAATCTGTTCTGTACGATCTTCAGAACCTCTGCTTTGTGCAGAAACTTTCTTAAGTCTAAATTCTTAAGTTGAATTCTTTTTAACTTCGTTCCTCGGGAACTTCTAAGTAGTTATGAGTTATCAACTTCCGATATTAACTGACCTAAGTGTCAAGTAATGAGCCGAGTCAGTTTCTAAAACGAGAATTGATCGAGTCTCGTTTATTTCGTTAATCAAAAGAATGTAGCTAAAGTGCAAAGGCCTAAAAGTCTAAAACGAATTCGATTTTCTTTTCCTTTATTATCTCGACCACTTATTAAAGTGTTATTATTTGCGTTCAAAGGAGGAAGTCGAGTTTAGAAGACAGGACGGAAGACCAGAGACGGAAGCTCGTGTTTTAGTTCTGTAAACGCCTAAGGTGGGCTTTTCTATATACGAAATAAAATGAGCGATGCTCGAAAATCTTTATTTACAGCTTTGATAATTGTGTTCTCAAAGTGATAATCAGAGCATGAAATATTTGTTTTATGTGAGTTCTCTTGTACCCTTCCGAGTTAGCCGACTGCTATCCAGAATTATTAGTTAGCCGACCTGCTAACTAAAACGATCGGACTTTGAGTTAGCCGACTGCTATCCAAAGTTAGTGTACACAGTAGCCGATGTGTGTGGAATCCTGTTGAGGGGTAGCCAGCCACGGTGATAAATTATTGGGCAAGATTGAACGTAATATCTGAGAAAAATGCTTGCGCAAGCTATATTGTGAAAATGAGAAAGAAAATGTTTTAGTAGACACGGGTATTTATTGAAAAACTCCGATGTGCTACAGAAATTAGATACCTGATTTATCTATACTCGTATTATATGTTTTCGGTAACGTGCCCACTAAATATATTTATACTTACCCCTGCATATATTTTATAAAATGTCTCAAGCTTTACGCTTTCCGCTGTCAATCTTTATGAGTTAATGTATCTATCTTTTGGGTCTAAGCCCCGTACAATGAACTTAGTTCCTTTTTGAACAACTTGTAGAGCGATCCTTCAAGGTCGACTCTCTTTCTTTCAATAAAATTTGTTCATAGATATCAGTTGTCATTTAATCTTTGTCTGTTTATTTATTTATCCCCCTTCTTCCCCGCTTCTTTAATCCAACCCTTGGTCGCACCCTGGCTTTGCCGTCCCTCGGGATTTGGAGCTGTGATAGAAACAGAGGAGGTCCTTGGTACCAAAAGAAAGATACGGAAGTCTACTTTACTGTCCAATTTACGGATCTCGATTTCGATAAACGAGCAAAGAGTTATGGCCGTTTCCGTGAAGGGTGGCAGAACTGGCCGAAAAATCCTAGATGTTTAAAAACTCGACGCACACTTCCCTAGGTTCGGTCAATGCTATACAGCCTTTATGCACGAAATTTCAACCAATCTTTAAACAATCAAACCATACAATCATCAACATGAAAACCCTTAGGTTTCTTGATCAATACACGACGAGCAATCTCGTCTTTTCAACTAACATTCCTACTTAGCAATTTCTTTTCAATTTCAAATCACAAACAACTTCTTAACTTTTATTTCAATCATCTTGTCACAGCCCCAAATCCCGAGGGACGGCAGAAGTCGGGGTGCGACTGGGATTGGATTAAAGAAGCTGGGAAGAAGGGGGCTGACTAACTAAACATACATAAAGACATCATACATTCAATGAACAAGACTTTACTATTATAAAAAAGAGTTAATCACGAAGGATTACTCGATAAAAGGTACTTGAAAGTATCTAAGTTAAAGTTTACAGACTTAAACTACAGTGATTCACCAAATGTACAAAACATCAAAAGTCTAGAGTTTTGCAGCGGAAAGTAGGTCATAGCTAAGCAATCCTAACTTCTCAACTCGACTCAACTTCAACCACCGCCGCTCTCGTTGCTTCAACATGCACATTTATAAACTCATGCAGGGCTAAGTACGAAAGTACTTAGTGGGCACGATGCCGAAAACATAATCATAAGTATAGATAATCTGGCATTTCATAATTGTAGCACATTGGGGTTTTATTGAAAGGGGCCCGTGTCTACTAAAACATTTCCTGACTCATTTTCTCAATTTAGCTTGCAAGCATTTTTCTGGTATGTTACGTTCAAATCTTGACCAATTCTCATCCACCGTGGCTGGTTATCCCTCAACAGGATACCACATACACCACAGGTTACAAAGTGCACTAACTCTGGAAAGTACTTAATAGCTAACTCAGAGCCGATCGTTAGTTAACCTATTTAGATTAACTCTTAAATCTGGAAAACACGAATGTTAACTCAGATAGGTACAAGAGAACTCACATAAAACGTAAAACAGTTCATGCCATAATTATCACTTTGAAAACACAGATATCAAAGCGATAAAGAAAGGTTTTCGAGCAATGCTCGTTTTATTTTATATATAAAAGCCCACCTTAGCGTTTACAGAACTAAGTACGAGCTTCCGTTCTCCTGATCTTCCGTCCTTTCCTTACTGCTGGCTTCCTCCTTCATCGTAAATTAATAACACTTTAAACTTGGTCGTAAAAGATAATCGATCATAGAAAATTGAATTAGGTTTTAGTCGTTTCATTTCTTTAGGCATTTGCACGCTACTAGTTTCATTTTAATTAAAACGGGAACGAGACTTGAACAAATCTTATTTAGAACTTGAAAGGTCTCATACTCGACTCTTAGGTCAGTAGAGAAGATAGTCGTTAACTTATTACGGCTTAGACGATCGAAAGAAACTAAGTTGCGAAGAAATAACTTAAAAAAACAACTTCTGAAATTTTCACTGCGCAATGCAGTAGTTTTGGGGACTGCCCAGAACAGGGGAATTGGAAACAGGGGATGAGCTCTATACCATTAGAAATCTTGGAAAGTCTAGTTTACGCTCCAATTTATGGATCTCAAATCCGATAAACGAGCTAAGAGATATTACAGTTTCCGGGAAGGGTCGCAAAGCCGCCGCGGCTAACCCTAATTGCTCGATAGAATCGACGTATAACTTCCTAAGCTCGTTCTAAGTTCTCGTACTCGATTTCTCACGAAACTTGACTCTCAAGGCAGTCAACACGTACTCCCGTACGTGAAGGACTCCTTTTCAAAACTTGTTTATAACCACGACGATCAAACCTCGTCGTTACAACTACCATTTATTATACCAAAATCAAGTTAACAAATTCTCGTTTCTAGTTCTCGACTATAACTACAACTCATATTATAAAAACTCGAAAGCTCACGTCGTCAACTACAAAGTCGTTCCCTAGTCCATTATAAACACTATTATCAAGTTAGAATTCTTACTCGACTTCTCGATTATCAATTACGTCCTCTTGTTCGTCTCTTACGAGATTTCAAAAGTTATCGGAATTCGTTCAAATTCTACGACATCAATCATCATCTAACGAGATTTATTATTATATACATCATTACTCCAAATCATTACTTAAACTCAACTTAAATTGAGTTCTTAGTCTCTTACGATCCACAAAAATAATTTTAGAAAATTCCAATTAAATTCATAACATCAACTATTATCATTAGAAACATAAATTCATCAACAAAACATCAACTAATTCAACTACATGAAAACCCCTAATTCTTCATATTTTTCGGTATTATCATACAATTAAAGGGGGTGATTTTCTTCATCAAACATCATCATTAATCCCTTAATCATACTACTATATCATCAATTGATCAATTAAAGTCTTATTACCCATCAAATTGAAAATCCCCAATTCAAACCCTAGCCTATAATTCGATCCTCACTTAAATTCATAGGGGTTTCGATTTCTTTTTGTTCTAATCACTAATTGAACACCTCCTAAGCATGATTATCCAACTAATTGGAGAATTCAATCATCCTACTCCATAGCCCTAAATTTCGGTATTGGTTAGGTTTTAGTGTTCTTGGATTTCTTCAAATTTTAATCATAGATCCATATCTAATCCATCTAGTTATACTAATTAGAGATCAAGACATCTAATTCCCATCATCCATAATTTCGATCCACATGAAAAATTAAAAGAAATGGATTTGGAATGGATAGAAGTGAAGAGGAGACAAATACCTTGAACTTTACTAAAGGAAGTTAGAAGATTCGATGGAGGATTAGAAACTTGTGTGAAACTCTTGCTTCAAGAACTTGAAGCTTTCTTCAACAATGGTGAAAAGAAATTGAGAGAGAGGAGATGTGTGTGTGTTTCGGTTTTGGGGAGGGAGAGAGTGAGGGAGATGACTAAATTGTGTATTAAGTTATATCATTAGGTTAATAGGTGTAAAGTATAAAGTAGAAAAAATGAAAAATATCCTAAGGTAGAGAGAGTGTGATGTCGGCCAAGAGAGGGAAAGAAAAGAGAATTACGCGCTTTTCCGGCGTGATACGACGTTACGGAAATCGAACGACGAAAAATGTAGCTCGGCACAAAATCGTCAAAATCCGATTCGACCAATAATTCTAACGTATTAAACTTTATCGGAAAGTAATATTTAAAAAATAAATTCCGACAAAAACTCGAGACGACACAGTCCGAGTTTCGTCCGGAAAATAAAAAAAACGAACTTTCTCGGACGAGTTCGTATCGCGATTTCGTGAATGTAAAAATCAGACGGTTTTCCGTTCTGAGTTCTAGAACTAAAAAGTTTTTGTACGCGATAACCCTAAATACAGTAGTCATCTAACTGACTTCCGTAATTAATTTTCGGAAACGGATTTCACCGTTGGTCTTAGAATTCAGAATCGTAAACTTAGGCATGCAAAGCCATTTTTATTATTAACTTTAAAATTTTAAGACTGTACGGAAATTCTGGGGTATTACACATCTCATGCTATGATCATCAACTAAACAAATGCTCCGTAACTAACATCATACTCCAATCAATCAATACTCATTCATATTTAACATATACTTCATTTTTATCGAGCAACGAACATCGTTGTCGATTTTTTTCCAAACATTTTTATAAAATCTAATAAAATCATACTAAGTACATATCATCATGCTTATCATCAATACATCAACCATATCATCAATTGATAACATATAAAGTCTCGTTTTCTCGTTTCTTCTTTTACGTACTTACTTACTTTCTTCAATTTTTGGATTTCTACTAAACCAATTCATTCCAAATTAATTTCTATCTTCTTATCATTTAACAATGATCATCTTAACATAATTACATTACCAAAATCCAACACTTAATCAATCATTGACATGTTCGACGATTTATAAACTTACTTTTTCAAGGTTGTTAGTTAATTCTCAATTAATTACTCAACAAGCCTAACACATGCACAATCACTAAAATTCGATTAGTTTTCTCGTTCTATTTTTCTATCGACAATTATGTTCGATTCTTCGTCTCTTACAAAAAGTTTGACGTTCTTAGAATTCTTTCAAACTTTCAAATTATCATCCTTAAGTACTTAGATTAACTAATATGCAAACCATAAGTTCATATCAACATCTATACTTAACTTTTCGTCGATTCTTTGCCTCCGACGATTTTCATTTTATTTTTAGAAAAATCTAACTTAATTATATGATCAACTACATGCTTCCTACATCTCATATATCACAACACATCATCAAAATCATAAGATTTACTCAATTAAATTCATACTTCTTTGCCTCTTACAAACTTGTTCTTATTTTTAGAAAATTCTCAATTAATTCAAACAATCACCATTCATTGCATGGAAACATATTCTACAAACAATACATCTAAATTCAAGCTCAATCTTCATTGCATGAAGGATGAAATTTTTGAAAAAAAAACATGCATAAATTTCAAAAATTTACATTTAAATTCTAACATGTTTCAATTATGAATTTAATCATTGAATCTCATTCCTAACATCAAATACTATGAAATAAAACTTAGAACATTAAATCCTATCACCTCAAAAAAATTCGAAATTTACTAGAAATTAAAGAGATGGATTTTTGTTTGGTTAGGAATGAAGAGGAAGTTCTAACCTTTTTGATTATGCAATCGGAATTGAATTTACTTGAGAAATGAACAACTTATGAAACTTGAGAGCTTGAAGAACTTGAAGAACACTTTGAAGATTTGATGAACACTTGAAGAACAAGAGAGAGAAGAGAGAATAAATGGGGGGGGGGGGGGGGTTGGTGGAGAAGGAATGAGAGATATTTGTGTTAAAGTGATTAAGTAGAAAAGAATGAAGATATTATGCAAAAGTAAGGAAGTTTAACTTGGTAAATATCTAGATATTAACTAAGATAAATATCTAGATATTTTAATTAGTTACTACCATTTATTAATTAATCTCGACACTCCAATTCCTCAACATCGGAACACTCTCAAACTCGTCTTATAAGTCATTAATTAAATTATAGCACATAAATACCAAACTTTCGGAATCAAATTCCGACTAACGAATAAATCGATACAAAAACACTATTCATTTTTACTTTGAACGAAATTATATCTTGTCCAATTTCTAATGTTGTCGGATGCTCTCGATTTTTATTCCATTGGTCTTAGAATACCTTCTATACTTTAAAAATGCATTTCTGATAAAATTCAGAAATAGTTGATGAATAGTAAAAAAAATGTCGGGTGAATCACTATTCATCGAAAAACGAACTTTCCCAAAAGTTCACAAAATTTTTACATAACACTTAACATACTTCAAATAGGTCATATAATTCATCACAACAAGATTCGGATAACCGAACTTCATAAAGCATTCATAAACTTAATCGTCGGCACTTAGGGTTTTTCACACTTAATATCTAGAAATTTCTTATAACTGAATTTCATTAACTTAGAAGTGCAAAGCCTTAGTTAATTAGAAAATTTTTATTTCTAGCCGGAAATAATACCCTTAGAAAGGTCGGGGTATTACAATTATTGCGTTACTTTATATTTAAAAATTTAAAAATTTGAGAATTTAGATAAATAGGAATGGAGGATTAAGTGAGATGTCACACAGAATTTTTTCAAAGTAAGAATCATTTAACAATGTAAATAAAAAATATATTTAATTAATAAGATAATTGATTAGTGAGAATTGTGGATCATGTAAATCGTATGATATATACAAATTGGAGAATTGAAATCTTATTGATATATATTACAATTATATTAATGATGAATTACTGCATTACTTTATATTTAAAAATTCAAAAATTTGAGAATTTAGATAAATAAGAATGGAGGATTAAGAGAGATGTCACATATGATTTTTTCAAAGTAAGAATTGTTTCGCGGTGACCAAATAATTAACCAGCATTTGCAATTGTAGTGCATTCATGAATGAGTCGATTTTCTCGAATAACTAACAGCTTTTAAGTAATGGATGGTTGCTAGGTTCGCTGGAAAGGAATGAGAATGAAATGATAATTATTGTCTCTATTTTTATTTCCACAGCTGGTACATTTTTTTTGTAAGGAATAAGTAATTCCTTAAGAAATGAGTAATCTCATAAATATATATTTAGTCATTCCTTCCCTTCCCAAGTACTGAATTGGCCCATCTACGCGCACGATTCTTGATTCTTGGTCAGAATTGACATGTTGATAAATCGTTAGTAATTTTTCTGCCAATTAGTCTACATATTCTACGTTTTCCAACGGAGACGATTAATCAAACAATTTGAGATGATGTTTTTAGGATTATTCAAACGTGTTTTAAATTTATATACTCGTACTTGTGTAAAATTCGATTAAAAAATTAGTCATTTGTGTTCCTCTTTGAAAAAAAATCCGTATTTTAGTCTACCGCCACATTTCTGCGTCGGAACTTGCCCGTTGACCACGACTCTGATTTATAAGTGCGTAATTTATAAAATTTATTTAGAATTTATATAGATCCAAAAATTTAATAAAAATAATGATTGTACTATTCGTTATTGTCCTTAATCGTATAGTAATATTCGTTAATTAAAATTATAAATTATGCAAAGTTGAAAACCTAACTATAAATAACGTAAAAATTATTTCATGGATGACAATTATAGATTTTAGAAAATAATGGGAAAAAAGCATAAAATGAAAAATTTCTCGAGTGTCGGTTGGGAATTGGCTCGTCTACAACATTGCTCGTCTAGATATTAGAAAATACATGAAAAAAATGAATAAAATAAAAAAATTTAAATTAATAAGAATAAAGAATGAAAATGTGTCACGTGGGATCCCGAGTTGAGGTATCCATCAGTTGGGAATTGGCCCGTCTACCTAATTAATTGACAAATTAGAAATTACTTATTTGTTTATCAAATTAAATAAAAAAATATTAGACTATTTCCATATTTAATTCGGTCAACCATTAAATTATCCAAACTATTTTGGAACCATTTATTCTGTCAATAATAAATTGGTTCCCTAATAAAAATAATTATCTATTCGACCGATTAATAAATTGATCAAATTAAATTAAATTAAACTATAAAAATATAGCAGTTATTTATTTGGCCGATTAATAAATAAATTGGCCAGATAAAACTCCTATAAAAAATAATTATCTATTCGGTCAATTAATAAATTGATCAAATTAAATCAAATTAAACTATAAAATATAGTTATTTATTCGGCCGATTAATAAATAAATTGGCCAAATAAAACTGGTGGAGCAAAAGATGAGAAAATACACATTGATTCTAGGTATTTATAGGCTTTTCAATAGGTGAAATTTCATTGAGAAACCGATGTGGGACACAAGATTTTAGTATAGATATTTAAAATCTATTATTTTACATTTAAAAATTCAAAAATTTGAGAATTTAGATAACTATCAATGGAGGAATATAAAGGGGTGCCACGTAGGATTTTTTCAAAGCAATAATCATTTTCCTTTTAGTAATATAATGATTGACATCAATATATAATTGCCATGTTGATTGAAGCCACCACAATCATTCTCTTGCATATGTGGCATTATTAGAATATTTTTTTTAATTATCTAAAATATCAATTTTTAAGTATATGAGAAATTAAGTTTTTGGGGGTTACAACATTTTAAAAGGTATGTCTCACTTATTCATTAATATTGATAATTACACAATTAATAAAACTGTTACAAAATTAAATTTAATTAACAACAGTTAATTTATTTCCTTATTTTATTTTCTTGGTGCCAATATAATGTAGAATTCTACAAACAAAAATACTCACACATTTCAACTTTTTCTTTTGCTAGGAATGTGTCTATAAATTTATAATTCTGTAAATAAATAAATAAATTATTTCTATGACATGGATAATAGATTTATGTTCAAGAGCTTGCAACGACAAACACAAAAGTCAATTAAGTCGGTGACGAGGCTGTCGTTCGCACTCTTAAAATGAATTTGTAGCCTATCCTTATAGCTATATAGTTAGTAAGTAAGTACAGGGTCGATCCACAAGGAGTTGATTGTCACTGTCTCTTGAAACCTCCTCCACTTGTTCAGAAAAGTTGGGTTTTGCTATCTTGGTCACTAGGACTCTCTTGCCCAATTCGAGAACTCAAATAAACACTGAAAAGTAAAAAAGTAACTTGATTAATAATAAAAAGGACTTGATCTAAACTACATAAGACGAACACTAAAAAGACACAAAATATGGACTCATCATGCTCACACACTTAACCCACACTTGTCCTCAAGTGTGCACATACAACTTGCCAAAGACACAAACAAAAGAATAAAAGACTCAAAACATGATCAACACAGAAGAGTTAGTCAAGGCAACACAACAATCTTTCATAATAATATGCAAGTGAAGGGAAAAGAAAATGTCATGCTATCAAACAAGTCAAGATAGAATTGTGAACTTTTAGGATCTCCTCTCCACACTCATCACTCATGTGTTTAGGCTCCTTTTACACTCATGAACCATCTTGACTTCGGTATCACCATAGGTTTGTCTGCCCTTTAAATCTAAAGCTCTTATTTTAAATCTCAGAACTCATCATTAGGTCTTTTTAGGTTTTAAGCTTAAAGCAATAGGTAGGAAGTATTTAGATCTTGGTTAAGGTCAATATAAACTTGTATTGGGCAACAGTGGTTCCCAACTTCTTTTCAATTCCTTGCCTTTAACTATTCCAGGCTCAAGCTTTAACCCTTTTTTCCTCTCTAGGGAACTTATAATTTTTTTTCATTTTTTTTCTTCTTTTTTTTCTTCTGTTCCCCTTATTTCTTTCATCATTTTTTCTTAGTTGAGACATAACCCAACTATCAACACAAAACTTCCTGCCCAGATACACCCCAATCATTTCATCCCTGCCCTTTTCTTCTTTATACTGCCTAGGTTTCCACAACCAAATAAAACTCTTTTAAAAGGTAGTATCTAAGTGTTAGAAAGAATCAATTCGGCTCAAAAGGGTTATCAAAGGATGATGATATCAGGTAATCAATTCAAGGCTCAATGGGCTAATGAAAGAATGGCCTAAATCATCTAAGTTCAGAGATCATAAACCAAAGTACAGGCAAGTTCTAGTTCCTCCTAATCAAGATATCTTCAATTCACACACAAGAATGAATTCAATTAAGCTCAAAATCCTCACAGGGTATGTTCACAACTCAATCCATCGTACAAGTCATCTTCTAGCATGCAAAAACTTAGGACTGTTCAACAAGCAGCAATTTAAGGACACAAATCATCATATCATCTTGCCCAACAACTCCATGCTGATCAATACAATTACTTTAAATAAATAAAAAAAACACACGGACACCCCACACACACACTTTGCTTATAGCAAAGTCCATCCATGGAGGCCTCAACCTTGGACTCAACACACTCTTTGACAAACATATTGGCCTCCCTACACACACACTTTGCTGAAAGCAAAGTAATAGACGTAAAAAGGTCAAGACACTAACAAAACAAACATGAGTATTCGCCTACCTCACCACACATTTTGCAAAGCAAATGTGGGTGAGGTATTCGATCACTCAACAGACATAAAACAAATAAAACACTAAGACACTAAACACAAGATAAAAACACAAAAAACAAAGACACAAACATATACAAGAGGACATAATTAAGCAGAAGGGTCAGAAGCTGACCCTAATTTTAGGTGGCGGGCAAGGCTGTTGAGAGTGGCCTGCATGGTCAATTGCCCAGTCCATAGCTCCTTGAGCAACTCCTCAGTCTTGCCCAGCCTCTCCAGGACTTACTTCAACTGGGCAGAAGAAGATTCAATCTCCTTCTCATCTTCTTCTTCATCCTCCTCGATCGCGGACTTCTTGGCCAATCTGACTGACTTCTTGGGTGGCAAGCGGGCTGAAGCTGGTTGATCCTTCTCATACACCTCCAACAGACGCCACCCTTTTCCATGCTTCACCACCTCCTTCATTCTGCTCAACCTCTCTATGTTGAACACGTCAGCCGGTGTCACATCAAACTCCTTCACCTCATCAGGGAGCTCCAATCCCTCAATGTAGGCCGTCACAAAGTGCCCACATGAATACTTCTGGCTCGCCTTAGCCACTACTGCCCTCAGCTGCTCCATCAGGAAGGCTGCAAAGTTTAACCTCTTCCTGGTCAACATACAAAACAGTATATAGACCTTCTTGTTGGCCAACGAATACCCGCTATCTCCCTTCCCAAACATGTTATAGGCAAGAATCCTATGGGCAATGCGGAGGGCTAGCATCTTAAGATGAGAGGCCTTGTTGTCTCCTGACTTGAACTCCGTCCCCACACTGACTTCCTTCCACATCCGGATCCATTCCTCCTTGGACAAATCCACCGGCACCTTCTTGCCTGCTCTTCTGAACTCCGGTCTCTGCAGCTCCATCATCGTGGCGAACCCCAAGATCTGGTTCAAGTCATTTAGCCCAGCCACATAAGGCTGTCCATTCAATGTAAACTCGATCGAGGCCGAGTTTCCTTCTCCATCAAGTACGAACTCTACCGATCCGTACATCTCTCTCACCAAGTCTTCACAGATGTGGCAGGGTAGCGTCAGGAATCTTCCCCAGCCACATCCCTCATATAGGGACCTCACTTCACATGCTATGCCCAAAGCGTCCAGGTAGCCAAAGTCGACCTCCCTAGGTACAAAGATCTTCCTGGCAGACGAGTCTTCCACCTTCTTGGCCCTCTTCTTCCCTCGCGACTCGGAGTCCTCCTTCTTGACCTTCCGAGCAGTGGACCTTGTGATTCTCTCCCCCATTATTTGAACATCATCGTCGTTCTCTGACTCCACCACCCTTTGCCTTTTCCCTGGCTTCTTGGACGAAGGCGTGTGGCCTTCTTCTCTTCTGTGGACTACTCTCCTCCTAACGATGAGGCAGCTTCTGACGTGACTGCCTTCGTCTTCTTCTTCTTGGTCTCCTTCCCCTTCTCTCTCCTCTTCTTGGCATCCCGCTCCACTTCATTACAGAGCTTGTCGAAGGAATCATCAGATTCCTTATTTTCCTGTTCTTCCTCCAGCACCTCTATCTATACATCGTCGTTTGGCTGCGCTCATTCCTTCTCCAGTTCATGCTGCGTGTTCTCAGGCATAGTCTCCTCCGCAGCTTCCTCAGCAGTCTCCTCCAGTGTGACGAAGGTCTCCTCCACTGGTGCAGCTTCTTCTTCTCGCGCTTTCTCTGGTATCACCATGGTTTCAGCAAGTGCTGTGCTGATGATCTTCTCCGCTTCAGTTGTAAGGGGGTAGGGTACTACCCAAAGCGATGGGTCTGGCTCTGCAAAGGAATACTCCGATGGCGGCGTTTCTGGTTCTCCGAGGTCAATATGTGTTCCGTGAGGGATTTTGTTTTGTTTATTTTTAGGACGAGTGGATACCATTGTGATTTGGGGTTCGAAATAGGAAGGGAAATCTGCAGAATTCTGAAATTGGGGGGTTGAGGATAGAAAGTGGTGTATGGCAGTTTGAATTGATGTTTTATATGGGGAAGTGGAAAAGTTGGAGGGATAGTCGTGCTAGGGTGGCAGACGGTGATATGGCTAGGGATAGGTATGAGTGCGGCTGTCACATCGCACCTGATGTTGCAGTTACTGCCTCGTCAGCTATATTGCCCAAGTTCCTCGCTTAGCCCAGAGCGCTGCTCTTGCCTTCCTGTGCACACACTTTGCTTAGAGCAAAGTGTCCAATCTTCCTTCTTCCTCTCGCGCAATACCTGTTTTCTGCAATTCACCAACACACTTCCATGCACAAGGCAAAAGTACTATATCCTATGGTTAGACATTTCTACCCATAATGGAATTAAAATACGCCTAAGTTTAATGGAAAACATTAAAATTATGGCTATTTTAATCCCTATCGTCCCTGTTTTTTTCTTTTTTTTAAGAAGGCAAAAAGTAAAAGAAACAAAATGCAAAATTGAAAATCGTACCAGGTTGCCTCCTAACCAGCGCTCCAGTTATCATCATGGGTACGACGTCCTTCTTGCCCAAGTTAGGGCTCCTTGTCACAGAGGAATTTCAAGTATTCCTCTGGTTTCTCCAAGACTTGGCCGAAGAAAGCCTTCAATCTTTCTCCATTGACTTTAAAAATCTTTCCCGTGCTCGCATTCATCACTTCCACAACCCCATTTGGATACGTGGATTGTAGTTCAAATGGACCGGCCCACTTAGTCGATAGCTTTCCCGACATGAGTTTAAACTTAGACTGGTATAGAAGCATCTGTTGCCCAGGTTCAAACTTCTTGACCTTGATCAACGCATCGTGAGCCTTTTTCATCCTTTCTTTGTACAGCATGGAAGTGTCGTATGAGTTGAGTCTGATCTCCTCGAGTTCTTGCAATTGAAGCTTCCTAGTGTAATACCCCGGAAATTCCTTAAGATCTCAAAATTTAAAGTTAATAATAAAAATGGCTTTGCACGCCTAAGTTTACGATTTGAAATTCTAAGACTAACGGTGAAATCCGTTTCCGAAAATAAATTACGGAAGTCAGCTATATGACTACTGTATTTAGGGTTAGCGCGTACGAAAAAATTTTAGTTCTTGAACTCAGAACGGAAAACCGTCTGATTTTTACATTCACGAAATCGCGATACGAACCCGCTCGAGAAATTTCATTTTTATGATTTTCCGGACGAAACTCGGACTGTGTCGTCCCGAGTTTTTGTCGGAATTAAAATTTTAAATATTATTTTCCGATTAAGTTTATTACGTTACAATTTTTGGACGAAACGGAATGTGACGATTTTGTGCCGAGATACGTCTTTCGTCGTTCGATTTCCGTAACGTCGTATCTCGCAGGAAAAGTGCGTAATTTCTCCTTTCCTCTCTCTCTTAGCCGACTTCCCTCTCCTCTCTTAAGCTTGATATTTGATTTTTATATAGTATTAACTTTACACCTAAGTGTTATACTATTCCTACTTTACACCTATTAGGATTAATACAACTTATAACATAACAATTAATCATCTCCCTCCCTCCCCAAAAGAAATCGGCAGCCCCCCCCCCCCCTTCAAGTCATCTCTCTCATTTCAGTTCCTCCATTGTTGAAGATCAAGTTCTTGAGCAAGATAAATCACACAAGTCTCCATTCATCCATCGAACTTCAATTCTTCCTTCACTAATCTTCAAGGTAATTGTCTCCTCTATGTTTCTATCCATCCAAAATCCATTTCTTTTTATTTTTCTTTGGATCAAAAATTTTAGGAAGATGAATTAGATGTTTGATCTTCGACTAGTGCAATTAGATGTGTTAGATAGGATAATTAGGGATTAAAATTGAAAGAAATCAAGAGCCCTAATTGCTAGGTAAATATCGAAATTTTAGGGCAACTAGGTGGGATGATGGAATTCTTCAATTAGTTGTGTAATCATGCTTATGAAGTATTTAATTAGTGATTAGAACAAAGGGAAATCGAAACCCCCAAGTATGATGAAAACCGATCCTAGGGTTTAGGGTTTGGATTTGGGGATTTCCAATTTCATGTTGCAATTAGACTTCAATTGGTTAATGGATGATATAGTAGTATGATTAGGAGATATATGATGTTAAATGATGAAGAAAATCACCCTCTTAATTTGTGTAAATACCGAAAATTATTAGAAATTTAGGGGTTTGCATGTAGTTGAATTGTTTGAGGATTTGTTGATGAAATAATGTTGTAATTGATATTAGATGTTGTTATGAATTTATTTAGAATTTTCTAAAAATATTTCGTGAGTCGTAAGAGACGAAGAACTCAATTTAAGTTGAGAAATAGTAATGATATGAAGTGATGTTTTGCATGAAAATGAATCTCGTTAGATGTTGTTTGATGACGTAGAAAATGAGCGAAATCCGATAACTTTTAAATCGCGTAAGAGACGAACAATTAGTCGCAATTAATAACCGAGAAGTCGAATAAGAATTCTAACTTGATAATATTGTTTATGATGGACTAAGGTATAACTTTGTAGTTGAAGTCATGGGCTTTCGAGCTATTATAATATGAGTTATAGTGATAGTCGAGAACTAGAAACGAGAAATTGTTAATTGCTTTGGTTTAGTACTTGATAGTTGAAAGCCGACGTTTAGAACGTCGTGCTATTGGATGAGTTTTGAAAAGGAGATCATCATGTACGAGGGTACGTGTTGACTGCCTTGAGAGTCAAGTTTCTTAAGAAATCGAATACGAGAACTTAGAACGAACCTAAGAAGTTATACGTCGATTCTATCGAGCAACTAGGGTTAGCGCGGCAGTTTTGCGACCCTTGCCGGAAACTGCAATAACTTTTAGCTCGTTTATCGGATTTGCGATCCGTAAATTGGAGCGTAAACTAGACATCCCAAGATTTCAAATGGTACAGGGCTTATCCCCTGTTTCCAGTTCCCCTGTTTCCAGTTCCCCTGTTCTGGAAAGTCCCCAGAGTTACTGTAATGCGTAGTGATTTTTTCAGAATTCATTCTTGTAAATTGTTTCGTTCGCAACTTAGTTTCTTTCGATCGTTTAAGCCGTAATAACTTGAAGACTATCTTCTTACTGACCTCAGTGTCAAGTATGGAACTTAGTTCCTTTTGATCTTTTAAGTCGTAATGAGCTATCGACTACCCTCTCTACTGACCTAAGAGTCGAGTATGAGACCTTTCGAGTTCTAAACGAGATTTGTTCGAGTCTCGTTCCCGTTTAACTAAAATGAATCCAGTAGCATGCAAATGCCTAAAGAAATGAAACGACTAAAACCTATTTCGATTTTTTTTCAATGATCGATTATCTTTTACGACCCGATTTTAAGTGTTATTATTTACAATGAAGGAGGAAGCCAGCAATAAGGAAAGGACGGAAGATCAGGAGATCGGAAGCTAGTACTTAGTAGTTCTGTATCACAAAGGTGGACTTTTATATATAAAATAAAACGAGCAATGCTCGGAAAACCTTTCTTTATCGCTTTGATATCTGTGTTTTCAAAGTGATACTTATGGCATGAACTGTTTTATGTTTTATGTGAGTTCTCTTGTACCTATCTGAGTTAACATACGTGTTTTCCAGATTTAGAGTTAATCTAAATAGGTTAACTAACGATCGGCTCTGAGTTAGCTGCTAAGTGTTTTCCAGAGTTAGTGCACTTTGTAACCTGTGGTATATGTGATATCCTGTTGAGGGGTACCAGCCACGGTGAATGAGAATTGGTCAAGATTGAACATAGCATACCAGAAAATGCTCGGCCGAGTAAATTGTGAAAATCAGTCAGAAAATGTTTAGTAGACACGGGCTAATTTTAATAAAACCCCCGATATGCTACAAATTATGAAATGCCATATTTATCTATACCTACGATTATGTTTTCGGCATCGTGCCCACTAAGTACTTTTGTACTTAGCCCTGCATTGTTTTCTAAATGTGCAGGTTGAAGCGACGATAGCGGCGGTGGTTGAAGTTGAGTTGAGAAGATAGGATGCTTTAGCTTATGACTTACTTCCGCTGCAAAACTCTAAGTCTTTTGAGATTATGTACTTTTTGAACAAATTACTATAGTATAAGTCTGTTTATCGTGAACTTAGATATTTTCGTGTACTTTTGTCGAGTAATCCTTCGCGATTAACTCTTCCTTTATATTAGTAAAGTGTTGTTCATTGAATGTTTAATGTCTTTTATATATGTTTAGTCAGTTAGCCCCCTTCTTCCCCGCTTCTTTAATCCAACCCCAATCGCACCCCGGCTTCTGCCGTCCCTCGGGATTTAGGGCTATGACACCTAGCTTGGCCAGCTTCATCCCAATCGTAATTCATCTTTTGAACTGCCCAATACGCTCTATGCTTTATTTCCACAAGCAAGTGGCACATTTTGCCAAAGACCATTCTATAGGGTGATATGCCAAATGGAGTCTTGAATGCTGTCCTATATGCCCACAATGCATCCTCAAGATGCAAACTCCAATCCTTCCCTGTGAGACTAACTGTCTTCCTCAAGACAGCCTTCACAATGTGATTAGACAATTCAGCTTGACCATTTGCTTGAGGATGATAAGCATTCGAGATCCTATGGTGTACTCCATATCTACTCATTAATCCTTTGACAGCTCCATTGCAGAAATGCGCTCCTTGATCACTAATGATTGCCCTTGGCACATCAAACCAGCTAAAGATATTGCTCTTGAGAAACTCCACAACCACCTTTGAGTCATTGGTTGATGTTGCCTTGGTTTCTACCCACTTAGACACGTAATCTACTTCCAACAGAATATAGAGATTCCCTCTTGAGTTGGGTAATGGCCCCATGAAATCCATACCCCATATATCAAATACTTCCACGGGCATGACCGGTGTCATGGGCATTTCATTCCTCTTGCCAATGTTGCCCTCCTTCTGGCATTGAACACATCGCTTACACCACTCGAAGCTGTCCTTGAATATATTGGGCCAGTAAAATCCACAATCCAATATCTTCCTTGCAGTCCTCTTTGGTCCAAAATGTCCCCCACACACCTTGGAGTGGCAATGTGTTAGGATGCTTGCTTGTTCCTTCTCATCAACACGTCTTCGAATGATTTGGTCAGTACACATTTTCCACAAATATGGTTCATCCCATATGTAGTATCGACTTTCCACCTTCAACTTGTTCCTCAGATAAAGACTGAGATCCCCTGGAAGTCGCCCCAAAATAATATAGTTGCATAAGGCGGCATACCATAGATCTGAGTTGTCTTGGGCAAGAGCCATGTGCTCGTCTGGAAACGTCTCCTTAATTGGTTCAATCTCTTCTTGTTGGATGATGCGACTCAGACCAGCCTTGTCCTTGATCTCCAAATTGAATTCGTGAAGCAACAGGATCCACCTTATCAATCTGGGCTAAAAATTAAATCCCTGACCCTGATCAAGACGTCCTCTAAAATCCCTTCAGGCCATACAGTCGACCTATCCTCTAGTTAAATCGCCACCCTTGTAGGTTTAAGTGGCCCCATCCTTAGATCATCATACATCGACTTGGGCATGACATTAATCAATGCTCCAAGATCCAGCATAGCCTTCTCAAATCTTCATGTCTCTAATGATACATGGAATGTAGAACATCCCAGGGTCAGTGCACTTGGTCGGCATGGGGGTGTCTTGCAGCACTGCAGATACATTCTCACTGACTTGGAACCTTGCATCGTCTGTGTACTTGATCTTCCTTGTGCATAACTCCATCAAAAACTTGGCACATTGGGCATAGATTGTAAAGTGGTCAAGAGGGGTATGTTGACCTCGACCTTGAAGGAACATTTTGGTAAGTTCCTTCATCTCTTGAGCTTCCTTATCCTTCGTGAACCGTCCTGGGTAAGGAGCTTTTGGTTCATAAAGTTTAGACTTGGTCACGTTCTCAGCCTCCTTCATTGCTTTAGCTCTGATTTCGGTAGTGTCGAGCTCAGCTCTCCTTCTTATGTCCACTGCTTCCCTTTCAACTTGTGCTCTTTTCTCAATCGCCAACTCTTGCCATAGCTCCTCTACATCACCTGATCCCATAGGTACCTCTTCATACTTCTCTGGTTTAGCCTCATCCTCTTGCTCCAGATTGATATCATGCCCAAGAGACTGTTCTAGTAGTTTATTCTATGTGATAGCATTACGCTATGTGATATCATGCCCAACAGGAACTCTCACTTCAGGCAACTTGGCTCCATTACGCAATGTGATAGCATTCACTTGAGCCTTCTTTATCTCAACTTGAGATGGTAGTTCTCCTTTCCCTCCATTTAGCATTGACTTGATTTGAGAGATTGATTCTACCAAGTAGCTCAATGTTCCATTAATATCTCTCATGCCTCCCCTTGTCTCCATGCGAAAACTGTCCAATTCTTGATACCCCTTCCTTTGTTTAGCTGCAAGTCTCTCCACTTCACTCCTTAGGGTATCTCTTGGTTGATCTCGATTGTGGAGGTACATATGGTTGCTGTTGTGGTTGCCCTTGTTGAGGTGCGTTCAAATAGTTGTTGTTTCCATATCTCAAATTGTCATTGGGCCTCCAAGGTCCATTGTTGAAGTTCCTTCGCTGCCCAACATCTTCTTATTGGTACGGTTGCCCAACCGCATTAACTTCTTCATCTTCATACAATGACGGGCAACGATCAGTGGGGTGATTATTGGCAGCACAAAGTTCACACTTCATAACCCTCTTCCTCAGGATTTGTCCAGGGTTCTCATTCCCATTAGCATTATTCTTGTTCTGGTTCATCATCTCTTTCATCATGGATACCAGGATGTCGAACTTAGGATCACTGCTGGTCGGCTCATGCGTCCTGGGCACGATGGTCTCATCTTGGTTTCTCTTTCTGTCTGCCATTTCAACGAATAATTTGAAGATTTCACTGGGTGGTTTATTGATAACATTACCTTCACAGGCTGTGTCGATCCAGTCGCGCTCAGATTGCCTCAGCCCATTCATGAAAGCATTAATGAAATCCTTGTCACCCAAACCATGATGAGGGCACCTTGCAATTAGCTTCTTGTACCTAGAGTGGTAGTCATAAATAGATTCTCCATTGTCTATCTTTATATTCTGAATTGCAGCTCTAGCGTTCTGGATACGGGCAAAGGGGTAGTATTGCTCAAGAAACTTCTGCTGCATTTGTTTCTAAGATGTTACACTGCCTTGAGGTAATTGGTACCACCACTCCCTCGCTCCATCTTGCAATGAAAATGGGAATGTCAGGAGTCGAATGTATTCCATCAGTGTATTTGCTACAGCGGTGGTGTGGACTGTACGCATTGCCATCTCAAAATCTTGTAAGTGGCGTTGTGGATCCTCTTTGGGCAAGTCACTGAACTTGGGCAAGATCTGTATGAGAGAATGCTTCGGCTCCCAACTATCAGTGATAGCGGGCAAAGTGATGCCTGCTGGATTCAGATTGACATCCGTTGGAAACATGATTTCCTTCAGAGTCTTCTCAGGATCAGGTTGTTGTCGCGCCATCTCCTCTTCTTCATATTGTTTGCAATCCGAAGTTTGTAGTGGTGACCTTTCCTCGCCACTCGCTTGTTCCTCCCTTCGTGCTCTTTTTTCAGCTTCCCTTGTCAGCTTCTTCTGCTCTTTGATGTACTTCTCCGGGTCAGGATGGTTCTTTAATTCACCGTCGATCCAAACAAGGTCGGAGCTAAATATGCACATAGCCTCTCTTTCAAGGGACAGTTACAAAATCAGCTCCCCGGCAACGGCGCCAATTTTGACGAGGTTTTCATTCGCACTCTCAAAATGAATTTGTAGCCTATCCCTCCGCTATATAGTTAGCAAGTAAGTACAGGGTTGATCCATAAGGAGTTAATTGTCACTGTCTCTTGAAACCTCCTCCACCTGTTCAGAAAAGTTAGGTTTTGCTATCTTGGTCACTAGCGCTCTCTTGCCCAATCCGAGAACTCAAATAAACACTGAAAAGTAAACAAGTAACTTGATCAATAATAAAAAGGACTTGATCTAAACTACATAAGACGAACACTAAAAAGACACAAAATATGGACTCATCAGTCGGATAAATTTAAGATGAAGTTAGAGATCGAGAGTTCCTTGAGTTTATATAATTCTAGATCGATGTAATAGTATTAACTAAATTTATTTGATTTGTGTTAAAATTAATTATAAGTTATTTTGTAATTTCAAGCCATGTGTTGGATTAAGTGAAAAAATTCATTATTTTATTTTTCTTCTTGAATTTGTATTTAATTTGTTTCCGTATGTGTTGGATTAAGTGAAAATTTTCAGTATTCTTCTTTTTTTCTTAAAAATATTTATTTTTCCTTTAGTTATTATTATGATTTATTTTGGATTTATGAGATGATTGATTGTTTAGGATATATAGTTTTTTAATAGAGAAATTTACATTTATCTCAAACCGCAATCATAGAAATTAAGATATATGGCAATTATTTTGCTGTGATTGATTAAGAATTGTAAATTCTTCAAACAAATTATTATAGACGAGTTAGACAATGGTTTGGAATTGATTCCTAATGAATAAATTTAGATGGACTTTTTTAATAATAAAAAAAATAGATGGAGTTTTCGTTTTTTATTCTGTGTTTTCCTTTTTGCATTTAGTTGTTTTGATCTTTTACTTTTTGCCTGATTTATGTACTTTCTCTGCTACAACTATCTATAATCAAGATTATGATGAATGACCAACATTGTCTAAATCAAGACTGCATAGCACTTCATATATTAAGATTGAGAAACCTTTATTCCGTGGAATTTCTTAATGATCTTGGTACCCCTTATCAATGCATTAGTTTTAAATTTTTTGTCATTTATATTATTATTAATGGTGGGCTTTTGATTAAGATAAATAACCAATTATTTTAACAAACCTATATTTGATTATTTAGATATTTTATAAGTTTAACAGCTTAGGATAATTAGCAGGTATTATATACGTGTTTGGGACGGGAACTGACTATAAAATAATATTTATCGAGTTTGAGATGAGTATGTATATAAATTATGAACGAGTAGTTAGAGTGGTTGAACCCTGAATTCATCCTTCGGTTCATCATTGTACTCCGTAGTGATCAGTGATGAATTACTACGGATGATTCAACTATAGCTGATTAATAAATTATTTTCCAAGTTTATGTATAAATTACAATGTAAAGTTATTACCCATCGAAAATAGTAATGTCACAGCCCCAAATCCTGAGGGACGGCAAAGCCGGGATGCGACTAGGGGTTGGATTAAAGAAGCAGGGAAGAAGGGGGATAAATAAATAAACAGACAATAATTAAACGACAGCTGATATCTATGAATAGATTTTATTGAAAGAAAGAGAGTCGACCTTGAAGGATCGCTCGACAGAATTATTCTTAAAAGATACTAAGTTCAAGGTTCGGGACTTAGACGAAAAGATATACATTATTACAAAAAGAAAGAGTTTAGCAACGGAAAACGTAGAACTAGAACCTTACTGTTCTTCTTTCTATTCACAACCTTCTACTCAACCTCCGCCGCTCCCGTCACTCAACCTGCACATTTTATAAAACATATGCAGGGCTAAGTATAAACATACTTAGTGGGCACATTGCCTGAAACATATCATAAGTATAGATTAATCGGGCATCTTATAAATAGCGCATCGGGTTTTTCATCAAATGCCCATGCCTATTAAACATTTTCTTTCACTTTTCACAATAGCTTGCGCAAGCCTTTACTTGTTGTTACGTTCAACTTGCCCAACTTCTGTTTCAACGCCGGGGGAGAGTATACTTCTCCCGCGCACGTTCTATTCACCGTGGCTGGCTACCCCTCAATAGAGTACCACACACACCGGCTACCGTGTACACTAAACCCTGGAAAACCCTTAAGGTTAAGTCAGCGGTCCGATCGATTAGTTAGCCCCCTTTGGCTAACTCAAAAAGGCACTAAAGAACTCACATAAAACAAAGTATTTTCATGCCATGATAATCACTTTAAAACACAGTTATAAAGCGATAAGTAAACATTTTCGAGCATCGCTCATTTGATTTGATATGTGGAAAAACCCACACATTTTTTATAGAAAGCCCACCTTAGGCGATTTACAGAACAACTAAAGCTTCTGTCTTCTGTCTTCCGTCCTGTCTTCTAAATTCGACTTCCTCCTTTTAATGTAAATAATCAAACTTTAATAAACGGTCGAGACGATAAAAGAAAAGGAAATCGAATTCGGCTAATACTTTTAGGCCTTTGCACTTTAACTACATTCCTTTGATCAACGAATAAACGAGACTCGAACATATTTCGTTTAGAAACTAACTCGGTTCCTTTACTCGACACTTAGGTCAGTTAATAACGAAGGTCAATAACTCATAACGACTTATAAGTTCTTAAAGAACTTAGTTAAAAAGGATTCAACTTAATAAAATAGGTTCTTGAACATCTCTGCACAAGACAGTAACTCTGGAGTTTATACAGAACATAATTCTGCGAAACAGGGGATGAAATTGGTACCAAAAGAAAGCTACGGATGTCTAGTTTACTGTTCAATTTACGGATCTCGATTTCGTTAAGCGAGTAGAAAGTTATGATAGTTTCCGTGAAAGGTCGCAAAATAGTCCGCGTGAAACCCTAGGTGCTCGATAAAACTCGATGCACAATTTCCTAGGCTCGATCAATGCTATACAACCTTTAAACTCACGAAATTATTAACAAATTACAGTTAAGCCATACGTTCCTTTGTCGTGAATACTTCACGTCTCTTAATTAAACAAACGACGAGCATTTCCTCGTCTTTTTCAACTAATCAATTACTAAACCAATTCCAATTCAATTTCCATTTCAAACTTCTAACTTCTATATTCATTTCTCGAATAGGAATATCGTCAACTACAATCTCGTTTATTAATCGACAACAATCATTAATATCAATTAGTTTCCTCATTCGACTTTCCTATCGACATTTAAACTTGATTACTCGTCTCTTACCAAAATTTTAACTTTCTTAGAATTCGTTCAAACTTTCCAATAACGTTCCTTAACTACTAAGATTAGCGAATATTCAAACCATAAACCTATATCATTATCCAATCTCAACTTATCGACGATCCTTCGTCTCTTATTAAAAATTCAACATTCTCCGATTTCGCTCAAACTTTCCGATTATCAACAACAACTACTAAGATTTACTAATATGAAAACCATATACTCAAATTATTATCGAATCTTAACTTATCGTCGGTTCTTCGTCTCTTACGATTTCTATTTTATTTTTAGAAAAATCCAATAAAATTATATGTTCATCTACACACTTATAACATCTCATTTATCATATTACATCATCCAAATCATAACAATTACTACATCAAATCCCTACTTCTTTCTCTCTTACATTTTGGTTTCTATCGGTAAATGAACAACTTGTGGAGCTTGAGAGCTTGAAGAAGAGCAACAATGGTGGATTGAAGAACAAAAGAGAGAGAGAGAAGAGAGAAGGAGAGGTGGCGGATTTGGGAGGGGGAAAGAGAGAAGAAAAAAAATGGTGATGAGATGTTAGATAATATTGCATAAAGTAGGAAAAGATCTAACAAAGTGGTGAGTCATGGTGGTGGTGGCGGTTTAGGGTGATATTTTAGGCCAAAATATCGCGTTTTACGGGTCTAATACGACGTATATAAATCGAGAAATTAAAACCCTAGACGGTTACGTTTTTGACGAAATCTAATTCGACCATTAGATTGGAAAGAAATCACTTACTCGGAAAGCATAATTCGTTTTCCAAAATCTGATAAAAACTCGGGACTTCACAGTCCAAATTTCGTCCGGAAAAATAAATAAAACTGATTTTTACTAACTTACTCGTATCGCAAAATAAGTGAATGTAAAGTCAGACGGTTTTTCGATCTGAGTTTTCGAACGAAAATTCTATCGGACGCGAAACCCTAATACAGTAGTTGTTCAACCGACTTCTGAAATTTATTTTCCGAAACGGATTTCACCGTTAGTCTTAGAATCGAAAATCCTTAACTTAGGCGTGCAAAGCCTTAATTAATAATTAAATTTTTATTTTAGCGACTGAAGAAATATCTGGGGTATTACAAGTAATATAGTATACATATAACAATTAAGAGATATATTTAATCTTATGTTATTTATACTATTATATATGAATATTATTTAATTTTAATTGTTCAGATTTTTAATTGAGAATAATAACCGATTAATTTAACAAATTATAAATATTTGATCATTTAGATATTTTAGAAATTTAATGCTTTAGGTAATTAACGTGTATTACTTTGCAATTTTAGGACATGAATGAGGAGTAAAATAACTTTTGTATCGCATTCGAGAAAAGCACATGTACATATACGGATCCGGGTGGATGTTTAATATTTAATGCTATAATTTTATATAAAAAATAATCAATTATTTTCAATAAATTGGATTTGAAAATTTATAAATTTTATATCTTTAAATAATTTAGGTATGCATATATTGTTATACGAGTTTGAGACGGAAATGGGTAGTAGAGTAACTTTAATTTAATTTGGAACGAGTACCGGGTATATATAGCGATGACAATGGGTCGGTTTCATGGATACTCGCACCTACTAGATATGTTTGGGAAATATCAAATGGGATGTGTTTGGTGAATGATACTATTACCCACGACGGGTTTGGGATGGATTATATTTTGAAAACTACCAACGGATATCCGCTACCCGAACCCATTTATACGTTATATATAAAATAAATATCATCTATGTATATACACAATTTATAATGTAATTATAAATTTTATTATATATTATTTAGAATTTTATTCCTTTTCATTCACACATGAAAGATTGTCTTTTTAAAATTGGAGAATTTTTCAACTTCACGCTTCAGTTCAATTTAGTCACTGAGATGAATTACTCTAATTTTATTAATGTATTGTAACTTTAGCTGAATATTTTACTAGATATCAATTGTGTAACCTTCATGCAAGATTTTTCATTAATAAGTATTGGTTTTGAGATTCATTTTAATAAATTTTATATTGATGGTTCTATTTTAATTATAACTATTGTTACTTTTACTATCTAATGTTTATTTTATAATATTCAGATTTTAATAGGTATTACTCAATAGCTTTGGCACGAGTTTGGATAATCAAGTCAATTATTAATTGAATTTGGAAGGGGTATGATCAAAGAAAATCTAGACTGTTTATAGTTTGGAAAATACTTAATGGATGGGTACTCGATCATTGTTATTCCTAGGTATATGATGCAAGAGCATCGATCCAACCATGGGCAAGTAGGGATGACTCACTTGACTGCAGTTAACCTGAGGAGGTCGTTCCACATCGGTTAAATATACAAGGCCATTGGGGTTTAATTGTGTGGGCAATCATTCTTTCTTAACCATGGTTTTGAGGCAAAGTTAGGTTCAACTATTGACATCCTGCATTAGATTGGTATCAGAGTCGGGTATGGGCTCGGTCCTCATTGGAGGTGGATAATGCGGGGTATTGATTCAGCCTATTGGCAATGAGGAGGACTCATTGATTTGCAGTAATCCTAAGGAAGGACGTCGAAGGAGATGAATCTCAAGAGAGGGTGAATGGTACCGACATAGATTTAACCCCTGGGCAATAAGGATTGACTCATTGGTTGCGGTAAGTTTGAGGAGGACATTAAGAAGAGACGGTTCTCAAAGGAGAATGGATGATGCAAGAGCATTAATCCAGTTCTTGGGCAAGTCAGGAGGACTCACTTGGCTGTGGTAAGCCTGAGAAGGTCGTCCCACATCCGTTAAATATGCAAGGCTGTTGAGGTTTAAATAGTGTTGCAAATTTAGGCCCAACTATTGACAACCTACATCAAATATTGATGCAGTGAGAAACGTAAAATATATTCGACAACAATAGAAATACAAACTCCATTGATAATCACATTACACCGGAATATGTGTGATAAGGGTTAATTTATTGATTCACACATTAATGCAGGAAGAACGCACGGAAAAGAGAACAATCTCACACTCTACATTTCAATATCAACTCAACTCCTTCAATAAATAACAAAAGACCATATATATACTAAACCCTATACGACTGAAAGGAAATAGGTAACTTGGCGAACAAGACAAGTAAATAAAACCTTAGAATTAAAAAGATAAATACTGCAAAATATATTATACGAATCTATCTTCATCATTCTCTCCATCATCGAAACGATTCATTCTCAAATTGATGACGTCCTCGATGATAGTCGCCGCAGGTTCGATCATATTGACCGTGCAAGAAATCAATGATTTCTCGATTTTGTGCTAATTCCTCGAATTGTTGAGACAAAAATTCAGCATCATGATGGAGATAATCTTGAACATTCTGGACAGCTGATTGACGAGAGTGTAATACCCCGAGGTTTTATACCCTTAGAGAGCGTGTTAAATAACCTTATAAGTTTAAATGACGAGAGTTGAGGAATAAAATTTTTCTAAATAAGTAGAAATGAGTAAAACGACTGAAATGCCCTTATGCGTTTTTACGTGAGATTATCTGTTTCTATTTCTTGAAATGATAATGTGATGCATATATTGAGCTTATTTGTATGAGAATAAGTACGAGTATGATTTTCATAGACTTCCGAGGATTTTGATTTGAAGTGAATAGTGTTGATAACCGAGAAATCACTATTCATCAATAAACTTAGAATAGATTTTAATTAAAATCTTTGAACCTAGAATTAATTCTAAGGTCATTGAGATATGATAGAAGCTTATCCGAGATTATTTGAGAGAGTTACGAGAATTTAATCTTTAAAGGATTAATAAGCCGACTAATTTTTATGTTTTCTTCGATATATGGAATTTAGACCTAAAAATTTGATAATCGGAATCTTTGGACTATTTAGTGAGATGTGAGATAGGTTTGAGATGTTTTTAGTGTCGAAAATGAGACGAGGAGAGATTAGATCCGTTTTCTGCATAAATGGAATAATACGGACTTTTTATCCGAAAAGCTTTTACGATCGGGTAAATAATACCCGTAATAAAATAATGAGAAAATCCCTCTCATCTCTCTCCCTCTCCACCGTCATCTCTCTCTATCTCTCCCTAATCTCTCTCTCTCCAAACCTATTTACAAAACCTCCTAAGTAGGTTTCATCATGAATATTTTCTAAATAAGAATAAAATCTTAGTAACTTGTCTAATGAAGATTTTATGCATTCATCCCATCACCATCAAATCCATCAATCTCTCTCTCAGTCCAATTTCCAACACCTACAAACTAGGTATCATCATTAATATTCTATATGTTGGAAGAATATCTAGACAATATCAAATAATATAATGGAGTACATGCATTCTACACTTCCATCTACTCTCTCTCTCTCTCGATCATTCCATCAAATTAAAGAGAAAAATCTCTTTCATTCTACCTATCTCTCTCTCGAAAACTCTCCCTCAAAAAATGAAGAAAAATTCTCCCTCCCTCTCTCTCAATGCCGTGAGCACACACACACATCACATACTTGAGATTTCTTCCATGCAAGCTTAGTATTCAAGCTCCAATCCATGAAGGTCAAGTGAGGATCAATCCATAATCAAGCTTTCAAAGCCCTAATCTTAAAGGTATTGATCTTCCCTAATTTTTCGAGTATTAATCTTCAATAATCATCCAAAATTTTTGTTCATTTTCGGCTCTTAAGCCCTAAAATGGATGATTAATTGTTGTTTCATATTTTCTTGAGGATTCAAGATGATATCTTCCATGAGAAATCCAAGCTAGGAGTTGAGCCCCATTTTTCCATCATTTTCGGTTCTAAGGAGATCAAGAGGAGGAGATCCAATTTAATTTTCAAAGTATGGTATTTATTTGAATAATTGTATATATGTATCTCTAAAGCCCTAAAGTAAAGAAAACAATGCATGCATGATTTTATTTTACGTTTAGGCAAACCTAGGGTTATTGATTCAAGATTCGAGTGAGGAATTCGTTAAGAAATTTGAACTCTAGGGATTAAATTATGAATTAAGAGAGAAAAAGAAAATAAAAGCCCTAAAATTTTGGCTAGGACCGAAAATTTAGACAAAAATAGAAGAATTTGAATTTCTTGAGTTATTATTATTTTGATACTTGATTTATGATTTATGATTTTTATTATGTTAAGGATGGAGTTATATGCTTGAAAAATTGAGAAATCGATTGGCCTAAAATTCTAGTTATTGCCGTGAGTTATGGGCAAAGAAGGAGAAATTATTTTGTTGATTTTTGTGACGATTTAATTGATGTTTGAGCTTGAGAATATTAGTAGATGTGATGATTTAATCCTTTGAGAAATTGATTGTGTGAAAATCGAGCTTTATGTGAAAATATTTGATGAAAAATGAATATAGATGATTTAGTATTTTTGATGTTATGATGTTTTTGAGTATAATATTGAGTAGTAGGTTAAATCCTAGTGTAATAGGATTTATCATGATAAAAAGAGTGAAGTTTCTAAATTAAAAGAAAAGAAAAATTGAAAAATAATAGGGAAGAACATCAAGTAGGTGTTCTTGAATAAGAACTTGAAGATTTGAGTTTTAATAAAATTAAATCAAAAAGGAAATTAGTGATTAAATTAATAAAATAATCTAGATATTTATTGAAATAAAAATTAATTGAAGAATAAAGGAGAACATGTATTAACTAGGAAATGAGTCTTAAATTAGTAAATAAAAGAGGAAAAGAAATTTCTTATTTAAATAGGTAAGAGTCGAGAAAATCGAGTTAAAATAAAGAGAATAAAATGATAAGAAAGCGAAGAGAAGATTTAATCGAGTCAAGGAAAGGTGTTAGACGAGTTAAGTTTAAATACTCGTATAGTTTAATCAAGAAAATAATGGAATAAAATACGAGTAAGATATCGAGTAGTGATTTTGAAAGTAATTAATTAAATTAATTAAGTAAGTTGTTTTTCAAACCGTTTGGATTAAAAATAAACTGAGAAGAGTTGTCGAGATACTAATCTAAAAGTAATAGTTTGAGTCAAGAATAAGAATCGAGTTAGAAATAGAAATGAAATTCCTATTTCATAAGAGTTTAATAAAAATAAAAAGAATTTTTTTTATTAATTGAGTAAAGATTTATAATATATTTTCATAAGACATCGAGTTTGGAAAAGTGTCGTATATAAGTCGAGAAAGATAAATTTTATTTGAGTTTTTATAAAAAGGAATTCGTATTTGAATTAAGTTCTAAAATAAAAAAAATTGAGTAGATATTAACGTGTCTTGAAATGTGATTGAATTCGAGACAATGTGTTTGATTTATTTGGAATCATTATGCAATTGAATTAACGTGCTTGAGTGAAAGATAATAGAGACAACTTATGAGGTAGCCATATTGGGCTATTTACCTCAATTTTTGGCCCATGCATTTTGAAAATCCAAATTGTAGCCATCTGGGCTTTGGGTTGGGGCTTTTTAAGTTGATCGGGCTGGATTTGGGTTGGGGCGCGGGTTGGGTTCTCAGATTCGGGTCGGCTGCAAGGGTTTGGTTTTGGGTTTCGGGTAAGTCGGTTCAGGGTTCCCCCAAATTCTCTCTTCCCCTTCCCTTCTCTGTTTCACTTTTACAGTTCTCTTCCCTTCTCTGTTTCACTTTTACAGTTTCTTCTCTTCCCCCAAATTCTCATCCATTTGTTCCGACTGTACCATCTTCTTCTTCTTATTCTTCTTCTCCGCCTTCATTCGTTTTAGCCAATATGACGCGTCGATCCAGTAAATCTCGCGCATCTCAAGCATCGAGGGCTGCAGATGCCACATCTGCATTACCCGAAGATGTGATGGACATCTGTAAGGAAATCAATAGAAGAGATGGTGAAGAAGCATCTCAATCTTCCGATGATTTCGTGCAACCAACAATTTCTATGATTTCTGTGCCATCAACCGCAGCGACAACTCAGGCTGATGAGAATGCCGGCGGCGATAAGAATGCCGGCGACACAGAGAATGCTGACGACACAGAGAATGCCGACGACGGTAGGGATGCCGGCGACGCCGGGAATGCAGAAGAATCCTACGAACCAGAGAAAATTCCAGCCGAGGTAGTATCTAAACTCAAACCTATTTTCATTGTTGGTCCATGGTTCATGTTATGCATTTGTAGATGTGAAATTAGGTTTAGATCTCGATTCTTAGCATTGTAAATGATGTTAGATATGATTTCTGTGCAGAATGATTGCTATAGTTCATCTAATTCACGATTATTTTTTCAGAAATAAATATAGCTAGCTTGTTGGAACAGTTTGCTACAGTTGGAACAAATTTACCCATTTGTTCCAACTGTTCCAACATAATTAGTACTAAATGCACCCTGTTTGATTGTTAGTTAGCTTGTTGGAGCAGTTGGAACAAATTTGCCCATTTGTTCCAAGTGTTCCAACAGAATTAGTACTAAATGCACCCTGTTTGATTGTTAGTTAGCTTGTTGGAGCAGTTGGAACAAATTTGCCCATTTGTTCCAACTGTTCCAACAGAGTTCATGATAATTCCAGTTTGATTTCACCTATCTTGGTGTGCATGCAAAGTATAATATAGATTCATTTGGTACTTTTTGGCACAAATGAATATATTTGCTTGTTGTTTACTAAACTGAACCTCATATATTTTCTATTTTCCGAATGCAGGTAAGATGGTGCTTGAAACTCCCCGATTTGATCGATGTGTATCACAAGGTGGCTGTGAAGGGGAAGGAGAACGTCGTTGAAATAATACGAGAAGTGTTAGAAGGTACAGGATCATTGAATGAGTTGATGGATTCCGCTTTGGGTGATTTCTTGAGACTGCCGACACACATATGGCGGTCGGGCAAAGCTCTGCATTACATGATATCAAGACAAGTGAGGGGAGAACCGGAGCAAGATCAAACAGCTCTCTACTTTGAAGTGGAAGAAGGTCGGGTGGTTAAGTTTTCTAGGGTTGAGTACTTTCTGATGACGGGACTGAGATTCGGATCGAGCAGCTTTGATCCATATGTAAATCACAACCCCCGTAAAGGATCGTTTTATCACAGGCTCATGGGGAGGAATGACACTACCCCCAATGATTTGAGGGAGAGGTTTACATTAAGGGAATTGGGTGAAGATCCCGAAGACTACGTCAAGGCTGCAAAGATACTAATAGTGGCTGATATGTTATTTGGGTACGATGCATCGAGTCACACGATTCCGGATTGGCTGTGGGTGCTCGTGGAGGACAAAGCAGCATGGGAGGAATTCTCATGGGGAAGCATGTCATACCAAATGACAGTAAGCGCTATTGACAGTCTCAAGTGCATTTTGGCTGATGAAGACAAAAGTCGAGCGTATCATATCAATTCAGGGAACTGTATTGGGTTTTTGGTAAGTTATCGTTAAATTCTTACTGTTTAGTTTTGCAATAAAAGTTAAATAACTCCATATGTTCTCTATCAGGCTTGGATATACAGTGTCTTGCCCAAAGTGGGAAAGGATATCGGAGGAACACTGCGACAGAAATCATTTCCACGTATGCTAAGGTTCAAATACCCAAGAAATTACGCTAATGTACAAACAGGCAAACAGGTAAAAATGCTTAATAATACCATTTTTATGTTCTCTGCACCTTAATATATAGTATATACATAACATATCATGATTTTTGGCAGGTTTGTTGGCCACTGGTGCCAACCATTGAGGAAAAGAGACACAAGAACTGGAAATCTGTTGAGAAACGAGGCATGCCATTCGAGTTCAAGTTTGATAAACTTGCCGAGGGAAACATAAGAAGAGCGAAAGGATTGGCAGTAAGGTATAGATATGCACCCAAACGACCACGGTTGGAGAGAAATGAGGAGAGACTGGATGAAGGCAATGGAACTCAGCAGGAACAGCCTATCATCTCATTCACCAGTGCACAGATGAAGGAGTTCATTGATAGAGTCGGAGATCGTGCAGCAAAGCAAGCGCGTATAGAATTTGCTGCACATTTCGATCGGGGACAACTCATCAACGACATAGCCGACTGCGTCATGGCCAGAATGCAACGAGGACAACCATCTCATCCACCAACTCAGGTAAAAATATTACTTTCATTGACTACTTGTTCGATATTTTATGTGCATGCATGTCTGTGTTTTTTGGTACAGTTGGAACAACTGACTTTCAGATGTTCCAACTGTACCACACATTGACTCATTGTTTGCATCCATGTGTGTGGTCAGGTGCATTTGGAACAACTGATTCCAGTTGTTCCAACCATACCAAGCTTCCAATTGTGAATTTGTATGTGTTTACTTGTTCAACATTTCCATGTGTTTGCATGTGTGTGTGTTGGTACATTTGGAACAACTGATTCCAATTCTTCCAACTGTACCAAGCTTCCAATTGTTTAAAGATTATGTCATGATGCTCCTCTAGATGTTTGGTATCATAATGCATATGCTTGGTTGGCACAGTTGGAACAAACACACCAGAGCACTGCTGAATGGGAAGCCTACATCGAAAATGAACGGAGATTCTACCACTGCACGTGGGGAACACCATCTTCAGCCAATGAAACACAAGCAACGACATCACAACAACCACCAGAAGCGTCACAACCGACACAACATGCAGAAAAACCCACGTTGGAGGCTGAGAAAATAGTGCGAAAAGGCCAATCAGGAAAAAGCTTCCGTCTGCAGCCTGTAAAAGCCCATTCCTGCCTAAAGACGTCAGGGGAACAGAATTCAAATTGTTTATAAAGAGCAATGAAGAAGAGTAAGTGATTAAATATTATGATTGAATTCTCATTAATATTCTTATTCATACGCATTGGTATGTGCAGGAGAAACGTGGGCTTGGCGTATTTGGTGGGAAGACAATGGTTTGAGGATCTCATCGACATGGATAAAATGATTGACAATGATCACATAGACTCATACCTTGCTGTGATAGCATCAAAGCCGGAACTTGCTGGACTTAAAGCTGGTGACATCGATGCCGACATTGGTATCACAAGCTCAGATTTCATGGTAAGTTGAACAAGATTTATCAAACTTTCAATTTATAATAATTAAGTAAATGACATCTGATAATCTCATAATGCATAGACCGTCATACACCACATATGGAAGCAAATGCATGGAACGGACCCAGAAGGCACCATCTACAGCCAACAAACTGAGGAGGTTGTACCGGACGATGAGATGAAAACGCTGCGCATGTATGCTGAGGGCCAGTATCCAAGATGGGGGAAGTTTCTGAAGAAATGGAAGGACTTGAAGAAGGTTAGTTATTCACCAAGTGTGTAAATTTGTTAGTTTGAATGATAGCTAGCCTCTTGGAACAGGTGGAACAAATGGGTAAATTTGTTCCAACTGTTCCAACAGAAATAGTACTAAATGCAACTTGTTTGTTTGATTGTTTGTTAGCTTGTTGGCACAGTTGGAACAAATGAGTAAATTTGTTCCAACTGTTCCAACAGAATTCATGATAATTCCAGTTTGATTTCACCTGTCTTGGTATGCATGCAAAGTATAATGTGGATTCATTTGGTACTCTTGGCACAAATAAATATATTTGTGCCAAAAGTACCAAAAGACAGTTCCACTTGCTTGTTTTTCTGAATGTGTGTAACTGATGTGGTTGTGATTTTCATTGATCATGTCAGGTCATAGTGGTCGCTCACTTCAACATGCACTGGGCCACTTGCTTGATAGATTTCATGCAGCAGGAAGTCATCATCTATGACTCAAATTAGCATATATTTGAGGAAAAACATTACAACATACGCCAAGAAGTCTTCGTACCACTGTGCAGGCTGCTCCCACAACTCCTGAAAACGATTGACTACTACAGAGGGAAGAGCATTCAGCCCAAGTACACGGAGTGGATCTATTCGTTCCCAAATGATGGAACGAATCATTTGAGACAGGTAGACAACTTCAGCTGTTGAGCTCTAGCTGTGAAGTATGCTGAGATGATGCTGACAGGAAGATACCGAAAAAGCGCATGACCAAAGCTGAGGTAAAAACATTTCGTGGTAAAATGGCGGAAACAATCTATAAATTCAGCACCGATGCAAGTACATTCGAGCCAGAAAGTACCTCTGAGCCTATGGAACCTGTAGCAGATGAAAAAGAAGAGGAAGGGGTTGACGAGGAAGCAAATCTAAATGATGCATAGTCTAAGTATTGAACAGTTTATATTTTTGAAACACTGTTTGTATAGTTTACATTTTGATACAATGTGGGAGTTTGTGGGGTGTATTAAGCATGGGCGTTGTATATGATCGTTAATATTAGTAGTAAATGTAGAATTGTCTTTTATTACTAGTAGTAGTACAAACACACACATGCAAGCACAACGATGTCGAACAGGTAAACAAATCCGAATTCAGTCAATGAATCTTGGTACAGTTGGCACAACTAAAATCAGTTGTTCCAACTGTACCAAACATACAGAAACAAACCTTCCATATTTACTGTTACAATATTAAAAGTTATACTCTAGATAGTTGGTGCAGTCTAAACAAATTTGCCCATTTGTTCCGACTGTACTATCCAAACATGACAAAATCTCACAAGTATGGTAATTTTGGTACAGTTGAAACAAATGGGAAATTTGTTCTAATTGTACCAAACATATCACGACACTTTGAAAACAATGAATGAACCCCTGATACAATACATTATAACAATTCGCTACATAAAGATACAACATAAAATATAATGTAAAGACTAAACAATAAACACGGAATGATATTGCAGAATTCAAAATCTAATCATATATTCAGTACGAATGGGACAAAGGAGTTAAATTTTGCCAAGAGTACTGACAGGGAGGTCAATATTATATATAAAAAATGAACCATGAAACCGGTCAGCCCGTGAAACTGTAAAAAACTTCAACCAAATCTGAGAGAACATGTTGCTCAGTTATGATCTTTAGCCTTGCATATGTTGCACCGACTCTTTCTACGACCAGTAACACCTGACTCGCTGCTGCTGACTTCTTCCCGAGGTTTCAATGGAATGACTAGTTTGCAGGTAGTATCATAGTGTCCAGGCTCATGGCATCGAGAACAAACATGACTCACTGAAGAACTGGAACCACCACTCTTAACCACCTGCGATCGACGGGCCCTCCAATATGAACCGGAACCACCACTCTTGATTCTCTTCTCACGCGGCCTCCCAGCTTGTCGAACCTCACCCGGCGTTTGCACAACCCTCAAAGCGATATCAGGGGGAATACGCCAATCTTCAGGATTCGGTAATGGCATCACCTCTCCAGAATATATTTCACGGAGAGAAACAGCGGAGAAATAAGAATTCACATACGATGATGGGTTCTGACGGACCTTCCTGCACCCAAAAATTAAAAACAAAAAAGAAAGAACAAAATAAAAAAGTAGACGAACAAGTAAATGAATCCGAATTCAGCCAAGGAAGCTTGGTACAGTTGGAACAACTGAAGTCAGTGGTTCCAACTGTACCAAACACACCACATGCACACACAAAAAATGTCGAACAGGTAAACGAATCCAAATTCAACCATAGAAGCTTGGTACAGTTGGAACAAATGAAGTCAGTTGTTCCAACTGTACCCAACACACCACATGCATGCACACAGAAATCGAGAACATATAAGCAAAAGAATCCAAATCAGCCAAGGAACCTTGGTACAGTTGGAACAGCTGATGCCAGTGGTTCCAACTGTACCAAACACTTAAAGACAGAACAGACAAAAAATATAACATATTATGAAGAAAAAATGAGATAAATAATAATAATTACCCTATGGCAGCTGCAGCATGAGGACATGGTATCATTTAGAACTGGAAAACAAGACACGTGCATGTGTGGCTTTCAAGATCAACAACATAACTCTTGTCATCATTTTTAACCTCAAACTTGGTTGAACTAATTGGTTGCACAGACATTTTGAGGCCCAAATGAACTGATTTTGCCAATCTCATTGATGCCCAATCCGACAAATCTAACTCGAGAGGTCTTTCAATAGCAATAACCCGCCGCTCATAGAACCAAACTCCAATCCTATCTCGAATAGTCTCCAAAAGGGTGCAAACAGGCAATCTTCTAGACCATCGAAGACAGTTGTTCATACACTCAGCAGGATTAGATGTCATAAGGAGAAAACGACGGACAGGGCAGTGTGAACGAGCCCATCTGCTTGGACCCATTTTCATCAACTTATCATATGCTTTGGCTTTAACAGCCTTCAAATTCTCCATATGCTGCTCAAAATGATTAACCTTGTAAGCCCTTGCAGCTAGTTTGTAAATTTCAGCGACATCACTTCCCCAATGTTTGATGTTGTTCTGAATATGATAGCCACAAAGTGCATGGTGCGCTTCTGGAAACACTTGTTCAATCGCATTGCTTATGCTCAGATGCTGATCTGTGACAAACACTAACTCCTCACGCACTCCAAATGTCTTTCGTAGCTGCTTAAAGAACCAGATCCACGAAGCATCACACTCTTTGTCACCAATGCCAAAGCCTAAGGGTACTATTTGTTCATTTGCATCCTTGCCAACAACAACAAACAAAATACCCTTGTATTTGCCCTTCAAATGAGTGCCATCCACAACAATCATAGGCCGACAAAGCTTATATGCTTTAATGCAAGCAGACAAAGCAATATATACATATTCAAAGACATTATTTTCATCGGTTTGCAGATCTACAACAGAACCAGGATTTACCTTCTCCAACATGTATATATACCTTGCAAGGATGTGGAAGGAAGTATCCGCATCACCGTACGTCTTCATAATAGCCAAATTCCTCCCAGCAAGTGCAGTATTATACTTCACATGAATACCATATTTCTGCTGTAGCAACGCCTGAATAGCTTTTGGTGTTAACGTAACACCTTTAACCATAGATTCCGGTATGAAATACGAAGCTAACACTTTAGAAGACACCTTGGGGAGCATGATACCTCAAGTCCATCTCACAGCTATGGGGAACGAATTCAGTAATCAACCACATCTTGCCCAACGGCTTTTCCCGAACAATAAATGGGCAACGACCACCAAATTTGCATACAATATGATATCTCTGCTTTGATGAACGAACTGTAGAAAATGTTGAATGGTTAATAAGGTGATAAACACCACAAGCTACAAGCAATCTCTTCTTGTTTGCAAACAGACCGCCCTTACGTAACTCCTCACTGCTCGTGTCATCCTCCTCTATGCCTAGTTCCCAACAAGGGATTGAAGATTGGTATGCAGCACCTGGGATAATCCACTGACTAGTAGGGTGATGATCATCACCATTCTCTTTATCCAAAACATCACCAGATGCCTGCTTGTGACAATCCCTACCACAGCAAACATCATAATCACTATCATGATCATCCCCATAGTCATTTTGCCCAACAAAATCATCCAGGTCCCCCTCCTCATCCATATCGTCATCCTCAACAACCTCATAACCATCATGAACATCATCAGACTGTTTATCACTACTACTAACATGGCTAGAAGCTGAAACTTCAATAGCAGCAGGACGATGTAAAACATGCTTCGCCAACTCACGACCAATACACGAAACACTGACATGTAATATAGGCATCTCCACTGCACTCAACACACGTGTCAACTCAAAGTCATCGGTGATCTTCATCCTCATCACCTCACATCCAGGAGACTCAAACAACGCATCAATATCATATCTGTAAATCGTCCTCTCTTTCATCACACGCATTTCAAGCTTATCAAATAGCTCATCAAACGTTATGTCATTACCCGGAACAGGCATATATTCCCTCCATGAGCAATAATCAAACCTTTCGCACTCATCTACAAAATAGAAGGAAGTGTATCAGTATTAGTAGGTCATTATAATATGGACAAATCAGCCATGGAAGCTTGGTACAGTTAGAACAACTGAAGTCAGCTGTTCCAACTGCACCAAACACACACCATGCATGCACACACAACTAAACGAAGACGAATTCAGCCATGGAAGCTTGGTGCAGTTGGAACAACTGATATCAGTCGTTCCAACTGCACCAAACACACACCATGCATGCACACACAACTAAACGAAGACGAATTCAGCCATGGAAGCTTGGTACAGTTGGAACAGCTGATATCAGTCGTTCCAACTGCACTAAACGCACACCATGCACAATTAGGGAACGGTGGCATTCTAAAAACCCTAATGGTGAATCCTAGGGGGAACGGGGATCAACTCTCTTCTATGGTGCAGTTGGAACAGCTGATATCAGTCGTTCCAACTGCACCAAACACACACCATGCATGCACACACAAATCGAGAAACAACTAAACGAAGACGAATTTAGCCATGGAAGCTTGGTACAGTTGGAACAGCTGATATCAGTCGTTCCAACTGCACCAAACACACACCATGCATGCACACACAAATCGAGAACAACAAAACAAATACGAATTCAGCAATGAAAACTTGGTATAGTTGGAACAGCTGAAGCCAGTCGTTTCCAACTGTACCAAAACACACCATGCATGTACACACAAATTGAGAACAAGTAAACGAAGATGAATTCAACCATGGAAGCTTGGTATAGTTGGAACAAGTCGTTCCAACTATACCAAATCACAGAAAACCATGTACACACAGAATGGGATGAAAAACGTGAAACAACAATCAAATCAAATAGAAATGGATGCCTAATCAGAATTCAACTAAGCAATTCACATCATGTAAACACATTCATAACATAATTACCTAGATTAATCTAAAAACAAGTACAAACAGAACAATTGCATGATTGAAGAGAATTTTAGAATAACCTCAATAATCTTAGAATCGTATGTTCGTGGAGAGGAGATCGTCTGAGAAAAGTAACTCCAATCCAGAGATTTTCGTCGGTGATGTCGCCGGAGATAGGTGAGCTCGAGAAATCGTGTCGGATCAATATCAAATGGTGACGGAGATAGGTGGCTCCGATCCTAAATTACACTTCCCGGGAATTAATCAACAAATGGATGGAACATATCAATTTCATGCGACGGGACGAAGAGAGAAATAGAGAGAGAACGAGAGATGAATCTGGAAGAGAGAAGAGAGAGAGAGGAGAGTGCGCCGTTGATCGAGGCTGAGAGAAAGAGGGTGAATTCATTTCATGAGATAGGGTAAATCTAATTTGGGTGGATATTGTGACCCGGTTGAGCGGGTTAGTTAGGATCCAATTTGGGCCTCAAATAGTTAAAAACCCACGGGCTTAGCTTTCCGGCTCAATTTGTAAATGGATGGCCAAAATTTGGATTTGTAAAATTGGTGGGCTAAAAATTGGGGTGATAGCCCCAATATGGCCAAATCACATAATAAACTCAAGATAATATTTGATGATGACGTGAAAGATTACTGAGTTTGTTTTGTATGCAAAACAATTGAGTTATTAAGTTGATAATTAAAGCGAGAAGTGCTAAGACATTGGTTAATAGCATTAACCAATTATCGAGTAGTGTTAATGGTTTAGAGACGAGGAATGCGAGACTTATTTAGAAAAGAATATCATAGAGAGCAACGAGTCAAGTAGAAGTCCTTCAGTCGAGACCAACGATTAATATTCGTCTTTGCATAGTACCTTATCTTCTTTATCGATGTCAAACTGTGAAGGATCAAGCAGGACGGAGAAATAAGCGAGGACAGATAGCACGTAAGCCACCTAGCTAGAACGTCGGAAGACAGGTGGGCTTTTCTAAACCAAAACTATCGATGAATGCTATTATACTATTGAGTATTAATATGTGAATTTTTACAATGCAATTGACTTGCCGTTTTATTGAGTTTGGTATGTGTTATCATCTGTTTGTTGAGTTATTATCATCCTGTGAAAGGCAGGAAACCCACGTGTGGTATGTTAATTGTTGAGGTGACTGTAAGCCTTGCTTCGGTTGGGCCGGTCACAGTATTCGATAAGGAGGCCTACTTCTCGGCACAATGAGAGAATTTGTGACAGATGATGCATACTGTTGAGTATACATTATGTTTTGATTGCGCAGTCTATTTAAAAGAAAATGTTTTTAGCATGCACAAGTAAAATCGTTTTAAATGGCATAGATACTTGTGATGCTTCGGCAAGGCAAGTTCAATTGATATAGCTTTAAGAGCATCTTTTTCTAAATGTTTTCGGCATGTGTTCACTGAGTACGAAGTACTCAGCCCTGCATGTATTCCTAAACATGCAGGTTAGCAGGATAGCCATGGCAGGAAGGGCTTGGTGTGTGGTCTGTTTGGTTGAGTTGAGTCGAGTGTCAGACTGACATTTGCACGTCTTCATACGTGTGAGTGTTGGGATTTGAGTCGAGTTTCCGCTGCAACCTTTTTGAAATGAAAACCTGTTATTATATATTTGATACTACTTGTTTTTGTTCCGAGCGATGTGCTTGTTAACTTTAATGTTTTGATGAATCTTGTTCTCGTTAGCCTGAAATACCTATCATATTCTCGTTGATATGTAAATTAAAATGCTCGGTTATTGTTTCATTATGTCTTTGATAGCTTTATTCGAGTGCTATTGCTTTTCGTTGAAATTTCTCCGAGCATGTTCCCCGTATTTGCGTTGATTGTTAGATGGTTAAAGTTGTGTTAGTGTTCGTAAGTCGCACCTCGGGAGTCGGGGTGTGACAGGTTGGTATCAGAGCAGGTTTGACTGCTCTGAAGTCTGATATTCTTTGATGAGTCGAGTCTAGATTGAATTCCTAGACTTATTTGAGTCAGTAAACCACACCAAGCTATCCTCCATCTCATCCGGCAACCAGGTTGCGTCTTATTTCCTAAAAGTTTTTCGAGTTAAAGTGATGTTTGAATTATCAAGATTTTGAGAATTTTTGAGTTATTTATGAGTTATGATGTTTAGAGATAAAAGCTATTAAGTTGATTGATAACTAGATTGCTCTAGAATGTCCTCCCTAATGCGTGTTTCGTGTGGAAAAATCGGAAATGATGAAACGCTTGTGCAAACGGTTACGTGATTTGGAATTGCCCGAAACCATGAACGAAAATCCCCCTTTGGAACGGAAAAATAAGTATGTGGTGGAAATTCTAGCATGCTTGATTAATTATTTAAGTGTGCTTAACGTGTTTAAAAATTCGTATAGGATGGACGATAATGACTGGATGCAGGAGTACCTGCACGTAAGAAAAATGAGTACTGAATCGATAGCTGAATTCCTAGCGCGCTATCACACGATTTGGGGAAAAGTCCAGTTTATGGACATCGGACCACTAGAAGGCATGTCACGTTTAATCCAGGCCCTACCTCGGGAATGAAGAGATTGGGCAGCATCCCTCGTTCCTCGATTCCTAGGCTATCGATACTTCGACCGAACTCTGTACGAAGATGTTAATACGTTTATCTCCACTATCTCAGCTTGTTACATGACATATGGCGCCCCTCCGCCAGAGCCGTATGAGGACGACTCTCCAGACCTGCTAAACGGAATTGTCCGTGCTCCTCCACCGATTCCTCAAGATGGCCCTGTTTCCCTTCATATTAATTCGCCGCCACAAACCGAACTTGAACCTCGAGAGTCCCACCAAGATTATCAAATTATAAGTGGTGTACTTTCAATCCAATCTTTTGATCCCTTTGCTTTGTCTAACTTGCCAACATTGCAGCCGAGCGGATGCAATGACCCTAATGGAATTCCGTCACCGAATGAGAATCAGTTCGCCGCCTATATGCGTCGTTATCAAGCAACTCTTTCATTTCATCCCGAAGCGGAGTCCTCCAGACCAGCCCGTTCAAACAACGGTGATGATAATGAGAATGAAAATGAACCGGCCGATGTAGCGACAGTGGGAAGAGGATACCTCCAAGCTTTATCCAGCGATATCTTTCCTGCCCCTTATACTTGTGCATCTACCTCTGTAGTAAGGCCAGGAGATGAGTACAACTCCCAGTTTGGTGCCTCAGCCGATATAGCATCCTACCTTCGTCGAGAGGAAAACCCCAACACCCCGCCTTGGGTTGAGTCTGAGCTAGCTGCACTAAACTACACTCTAGAGGATTGCGAGGTAGCATTGAGGGCAGCCGAACGTGAGTGTTTCACTATCGAAGATGACAACGTTGAGGAAGAAGGGCAGCTTGCAGACAACATAAATGAGGAAGAAGAAGAAGAGGATCCTGAAGAAGAGGAAGACCCTAGCGAGCACATTGAAGTAGATTCCAACGCAGAGCAATACGATGACAGTGGGCCGAGTAGTTCAAGGAAGCTGTGGAAATCTAAGTAGTTTACCGTGTGTGTTTGAGAGATGAACTCTTTTTAATTTTCAGCAGTGATGTAATTTTTGTGGCTTAATGTGTAAGTAAGAATCGAACGCAAAGTGAGAACTTTCGTAGTTCGAGTAGAACATTAGCTATCGAGTAGAAGAAAGGGAAATTTTCAGCATAATTGTTTAAATCCCTATCGTTTATAAGTCCTCAGAAGAGGCTGTCGTCGGGCGATATAAAAGATGAGCCGTTAGGCTATTAAAATTAATTTTGAGTCTCCTGAGTCACTAATTTGAATTGAGTATGTGAATATTAAGATGATGATGTTTTATTCGATGATTGTGATTGATTGCTTGAGAAAATAATTGTCTTAAGAATATGTGAATTTATAATGATGATGTGAATGCTTGATGACCGTTGGAAATTGAATAAGATGTATGTATATACGAGAATTTGAAATAATGAAATTATTTGAGATGATTCTTGATTGCCTTTTATTATTTATTTAAGTACCGATCGAGAATTGTATTCCTCCTAAAAAAAGAAATGTTTTAAGAATCGAGAAAGGTTCTTAGTGAATTTGAGTGGCTAAAGTTTTCTTGTTGTATTTTTAGAATGCCGCCAAGACGTAGAAATGTCAGAAACCCTGGAGATAACCCCGAGGGATAGCGTGATCCTACTCCGCCCCCTCCGAATGAACGACGAGTCAAAGAACTTTTTCTTCGTCAGAATCCCCCAACTTTCGATGGTAAAGGCAGTCCAGCTGATGCTGAGGACTGGATTCGTTCTCTTGAGCGAATTTTCCGTTTTCTTCGTTGCACCGATCGTGAACGTCTTGAGTGTATGACGTATCAGTTAAAAGGAACTGCCGACTATTGGTGGGAGGCAAAACAAAGAATGTATACACCTGAAGAACACGAAAACCTAACTTGGGATCAGTTTAAAGAAGCCTTATAAGAGAAGTATGTGCCGAGGAGTTATCGTAAGCAGAAAGCAAATGAATTCGCCAATCTGAGGCAAGGAAAGAAGACTGTGGCCGAGTACGATCGAGAGTTCTGTGAATTAGCACGATTTGCTCCTGATATGGTAGACACTGATGAGAAAATGTGTGAGTTGTTTCGAGCAGGACTAAGGCAGGATATCCGAGTAGTTCTTGCTAGTCAGAGTGGTCTGACTTATGCAGAAGCCTTGAACCGATCCCTAGATATGGAGTTGGCCATGCAACCAGAAAAATGATCGTATCCTTCAGCGAATCCTCAATTTCAAAGCCAGACAATGATGACTGTAACTACCCATCAATCCCAATTCGGCCAACATGGAAAGAGGAAAGGAAAATGGAGTGATGGAAGTCACCCGAGCAAGAAACCATGGCAAGGGAAAAGCCAACAGCAACCCCAGAAGGGAAAACCTCCACAGGTCAACCGAAGTAACCTACATGTAGGACCTTTAGGATTCCCTCCTTGTTTGAAGTGTGGCAAAATGCATCAAGGCATCTGCAAGAGTGGGAGTAATGTTTGCTATACTTGTGGTCAGCCTGGTCATTTCTCGAACCAGTGCCCGAGTAAGCAACAAGGAATGAGAGGCGGAAGACCACATCAGTTCCAGCCTTCGCAGATGAAAGCCGTTGAGGCAGCTCCTTCGCAAAAGTTTATCCAGCATCAACGCAAGCCGCCGCTGCCAAAGCAGCAACCTCTTCAGCAAGAACCCCCGTACTTCCAAAGAGCCTACGCAATTGAGCAGAAGCTGCTAGAGAAAGATAAAGGAAATTTGGCAAGCATGGGAAAGCTTAACGGCATACCTGTTATTGTTTTGTTCGATACGGGTGCTTCGCATTCATTTATATCTAGCGTTTGCATAGAGAGCCTAGATTTGAAGGTAGAAGAATCAAACCAGGTGCTTAGTGTCGCAACCCCTTTAGGAAAATCTGCGTTAGTTTCGCGCGTTTGCTCGAATTTAGAATTTGAATTTGGAAATCGTAAGTTGATCGCGAAATCCCTGAATTTAATCCAGATGTGGGACGTAGATATAATCCTAGGAATAGATTGGTTAACCGAGAACTTTGCGATGATGAGGAAGAGTCAACCGTAGTTTTTGGAGTTGAGAAGAGAATGAGGAAGAGCGTACCGATAGTTTCAGCTATGAAAGCACAGAGATTAATGAGGAAGAAAGATACACAAGTGTATCTAGTTTACCTGAATAAAGACGAGAATCAAGAGTTGAATGTCGATAACGTACCGATCGTGAGAGAATTCAAAGACGTGTTTCCAGAGTTATTACCAGGTTTACCCCCTGATCGACAATTGGAGTTTACGATCGATTTAGAACCCGGATCAGCCCCGATATCCAAAGCCCCGTATAGAATGGCTCCAAAAGAACTTCAAGAGTTGAAAATCCAACTACAGGAATTGTTGGACTTGGGTTTTATTCGACCAAGTGTGTCACCATGGGGTGCTCCAATATTATTTGTGAAGAAGAAAGACGGTAGTTTAAGGATGTGCATAGACTACCGAGAGCTAAACAAGATTACGCTTAAGAACAAGTATCATTTACCAAGGATAGATGATTTGTTCGATCAACTAAGAAGAGCCGGTATTTTCTCCAAGATTGATTTAAGATCTGGATACCACCAATTGAGAATCAGACAAGAAGATATTCCAAAAACTGATTTCAGGACGAGATATGGACATTATGAATTCATAGTAATGCCATTCGGTTTGACAAATGCTCTAGCAGTATTTATGGATATGATGAACAGAGTTTTTCACGAATATTTGGATAAGTTCGTGATTGTCTTCATAGACGATGTTTTGGTGTATTCAAGAGATGAAGCCGAGCACAAGAAGCATTTGAGGATGGTGTTGGGAAAGCTTAGAACTGAAAAGTTGTATGCCAAATTCAGTAAATGTGAATTTTGGTTGAAGGAGGTGAATTTTCTAGGACATGTTGTTTCGTCCGAAGGAATCAAAGTGGATATGGAAAATGTGAAAGCTATGCAAGAATGGAAATCCCCGACATTAGTGCATGAAATCGGTAGTTTCCTCGGTTTAGCAGGATACTATCGGAGATTCATAGAAGGATTTTCCAAAATCGCGAAGCCAATGACGAGCCTGTTGAAGAAAGAAACGAAGTTCGAGTGGACGGAAGAATGTGAAAGAAGTTTTCAAGAGCTCAAGACGAGATTGACTACAGCTCCAGTATTAGCCTTGCTCGAACCAGACAAAGATTACGTCATATACACTGACGCATTTTTTCAAGGATTAGGATGTGTTCTAATGCAAGATGGTAGAGTGATTGCATATGCTTCAAGACAACTCAAACCCCATGAATTAGCAGCCGTCGTGCATGCTTTGAAGATTTGGCGACATTATCTCTACGGAGCCAAGTGTGAAATATTTTCAGACCATAAGAGCTTGAAGTACTTCTTCGAACAGAAGGAGTTGAACATGAGACAAAGAAAATGGCTCGAGTTGGTGAAAGATTATGATTGCAAGATATCTTACCATCCCGGTAAAGCTAATGCAGTAGTCGACGCACTAAGTCGAAAGAGAAAGAAGGAAAATTCGGAAGAGACTGAATTAGGATTCCTTCTAACTGATGAAGTCAAGTTGATCGAAGAATTCGGGAAGTTGAGGATTGAAGTAATTGTACCTCTAGCGACGGTAGATCAAATAATTGCTACTTTAGTAGTAATGCCCGATTTGAGAACCCGTATCATAGAAGGTCAGAGAAGGGATGAAGAGTTGGAGAAGTTACGGATGAAGGTGAGAAGTGAAGAAATTAAAGAATTCTCTGAGTCAAGCGATAATGCCTTGTTGTACCAAGGAAGAATTTGTGTGCCTAATGACGACAAGTTAAGAAATGAAATAATGAGTGAAGCTCATGAAACCTCGTATACAGCCCATCCCGATAGCACGAAGATGTACCAAGACTTAAAGAAACAGTTTTGGTGGAATGGAATGAAAATGGATGTGGCATTATTCGTTGAGAGATGCTTAGCTTGCCAACAAGTAAAGTCTTTGCATCAAAGACCGTATGGGCCTCTGCAGCCATTACCAGTCCCAGAATGGAAGTGGGATGGAATCACGATGGATTTTGTGACAGGATTGCCAAGATCAAAGAAAGGAAACACAGTAGTATGGGTGATAGTGGATAGATTGACAAAGTCTGCTCATTTCATACCTATTCCACACACCTATGGATCAGACAAGTCAGCCCAGATTTATATTAAGGAAATTGTAAAGTTGCACGGAGTGCCAAAGACGATTACTTCTGATAGAGATTCGAAGTTCACAACCTATTTTTTGGGAAAGCTACCACAAGGAGTTGAGAACTCAGTTGCAGTTCAGCACTGCTTATCATCCCCAGACCGATGGTCAGTCCGAACGAACGATTCAAATCCTCGAGGATATGTTGAGAGCTATTTTGCTAGATAAGGGAGTTGAATGGGAGAAAATCTTACTCTTGTCGAATTTGCTTATAACAATAGCTATCAGAATACGATAGGAATGGCCTCTTATGAAGCTCTTTACGGAAGGAAATGTAGATCGCCGCTTTATTGGGACGAAGTGGGCGAAAGGAAAGTAATAGGGCCAGAAACGATTGAGGAAATGATAGAATCTGTACGCCAAATTTGCGAAAAGGTTAAGGAAGCTCAGAGTCGACAAAAGTCGTATGCTGATAACCGAAGATCCAAGTTGGAGTTTGAGGTAGGAGATAAAGTATTCTTGAATGTGTCCCCTTCGAGAGGAGTATATCGTTTTGGAGTCAAAGGAAAGCTTAAACCTTGTTTTATAGGACCGTACGAAATCCTTGAGAGGATTGGATCCGTATCATATCGTTTAGCGTTACCTCCCAGTTTCGGGAACTCGCATAATGTTTTTCACGTATCGCAATTGAGAAAGTACGTCTTCAATCCGAAGCACGTGATACGTCAAGAGGATGTAGAGATGAAGCCCGATCTAAGCTACGAGGAGAAACCCAAGAGAATCTTAGATCGTAAAGTTCAGCAGCTTAGAACAAAATTGATTCCCTTAGTAAAGGTCAAGTGGTGTCATCATGATCTCGAAGAAGCCACATGGGAACTCGAAGAAAAGATGAGGGCAAAATATCCCGAGCTTTTTTCTCAAGGTTAGTAAATTTCGGGACGAAATTTTTTTAGTAGGTGAGGATGTAATACCCCGAGCTTTTATACCCTTAGAGAGCGTGTTAAATAACCTTATAAGTTTAAATGACGAGATTTGAGGAATAAAATTTTTCTAAATAAGTAGAAATGAGTAAAACGACTGAAATGCCCTTATGTGTTTTTACGTGAGATTATCTGTTTCTATTTCTTGAAATGATAATGTGATGCATATATTGAGCTTATTTGTATGAGAATGAGTACGAGTTTGATTTTTAGAGACTTCCGAGGATTTTGATTTGAAGTGAATAGTGTTGATAACCGAGAAATCACTATTCATCAATAAACTTAGAATAGATTTTAATTAAAATCTTTGAACCTAGAATTAATTCTAAGGTCATTGAGATATGATAGAAGCTTATCCGAGATTATTTGAGAGAGTTACGAGAATTTAATCTTTAAAGGATTAATAAGCCGACTAATTTTTAAGTTTTCTTCGATATAAGGAATTTAGACCTAAAAATTTGATAATTGGAATCTTTGGACTATTTAGTGAGATGTGAGATAGGTTTGAGATGTTTTTAGTGTCGAAAACGAGACGAGGAGAGATTAGATCCGTTTTCTACATAAATGGAATAATACGGACTTTTTATCCGGAAAGCTTTTACGACCGGGTAGATAATACCCGTAATAAAATAATGGGAAAATTCCTCTCATCTCTCTCCCTCTCCACCGCCATCTCTCTCTATCTCTCCCTAATCTCTCTCTCCAAACCTATTTACAAAACCTACTAAGTAGGTTTCATCATGAATATTCTCAAAATAAGAATAAAATCTTAGTAACTTGTCTAAGGAAGATTTTGTGCATTCATCCCATCACCATCAAATCCATCTATCTCTCTCAATCCAATTTCCAATACCTACAAACTAGGTATCATCATTAATATTCTATATGTTGGAAGAATATCTAGACAATATCAAATAAAATAATGGAGTACATGCATTCTACACTTCCATCTACTCTCTCTCTCTCATGATCATTCCATCAAAATAAAGAGAAAAATCTCTTTCATTCTACCTATCTCTCTCTCTTGAAAACTCTCCCTCAAACAAAGAAGAAAAATTCTCCCTCCCTCTCTCTCAATGCCGTGAGTACACACACACATCACATACTTGAGATTTCTTCCATGCAAGCTTAGTATTCAAGCTCCAATCCATGAAGGTCAAGTGAGGATCAATCCATTGTAATGCCCCGTAAATTCCTTACGTTCAAAAAAGTTTAAAGTTAATTAAATAAATGGCTTTGCACGCCTAAGTTTATAATTTTTGAATTCTAAGGCTAACGGTCGAATCTGTTATTAAAAATAAATTACGGGAGTCAGCTAGATGACTACTGTATTAGGGGTTAGCGCGTACGAAAAATTTTTAGTTTGTAAACTAAGAAAGGAAAACCGTCTAATCTTTACGTTTACAAAATTGCGATACGAACACGCCGAGAAAGTTTGTTTTTACGTTTTTCCGGACGAAACTCGGACTTGTCGTCCCGAGTTTTTGTCAAAATAAATTTTACAAATTTATTTTCTAATTAAGTTCATACATTAGAATTTTTAAGTCAAATCAAACCGTGACAATTTTTGTACCGAACAACGTTTTTCGTTGTTCGTTTTTCCGTAATGTCGGATCGCGCCGGAAAAACCCATACCCTCCTAACCCTATACATGCAGCCGCCACCTCACCTTAAATAGGTGTCAACATGCATGTGTTGACTTAGTTAAAATAGTGACACCTAAATCCACTTTATACAAATTCAATTTTTCATCATTTCAATTCTAAGACAAAACAAATTTTCATCTCTCTCTCACTCTCTCTCTCTCGGCCAGCTCTCTCTTCCCTCAATCTTCATCTTCTTCATCCACCTCTATCCTCCATTGAAAACCTTTCAAAGAACAAGAAGAAATCACTATAGTTCATAAATCCATCCAATCATTCCCATACTTCTTTCATTAAATCTTAAGGTATTTTCATCCTCTACAATCCTATCCATTTAGTTTCTTTTCTTTTCTTTTTTCTTTTTGTTCGAAATTTTGGAGGTTTGGTATAGATGTTTTGATCTTAGAATAATGTAATTAGATATGTTAGATAGGATAATCATGGATTAAAATGGAATAAAAACAAGAACCTTAATTATTATGTGAATGCAGAATTTTTTTTGGGAAATTGTAGGATTTTAGTTTTTCTTCTTTTGATCATGAATTCATGCTTAGTAGAGGTTTAATTAGTGTTTGGGATGAAAAGGTATTGAAAGCCCTATGTTATTATGAAATTTAATTAGGGTTTGAAGTATAAATTAGGGGTTTTTGCATGTTAATTGATAATAGAATTGCAATTGATTAATTGGTGATATAAGAGTATGTTTAGTAAATAAATGTTGTTAATTGGAGAAGAAAATCAACTCCTTAACATTTATATAAAATCAGAAATTTATAGAATAATTAGGAGTTTATACATGCTTGATATAAATGATGAATTGTTAATGGAATTATAATACAAATCATATTAGTTGATTATAG